>CM025855.1:6611609-7003317 GCA_003952965.2 Morella rubra | reverse complement strand
TCCTTACATCCTCCTCTCTCTCCTCTCTTCTAGCGCTCACTTTACTGAAATCTTCTCTCCCTACAAAAGTCGGATGCCCTACCACAGACCACAATCCCCCATCGATCTTTTGACTTTGACACATTGATTTTATCAATATACGGCAACACATAGCCTTTCATACCCCCCTCCCCTATATACACTCCTTTTTCCTCTGAAACAGCTAATTCTCCCTTCATCCTACGTCCTTCTTGTGCTTGGCAATCGGCCAACTCCTCCCTTCATCGTGGTATGGGTGGCCCTAAGGACGTCCCAGAGGTGATTTAATCAATTAATCAAGACTTGTTAACCTCAACTCTCTCTGTAGTTCTCTTGTTGGAAACTCTCTCCTTTCTTGCAGTTTGGAGACTTCGATGGTGGCCTACAGTTTATTTGATCAATTAAGCAAACCTAGCTTGCTGGTGTACTCCCAAGGTTTCTACCCACTAGCAGTACATCCTAGGGCCAGAATAACTGCAAAAACTCCTCCAACTTTTGAGAAATGTAAATGGCCAATGAGCACTGGGAATGGCATGGCATGTATGGTAAGAACCAAATAAAGCAGAAATCTTGCAGAATTTCAACAAGGCAAGAACACTTTAATATTTTCAGAACACTTTTCCTCGTTAGGAACTAGAAAGAAAATAAAAAAAAATAAAAATCGTGCGAGCGCATCTCTAACAATACAGAATATTGATACACCCGCCTTTTCGTGATACACCACAACAAAAAATAAGTCTCACGTGTATCCAAAATATGAGTAACAATGAACTGCTTAGCTCAATATAACTTTCAGATTACTCATTCATCAACATTCCTTTATTCATAACCATATACTCTGACAACAAGTTAACACGATAAGTGCACAAAGTCATGATATAATCAAATACTTGGCTGCGTTGAAACACAATAAGTTTTTTGCAGTTAGTGCAAGTGAAGCCCACTTCTCCTTGTCCGTTTACCCACATTCTCAATTACATAATTTGTAAAATTATGTTGATCTTCTAGAGAATCTTTTGTGTCCTTGCGCATAATACTTTGGCCTTCCTCTTGATTTCCACCAGCTTACCATTCTACTGACAGCCTCTCATCCACAGTTCAATCATTATCTTTAACAGTTGTTAATTCTTAACAGGAAAATTGCCCAATTAAACTTTTTTTCATTTTTCTAGAGAAAGTACGCATCTTCAGAAACATAACACCATGTTGAAAATATATTGTTAGTATTAGAGAATCACCATTTCATTGGGAAGCTTCCTGATAGTTTCTTAATTATTGACAATAACATTCACTAGAATGCCAAACTAAGAAAGCTAAAGGGGTAACTGAAGTAGGCCTAGTACATCAAAGCATGCATAACATGTAGAAAAAAGGGATGCCTTTACTGAAAAAACATATTAACCTTCACTGCAGAGCTTTAACAGCATTATAAATTTTTACAGACATATAGGGGCCTATAGCCAAGGTCTCCTCGAGCTAGCCTGTCAGGAGATTGTGCTAAAAGACAAACACAACAGGATGTACTTCACCTCAGAGAGCAAAAAACATGGAATGAGCTTCAAGTTCAAGTTCTAGGGTAACCTTCCTTCCCAAAAATAGCAATGAAAGGATTCCAGCCCACTTCAATCACCTAGCTCATTTCCTGGAACCAATCATCAGACATACTCCCCGTTGATGTATCAAATACCCACTATTTAGAAGACCGCAAGTAAGAAAAGAGCCTTTGCTGTGTTCAATCATAATCTTGTATACAATGTATGAGTATTTATCTCTCATATCATTTTCCTAGATTTATGCCCAGTTGTTAGGCGCTACAGTAAAGCTCGTGTATGTGTTGGGGGGGGGGGGGGGTTTGTATATCGAAATTTGGGGCCCAAAAAATGAAGGTCCCCTGCAAATATTCGTTTACTGCGGGTGGTGGTTTTGGGAATGGAGCAGCCTCGGTCCAGCAACCAAACGCTGCCCCGTTTTAAGGCACAGCCAAGAAAATCTGGCCTGAATTGGCGAGTAGCCGGCCAACTTTGCCCAGTCAACAATTGTACTTACTGGATTTTAGCTCTTGGAAGGCTAGAAGTGGTTCAACTTAAATGGTGTCCCGACAATAGAAAGAAGTTCTATCAAAGAGCTCCATCCAACCCCAGTGAAGGCTTGAGGTAACGTAACCTGATAGGTTTGAGGTAACGTACCTGCGAGTTTTGATTAATATAGTGAATATTTTCTACTTTATCTTATGCATGCAAATTGTTTCTACAATTATCCCGAACTCACTAGTATTTTAACTCCTGGTCGAAAAATAAAAAAAAACCCGGATGCCATTTCACACTTCGTAAACCACCGGCTTAAGAACAATAGCTAAGCAGCTAAAATCAAAACCGAAATCCACATAAATTAAGAGAGAGGGAGAGACAATTAAAAAAAAAAAGTCTCACCGTTTGCGACAGCGATTCCAACTCGCAATCGGAACCTTCCTCGGAGATTCTATCATCGCACGCCGAATTGTAATGCGAATTCCCACTGTTGACCTGTTCTTGTTGCTGCTGATGCTGGGTTGGCAAGTAAGATACATCACTTGCTCTGGGGTTCAGAACCGCGCTCTTAGCCTCGCGGAGCTTGTAGTCTATGAGAGCCGCGGAGGTGTAATTCGGGGAAGAGATGACGGAGCGTAAGCGGTGGTGGGGAGGGACGTAAACGGCGCCGTACGATGACGGAGGCCGATCCTTCATTGCGAGGAGTGGAGGAGAGTGTGAGGGTTTTAGGGTTTTGCGAGCGCGGAGTGGAAGCCAATTGTGGGGAGGAGCTCGGAAGAGAAGGGAGGAGAAGAGAGGAAGAGGGCATGCAAGGAGGGACGGCGATGTCGCGGGATTGGATAGTTGGTTACCGTCCGTTATGGAATTTTTACAGATTTTATTCTTGACAAACAAAATTAAAGAAACGAAAGTGAAAGAGGGAACTGTAGGAAAAGAGGAGCATCTAGCCGGTACAGTGTGGCTCTTGCCTTGTTTTTGACCCTTTTTTTCTCAGTGTTGACAGTGACGCGCTTGGTGGCGCGTGAACTTTGTAGACAGGGATCCACGTCATGTCTTTTTTTTTTTTTTTTCCAAAAAAGAAAAAAAACAAGTTCAACATTCTCCAAAAACGGAAAGAAAAAGGTGAGAAAATAAAAACAAGAAACAATTTCAGTAGCATCCCGAGTACTTACTCGGGTTTCTTTCTCTTGACATTATTTTGGAGTATTTTAGGGTATTTTCTTCATATTTGGAAGGAAAAATGTCATTGTTCGCTCCATAAATTTGCGTCAATTACATTTACGCCCCTTAACTTTCAAAACTATGATTTACGTCCTATAAGTATGAAACATTTGCAATGTTCACCCACAGTCAATTTTCTCGTTATACTTGACGGAATTCGGCATCACGTGCGTCGCACATGCTGGAAGCTCACCTGTCTTTCCCGTATTGCCCTGTGTGTTTGATATTTCAGATCTAGCAATTTAATGGGTTCAAAGTTGTCCTCCCCATCTTCACCACTCGCCGAACTTGTCCTCCACAACCCATCAGGAACCAGCCGACCTCTCCCATCCCATCGAGCTCATTATTAGAGTTGAAGGCATTTTTTATTGGAGATTACTCATAGGTGAAGCTCTGTTGGTTGGGTGAAGCTCTATTGGTTGGGTTTATTGTTGTTACTCATAGAGCTCATTTTTAGTTTCGTTGTTCAATTGTTGAGTTAATTTTCACAGTGAAAAATGGGTCAGTTTGTTTTGTCTTAGCCTCAGTCTTTGAAATGTCTGAATCATATACTAGTGGTAGCTTTAGAAATGTACAAAGTGCATCTTCGATAGATGGCTCCAGGTGTTTTTGCGACTTGAGGGCAATTTCAACCATTGCTTTCGCGGATGAAAATTTTGGTAGGAGATTTTGGGGTTGTGTGAAGTACAAGGTTAGTTTTGGTCCCCACATTTAGTGCTTTTTTTTTTGTGTTGCCGTGAATCGTACAGATTTTTTTTAACTATAGTTAAATAAGGTTGACTCTACTTTAAGCATGTGTTTATTAGGTGATTAACATAGTAAATTAATTGCAGGATGGTGCTCACTACAATTATTTTCATGGAGATATCCAAATATGTGTCCACAAGGACGAATGGTGATTCGACAACTCCGAGCAATGCACGAGTAGAAGAGTGGTGAAGAAACTCTTAGGGAATCAATTCAGAGATAACTTCGACAGCAAAATAAGAACATGGAAGCCATAAGTGCGCAACATCGAGAGGAGATCGATGTCATGGCTTCATAACACCGATTAACCATTGAGGCAATGACTAATGAACAACCAACCAAAATTGAGGCCATGATTGCAGAACATCTATGTAAGATTCAACTTGAGAGAAAGAAGGCCGAGGTCTAGATTATGGGTTATAAGGGTGCATTGGTTTTCAGCTGATGTATTTTTGGTGGAGTTTTGGTTGCTCAACTATATAGTTCTGGACTTTGTAGTCATTTCAGGCACATGTTGCCAGCATGAGATGTCTCTGTTCATACTAGCCCGGTGTTTTTTTGTTGGCTCATTGGTCACTTAGTTCGTGACTGTGTAGTCTCTTTGTAGTTGTATTGTGTTATGGTAAGGATGTGTATTATGATAAGGATGTGTATTATTGTAAGGATGCGAACTTTTTTCTTGTTCAATGAATTGCTGGTTGTGCTTATTTCCTATTATTATATGTTATATGGACATTATATTTCATATTGCACAAAATGGACATTATATTTCAACCACAAGCTATATGGACATTATATTTAAACCACAAAATGGACAATATATTCCAAATCACCTGCTTATATTCCAATACAATTCATTTAAATAGTGGTTGTCCTAAATGAAAAGCATATGCTACTTTCCAACAAAACAGTGGCTGTCCAACTCTAGAATAACTACATCTGAACACATCAGAAAATATATAACACATAGACAGAAGATAGACAAAAAAATGGTGCCCATATCCATTACAACAACCAAAAGCATCTACAAAATGGTGCCTATGTACAAAATGTATCAAAAGTATCTACAAAATGTATCAAAAGTTCCCAACACTAAAGCTGCCATCGGGGTTTCTTCCTTTTATCCTTTGCCCCCAATCTATCTTCAGTTGGAGCCTTTCTCTTTCCCTTCCCCTTCTTCTTCTTCTTCTTATCTCGCTGTCCATAGCCTGGAGGGTGGTCTGATACTCTGAATTGCACGCCATCAGCACCGGCCCCCAAGAGCATCTAACTCCTGGTTCGAATTCTGGCTCAACTAGGTCAATCACAATAGGTGGTCTGTTACTATTGCTAACTTACGAACCCACTCCCCCACAATTTGTCAGATCTACGCATCGGAACATGGGTATCGATTCCCATGCTATCCAAGCTTCTGGTCATCGACGGTGGCTGTGTTAAACACCTCTTTATGGGGCTTGTCTCAGCTATTGTAATAGTAGGGGGCTCTACCACATCTGAAGGCTCTCTATACGACATTTGAGCTTAAGCCCCTTTCTTCTTGGATTTCTAAAAAACACAAACAATTATGAGTTAGGCAACATACATTATACTTTATTCCAGAATTGATAAGTACGCTTACCATTGGCCCTGCTGGTACAGCCTCGATTGATGCGAACTCCGGTAAGAGCTGTGATAGTCTCCAGCTCCGAGTAAGCTGCATCATCAATTAGAGTAATTAGTAATCAAAAGTGTCGTGACAAATACAAATTCTGCTAAAACATGTCATTACTGGTACAGATCTTCCTTCGAGAGTGGACTGCGAGGGTATTTCTTCATCTACCAACTCTAGTGTTCGCCTAATCGAAGACTGCAATATCAACATATGTTAGTAACGCGTAATAAACAATTCCATGTGGTACGTATGCAATGTGATTAAAATGTTCACATGTCTTGTAGTGCGAGTAGTTGGAATATTCTCAGAGGGTGGGAGTCTACTATCGAATGGTGCTGCTGGGGCACTAGACACATTACCTCTACTCCGTGTTGCTCTTCTTCGACCGAGTCTTTGGACAAGTTCACTTATTATGGCCTGATTGTTTGCAATCAGAGCAAACAATTCCATTCTGACGCCTTGGAATCCTTCCACTTGACAATGCTGGCTTCTTCGGTCTCCTCTTCCTCACTTTCCTAGGCCTGCTAGGTTGAGGCCTTGATGGTGGGGGCTCCATCGGTTCATATGCAGTATGCTGCCACTGATCTTCAGAAGGCACTAGGTAGATGATGGATGCATATGCCTTCAAGTACGCCTCTCGTTTTCTGACGGCGACTTATTCGGGTTTGTTGGGGAGCGAGTTCGCCTCGTAGGCTCTGTGATGTTGTCGGTGACTATGGGCACCTACTTCACTTCTGCTACAACTATGGTCGACTTCCTCATGGTCAACAAGATATCTTCATACAATACCATCATTGGACATACCACCTTAGCTGCCCTACACGCTGTCACCTCTATCTATCATTTAACCCTGAAATTTCCTACCCCTATGGGTGTGGGAGTCATAAAAGGAGATCAACGAGCCGCTCAGGGATGCTACTATTCCGCTCTAAAAGGTGGATCTTTCCAGGTTGTTGAATAGGAACAGAAAACCACGGAAGATGAGACACCTCCAATCGGTCTCGATTTCGAACTCGACAGTCAAGACCCAAAGAAAGCAACCCGACCACAAGTCACAGAAAACCTGAATGAAGTGGAAGTCGCACAAGGAAAAATAGTGCACATCAAAATTGTTCTGATTGGACCCCCTACGCGACAGTTTAATTGAGTTCTTGACTAGACACTGCACCACATTCGCATGGTTTCACTCAAACATGGAAGGAATCGATGTTGAAGTTATTGCGCACCACTTGAATGTCTTGCTAGAAGCCAAGCCCTTCCGACAAAAGCGACGAACATTTGCACCCAAACGCAACCAAGCTGTTGCTGAGGAGGTTAGAAAACTGCTAGCCACCAATTTCATCCGTGAAGTACACTACCCCGATTGGTTATCAAATGCGGTAATGGTCAAAAAAGCCAACGCGAAGTGACGTATGTGTGTGGATTTTAAAGATTTCAACCGCTCATGTCCGATGGATAGCTTTCCCCTACCTCGTATCGATCTGCTAGTTGATTTCACTGCTGAGCATAAGATGCTGTCATTCCTCGACGCCTTTTTTTGGATACAATCAAATCAGGTAGGCCATCCCCGATTAAGAGAAAATAACCTTTGTCATGGACCGAGGCCTGTATTGCTATAAAGTCATGCCCTTCGAGTTAAAGAACGCAAGGGCCACTTACTAGTGGCTTGTCAGCATCGAAGTTTACGTGGACAACATGTTGGACCGATGAATGCACCACAACGTTCTCTCAGCTCAAGGAATATCTCAGAAACCCACCTTTATTTAGCCACCCTAGCCAGGGCGACTCACTTTATCTATACCTAAGGTGAGTGGTGGGGTGCGTCAATCAACCGCTTCCTCCTCACTGGAGAACTCTCAGGTAACAAAGCAGAAGCCCGCAAAGTACGGATGAGAGCTGCTCGGTACACCATACAATCAAATGAACTCTACAAACAAAGTTTCTCTAGACCTCTCCTCTGTTGCCTCGCCCCCGTGAGGCTGATTATGTCCTTCGGGAAATCCACGAAGGGATATGTGAAAACCACGCTGGCGGATGCTTTCTCGCCAACAAAGTTCTCCGAACGGGTTATTACTAGCCGATTGTACTAAAAGACTCCATAACCATGGTCAGGCACTGTGACAAATGCTAAAGCCAAACGGCTATTCAACGGATGCCGACAGAGAACATGACCCCAATCAGCTCCCTATGGCCGTTCGGGCAATGGGGAATCAACATTGTAGTCCCTTTTCCCCCTTGGGAAGGGGCAGGTGAGGTTCCTAGTCGTGGCAATCGACTACTTCACTATGTGGGTTGAGGCTAAGCCTTTAGCTTCCATTACAGAAGAACAAGTCAGGAAATTCATGTTGTCTTCCATCATGTGCCGGTTCGGCATACCAAAAATACTAATCTCTGATAATGGGAGACAGTTCGATAACTGCCAATTCAAGCAGTTCTGTGAAGAATTGGGAATCTAGCACCATTTTTCCTCACTGGCTTATCCCCAGACAAACGGGCAGGTCAAAGTCACCAACCTAACAATAGTCGACATGCTCAAGGCCAAACTTGATAACAGAAAAAGGGCGTGGGCAGAAGAACTCTCAGGGGTCTTGTGGGCCTATTGGACCACTACCCAAACCCCTACTAGCGAGATGCCGTTTAGCCTTGCCTCAGGTACGGAAGCCATGATACCGGTAGAAATGGGCGTCCATACATATCGAGTACTTAATCACAACCCTGACCAGCACAGCGCCGCCCTCATGTTCAACCTTGACCTGCTGGAAGAAAAGAGAAACGAAGCTAGCCTGAGAAGCTACAACTACCAATGAAGGGTGAAAAGGTACTATAACACTAGGGTCAAAGCAAAAAGGTTTGCTGTAGGCGACTTACTCCTGCTGGAAATGCTGCCACCAGCCGTTGACCTCACCAAAGGCAAACTTAATGCCAATTGGGAAGGACCTTACAAGGTTGTGGGAATAACCCGACTAGGAACGTACCACTTGGAGGACATGCAGGGAAAGCGTCTCCAGTAACCATGGAACGCGGCTCACCTGAAAAGTTATTATCGGTAAACCTGTCAAAAACTTACTGCCTGGACAACGTAAGCGGAAGGCGACTCATGTAAGGATTTGTAACACTGTTCATAACACTTCTTTCATTATTCGCTCACATTGCTTGTTAACGTCATGTTCCTCAATTGTAATAAAAAAAGCAAGCAATTTTCTCCCGCATTGCCTTTCAGCGACTTCCGGTCTCAGCGACCCTTGGTCTCGGCGACCCTAATGAGTACTCCTGTGACAAGAACGCCATCAAACGGCCGGTCTAACTCGCCCATGCTCAGCGCACCCCCCGGTTTCAGCGACCCTTGGTCTTGGCGAACCTAGTGAGTACCCCGGTGACGGGACCCTCATGGCTGGTCCAACTCACCCGTGCTCAGCGCACCCCTTAGTTTAGCAACCCTTGGTCTCGACGATCCTAGTGAGCACCCCCGTGACGGGAGCACTCTCGCATGGCTGGTCCAACTCATCCGTGCTCAGCGCACCCCCCGTCTCAGTGACCTATAGTCTCGGCGACCCTAATGAGGATTCCCGTGACGGGAACACCCCCACACAGCTGGTCCAACTCACCCGTGCTCAGCGCACCACTTGATCTCAACGACCCTTAGTCTAGGAGACCCTAGTGAGTGTCCCTCTAATGAAAACACTCCCGCGCGGTTGGTCTGACTCACCCGTGCTTAGCGCCCCCTGGTCTAACTTACCAATGCTTAACACACCCATGTTATGCCCCGCACACCACCAATGCCAAGCCCAGTGCTCACGCCACAGTGCTAAGAACACAGGAAGAAAAAGAACAAACAGGGAGAAAACGAACACAAGAAAACGAACAGCAGCGTGATTTTATAACAAGGAACCAAGACAAGACACCATTCAAAACAACAACAGATACTGGCCGGTGAGCCTACATATGAAAAAGGTCTTCTCTCGATTAGCCCTACAGTACATACACAGATCATTGTCATAATAATCTACTGTGATGTTGGGGTTAAGTCCCACCACTTCAAAAATTTGGCATTTGCCGTGACATCTAAGCCAGCCGTCTGCATGGAATTCCAGTTCTGACCCGTCATTCCACGCCATACCACAATGCCTAATGGTTGTCTCCCTTAGCTAAACAATGTCTTCGTTCTCCTTCAGAGATCCTATGCACCCTATGACCCATTCAACCTCGTCAGACTCCAAGTGTGGACTGCTCAACAACTCCAACATACAGAACAGGTACGCCCCCTTGGGATTCCTGACTTCTATGGCCTCTTCCACCAACCTCCGGCCCCTGGACTCGTCACCCTCCAAGAACATGACACGTACACCCCACAAGAAGAGGACGTCGGGGTTGCGATAACGAACAAAGAGCACATGAATTTGGCTACCTCGGGAGGACCAACTGCAAGGTTGGGGAGCTTTTCCACACGGCACGTTAGATATACTTCGGGATAGTTTGAAGCCTCACGTAGGGTCTTGCACGTTCCCCACACACTTAGCAAAGTATTCACCGTATTCTCAGGGTCATGGAGGACATAGGGATTCCTTTACGCCACTCTGGCGGTGGCTTTGATCAAGACCTCCTGCAACAACTCCTTTGGCAGTGCTGTGAGATAGTCTGCCATTGAGAACCGAGGAAACACCAATCGATCTACTAAGAACTTTTGAACTTTACAAGACACTAATCCTAAGTAAACACCCTGCACTTTTCAAATCCCCAATCTTCAATAAAGCCACCCAATAAACCTTTTTAGGCTAGTGCCCAGCACACAATTCCTTGACCAGCAACTCCGGTCAGTTCTTATGGATGTCGATGAACTTGTCAACCCTTCAACTTCTGAAAACCTTCAGCAGCAATCAATCTTGAGAAACCCTCAAGATCCTTTAATCTTGGTGATTCGATCTTAATAGAAACCAAGTAGGAGTGGAAAGCTCTTCAATCAGTAACCTCCCACTTTCACAACCTTCCAGCAAAGGGAAGAAATCAAACTCTCACAATCAGATATGAACAGATCGGATTTTTTAAAGCAAGAATATTCAATAGTCATGTTAATGACGCAAAGGTTTAGGGAAAGGTTTGTATACTGTTTTAGTAAGAGTAGAAAGGTAAAACGAAGTCATATGGAGGTTTGGGCAAATTTTTAGAATTTTAATTTGAAATCTGGTAAAATCCCGCCATGCTGACCCTAGGCTAAACATACCAACAAAAAAACCTACAAACTATTTTGCAACGTATCCCATACTTTCCAAATACAACCAACAACCTTCCAGAAGCTTATTCCACATTCTTTTGGCCTCCACAATTAGACCAACCGAGTTGCTATTTGCATTCTAAAAATGAAAATTACATTTATAAAAATATTGTTTTGCCCATAAAAATAATGTCAACTTACATAAAAATTTTCAAAAAGAAATATATCTAGCGGCTTCCCCATCTTCAAAAGACCCAAGTGTTAGTGGCAACTTAGATTGTCTCTAGACAACTACTAAATACAACTGGGGTTTTAAGAAACTATGGTGACCAATAATGTGTAGATTCTGCCCTCTAAGAAATACCAGGATTCTTAATTATTATGTAATTTCATTTATTTAACTTGCGAAAAATGACAACCTTGAAACAGGAAGACATGAAAACCCAATAAAGAAGCAATAAAAACATGATTTCTCTTTCAAATAAAAAGCCGATGCCAATACCAAATCGTGAACAACAAAGGAAAAACAAAATCTGTGATACCCACACCAAAATTAGAAAGTTAGAAGAACAAACAAAAAGCATGGAATTACTCTTCTTGAGGGCCCCGATCTTCCCCATCGCCTTCTCTTTCGTAGTATGTCCCTTCACCTGTCTTGGCCGTTCTTCTCGTTTGCCCTTCTGGTACCCGGCCTAACCGGTATCGGTGCCGGTAGACTATTTTTAGAAAATTAAGGGAGCTTTCTCGGTTCCCGATTTACCGGTATCCGGGCCGGGTACCGGTAAGCCAGATTTTAATTTTCTTTATTTTTTTTTCAAACATTTATATTGTTTCAAATCTTTTCTTGGTAACCCACTGTTTCAAATCTTGATTACACATATATATGTTGAAGACCCTGCTTTTGGCATTGTTTCAAATTTGATATTTCAATGTTTTCTTGGGACTAATCGCCGAACTGGGTATGTTTTATAGCATACAAGATCATTGCATACCAAACAAGATGCGGTTTTGCATTCTGTAGTAGGTTCTTTTAGTCCAAAAATCTAATTTGGTTTGTAGAAATGAAAAGAAAAGAATCCTCCCTGTTTCCATCTAATTTATATTCTGGCTTCGATAAAATTATTTGCACAGTTATTTGCATACTTATTTGAAACAATATAAATATCCAATATAATTGTTTGCTATAAAAAGGAAGGTTGAATTTCTGTACAAGTTGAGTACTGAGTAATTTAAGATTTATGCCAACAAAGGTTCATTTGTGTAACTAACAATAAAAGAAAAAAGAAAAAAAATACATTGGACCAAGTGTGTAAAATGCTAAAAAGATGGCCCAATATAAATACAGGTTAACCTAGAACCGCCACCACTAAGGGCCAATTTTTACTCTCAATGGTGTAGGTATAGGTGGCCAATATTTAAAAACCGGCACCTACACCGGGGTTGAACAGCCCTAACCCTGTTTGCCTTATAAAATTGTCAAAATTTTGGCTATGTTTGGTTCATGGACTTGAAAATGTTTTTTTATTTTAAAAACATTTTTCAATCCAAACATGATTTTTTTCCACAAAAAAACATTTCAATCTTCAACAAATTTTTCTATCTAATCATTGGCCTCAATTTCTATGAAAAATAACAGAAAAATCCATAAAAACTACTTTCATAAAAATCTTCTTTCCAAACATATTTCTATGGACCCCACTATTTTCACAAACACCTAAAAAACATATATTAACAAATTGTCTTAATCATTACAATAAAAACATTTTCAAAACCAATCCAAACATTTAATTTTTGAAAACTATTGAAAAAGTAAAAAGAGATAATTTAAGTAAATTTTTTATATTTAATAAAATTTTTTTTTTGAAGAGGCATCATTCTTCGAAAATTGATCATTGAAGTGCAAATCGCAGTTTTAAAACTTAGGGAAAAAATTGATTGTGATCTATAATTAGGAGTATACTATGACATTACCTCATTAAATTAATAAGAACATTGAGAATTAAATTAATAAGCTGAAGGAACGAAGGTATATCGATCACATTAAATCTCATTCAAATACTGAAAATGTTCGCATCATGAAAATTACAAATAATATTATAAACAAATTAGTTACATATAATATTATATTATTTACAGACGCTATATTCATTTACATTGCTATCAAAATCAAACAAAAACGATAACAAATGGAACTTTATTTTAGTCTTCAATTTTAATAGTTTCACAAGTCATAATACAGATGGTTTTAGAGAAAAACATGAGTAAATACACGAGGAAATATTGATGCAATTACCAACACTGTTCACTTTGTTATTCTTAAATTCTCATACAATAAGAATTTCAAATTAGGAGATTACCTTTTCTTTTTTCTTTTTTACTAGCACAATATTTTGAAATTCAAATTAAGTAGGAAATATTAGGTTTACTAAATCTTTGCATATTTTTTTTTTGACACATTTGCATCATTTGTCCAATCTGGTTACCAAATTAGATGGAATCCTCGATCACGTGTCAAACGAAACCATTATTCCTTTAATAAGGGCCTCAACATAATTGCATCCACATGATTTAGTGTCTTTTGATCAAAGTTTTAACATTCATAGACATTAAATGAATTAAGTCAAAGCTGTCGGAACCCATTTAACATGTGAGTAATTTTGTCAAGGAAGTCGAAATGTAGGGGTAAAATAGTTATTTTCATGGAAAGTGTGTTTAATCCATTTTCTTGCTTAAAATTTTAAATGGTCTTTTTTTTTTTTTTCTTTTTAACATTTCAAGTTAACAAGAATGCCCTCCTCGCAAGTGGCACTTTCTGGTTTTCTTTTTGAGGTTGATTTGCGGATTTGTATTAGTTGTTTTTGTCGTCCTCTTCTAAAATTCAAATTAAGTAGCTTTTCGCAACGGATAAAAATACAAAAATAAAAAAATACAACAATACACCTACCCTGACTTCCAACGGCTATATCAATATTTCTCTTGAAAAATCTATCGCCAAAAAACGAGTCCATTTGGAAAGAAAGAGCTAAAGAGAAATTAAGATGGAAAATAGAAAGAGGGATTAGAGAGAGAGAGTCGAGAGGGAGAGAAAATGGTGAAAGCAGGATTTCAACTTTGGTGTTTGCTATAGAGACTAGAGAGCCAGTAAAAGGGCAAACGAGAAGCTAAAACGGCCAGGACAAGGGACATACGACGAAAGAGAAAGGCGATGGGAAGATCATGGCCCTCAAAATGAGTAATTCAAAGTTCTTTGTTTGTTCTTCGAACTCTTCTGATTTTGATCTGGGTATTGCAGAGATTTTTTCTTCTGTTCATCATTTAGTATCGACATCGGCTTTTTATTTGAAAGAGTTACAATAGAGGCTAGAGAGCCAGTAGAAGGGCAAACGAGAAGAACGGCCAAGACAGGTGAAGGGACATACTACGAAAGAGAAGGCGACGGGGAAGATCATGGTCCTCGAGAAAAGTAATTCAATGTTCTTTGTTTGTTCCTCTAACTTTCAGATTTTGGTTGGTATCAGATTTTTTTTTTTTTTTTTCTGTTGTTCACGATTTGGTATTGGCATCGGCTTTTTATTTGAAAGAGAAATCATGCTTTTGATTGCTTCTTTATTGGGTTTTCATGTCTTCCTGTTTCAAGGCTGTCATTTTTCGCAAGTTAAATAAATGAAATTACAGACTAATTAAGAATCTCAATATTTCTTAGAGGGTAGAATCTGCACATTTGTGATCAAGATAGTTTCTTAAAACCACAGTCGTATTTAGTAGTTATATAGAGATAACCAAGTCGCCACTAAAACTTGGGTCTTTTGAAGATGGGGAAGCCGCTGGATGCCTGGATAGTTTTCTTTTGTCGGTTAATTTGCAAGTACTAGAAGCATTTGTTCAGTTTTGGATCTTCATGTGGGATGACTTTCATCTGGTATTAATTTTGTTGATTGCGCATGAATTTTCTAGCATCTTCTTTGTTATTGTAGTTCGTTTACATTGATAATGGAGATAGTAATACTTGGAGGTGTCGTATCAAGTGGCGTGATGGGTCAATACTACTCTATACACATCAGGATCCTTTCTTCTCTTGCTTATCAGTTTGAGAATCATAGTTCAAGGGTACTTGATCTAGAGGTGTTAAATATACCTTGTTGATGGGTAGAAGACCCAAATTCGAAGGCTTTTTAACTCGTACATTCGAGTGAGTAAATGGATTGTTTGTGGATTGTTCAAGATGGAATGCAAATTAGATTGTGTCATTTCTGTGGAGTTTGATTTGAATGTCCTTGAATTTGACTAGTGTTGTAAAACTAAATTGTGGTTACTAGTACATATAGATTGTGGCATGCTGCTTTTCTCCTGTTTAAGCAATTGTTTCAACCAACCTTTTTGAAGAATATTGTGGCATGCTGCTTTTCCTGTTCAAGCAATTGTTTCAGCCAACCTTTTTGGAGAATATTGTGGCATGCTGCTTTTGATGTTCAAGAATATGGACCAATTTGACTAAGAGATCCTTGTTTCTTACTTTATTGAAGTTTGTGTTGTGGGTTTCTGTGGAATTTAATTAAGATTAATTAAGTTGCTTCTCATTCCTTTTGTTGCTCGATTTTTCTCCACTTTGAAGATACTAGAAGATTAGCCAGGTTATATTGATTTTTGATTGCGCATGAATTTTCTAGCATTTTCTTTGTTATTTTAGTTCCTTTCCATTGGAGGTGTCAATACTACTCTATACACATCAGTATCCTTTCTTCTCTTGTTTATGTCAGTTTGAGAAGTACTTGATCTAGAGGTGTTAAATATACCTTCTTGTTGGGTAGAAGATCCAAATTCGAAGGCTTTTTAACTTGTACATTCTAGGAGTATATAGGTTGTTTGTGGATTGTTTCAAGATAGATTGTGTAATTGTTGTTCAAGAATATGGACCAATTTGACTATCCTTTCTCATGTGCCGCCATTCTCGGGTGGTTTGTCTTAGAAGTAATAGTTTATTAAACTCAATCTTATTCCATTTACTTAGAAGAAAAAAAATCTAATTCCATTTTGCTTAATTGGGCTTTTAGATTCTAGGCTATTTTTTTTATCATCTAAAATTCTCAAAAACTGTGTCCGTAAGATACAAAGCAGTTATGCAAGACTATAAATTTGACTGTGTTATTGCAGGTAGTTCGAGTCTAAATAATCACAGTAAACAATTGTTCTGGTTTACAAGCCAATACCAATGCATGAGGGTGAGAGGTTTCTCTATACTAAGAGCTTATTCTTATGCTTCATTGGTTCTTTCTTTGGAGGTTTGTATGCTTCTTACTTTGTATTTGTTTTTCTAATTATCCCAATGAGTAAATTACGTTTTGTGTTGAAATTGGATAGACAATCACAAAATCACTTGGTCAAAATCGAATAATTAATTGTAGAATGTTGAACCGGAATAAAAAAGTGTTAGAATAATCTTTTTGTTTTCCTTGCTCTTTGGGGCTATTTGTTTTCCAAGTGTCGTGATCTTTTAAATTAAGAAATTATATTACACCCCTTTGAGCATTTCTAAACATTTGTGATTGAAAGATAGAATCTGTCAGAGTCTGTCCTGAACATTTTTAAAATACAATTGCACCCCATTCTACAATTAAAAGATAGAATCTGTCCTCATTTCTAAAATATTACACCCCATTGTGCATTGTTTGGTTTAAGTGCCTCTTCAAATCAATTGCAATTAAACATTTTTAAAATACTCTTCACAAACCATCTCAACAAGCCTCAATAAAAAGTCAAATCTCTCAAAATTTCGCATCCTACAATAAAAATTTTGACCTTAATTTTGACATTGTGTGTTGTACCTCTTCCCTTATGACTTAATTTTGATTTATTTATTTCTATTTCTTAAAAAAAGAGTGTGCATTAGTATGCATTCTTTCTAGCGTCTCCATTCATCGATAATCTATACCTAGAGATGAATAGGGAATAGGCATTTAAAAACACTTTAACAATCATTATGCCATCAAACACGGATACTCATACCTGCTCCCGCACCACGTTCAGAACTCCAACTACACACACTCCCTTAAGAAATCTCATCTAATTGGGAAGGCAATTCCTTTCTGTGTATATCTGTCTTATGGAGAATTAAAGGTCGTTTGGCTAAGTAACATACTAACGTCGGGCTTTGTCCTAGCTAATTTCAATTCCTCTGTAGTTCTGATTATTCATGCTTCAAACTCTAGGCTAGCCCCAAACTACCAACTAATTCTCTAAACATCTCTCAACACTTTCATTTGTGTGTGCTCATTTCTTCACACAACATATAAAGCCTTCTTCTTGAGCCAAGACAAGTTAAGTTGTTTACAATTCTCAACAATATTTTGATTGACATTTTCAACTATTACAGTTACAGTCTCTATCTTTGGCAATTCTGATAAGCCTTCTTCTTGAGCGTTGTTTACAATGTGCTGTAAGAAATGAACAAGTTAACTATTTCTACCTTTGGCAATTCAAATAAACCTTCTCAATAAGAAATTTTTTGACACATTAACAATTTTGTCAATCACTGAACAGAATTTAGTTTACAATATGTTGTGAACAGTCCAATCTTTTGAGTGAGTTCGACTCTTATTTTAGAAGCGTATTACACATAGTTACTAATTTGCATGAAAAGTTTTGAGCATATGAGAGCAAAAGGACATATACCCACTTATCATCTCTTTCTTTAGCCTGGGTGAAATTTTTGTATGCATTTCTGCGTGGTGGTTCAATAGATCTTGACTCTAATATATCTACTCTCTTATGATGATTAATTCATACACTCTGTGTAACATGTCATTCTACTTTTGAAATAAAAGTCAAATTCACTTAAATCTGATTCCACCTCAGCCCCTACTCCTGCAAGTCAATCTGAACCTTAGTCAACTTTTCTAATTGAGGGTATTGAGTTAGTGCACTCGGATTTGGGTTGTTAGTTAGGAGTCACTCTTGAGAGCAGTTTGATTAGTCCTCATAGAAGATATAGAAGATCTAACTGCTCTTGTTGTGTACTTCAAGCTGAGAATAAGAACCTCACAGCTGCCTTTATGGTACTTCAAGCTGAATCCACGAAAAATCGTGTGGATATTAAATGGATGCGAAACTATTTGCAACTGTAGCCAAGGTGGAGATTTTTGCAGCTGAAGATGAGTATCATAAAAGTTGGTGGCCCTCTTCCATGACAAAAAGTATGAGAGATATGATAGGGGTTGTGATTGTGGGAGTGGCAGGGAGAAGCTTTCTTGTTTGTTCATATAGGTTTTTTTGTTGCTAAGGAGCCTCTTAGGTGGATGACAAAGGAGTCTTATTGGTTGCCTTGCAGTTGCTCTAATAGACTTCGTGATATGTCTAAGGTGGGGATTGTGTGCTAAATTTTTGACCTGTCCAAAATTTTGGCCTAATAAAATAATCTCTTTCCTTTCATCAAATTATCTTTCTTCACTTTTACACCAACTCTCATATTTCAAAATTTTAACTATCCTAAAATTTTAACACACAAACACCATTTGTTAGTAGCTTAAGTATTTTGCTACTCTTAAATTGATCATTATGTTTAACTTTAAAATTTGTTGGATATGCTTAACTTCCTTAAATTGCTTGAACTGTTGTAGGAAGTAGTCTAAAGCTATTGTGATCTGGTGGTTATAAACTATATATGTTTTTGATAATTTTCATATATAACTGTGATGATTTCATAACTGTGATGATCATTATTGTTAGTGTTTGAATGTTGGCGTAATTCCGTGTCAAATTTTAAATTCAAATTGAGTTGTATTATAAGTTAGGTTAAAATGTTCAAGAAATTAAAGGAGACTTTCAATGTTTGAAAGAATAATGACATTGTCAAGATGAAGAGCTAAAAATAATTTACCTCATAAATGGTTTATGAGATCATTCCATGATTTATTGGAAGAGAAAACCCTTTAGAGAAGATCTTTACCCATAAACATGTCAGATTTTCTATAGTTCTACATATTCAATCACCATTGTAACCAACCTTCTTGTGTGGAGCCTTCAAAGTGTTGAAGGAGTTTAGCTGCTGGAGTTCTCGGTATCTAAAGAATTGATGAATAAGGTCATTCTTGAAGAATTCATAAGAAGAACATCAGAGGGCCCGTATTTTAAACTTCTTAGTGAATTTATAGTAGCTGCTGATCTAGAGTGGTTTTTCCTTTAAAAGGTAACTGTTCAAAAGTTTTCCCACTTTGTCAACAAAAAATCTTTATCTTCTCATGTGATTGATGTTTGAATTAATTTTCGCTGCTTATTTTGTTGATTGATTTTAATATTTATTTAAATCTAGACTTATTTTTAAAATAAAGGGAAAACACCTATTTACCCCATCTAGGTGCTAATGGGGCCTAAATCCAATTTTTCAATTGGTATCCGAGCTTGATCTCGTTTATTTACCCTATGTCTAGATGTATCATAATCAATCATTGATGGAAGCAATTATGCTTGCTTTTCCATGAGAGCCTTTTTGAAATCCTAAGATGAACGTTCGTGTTTGATGATTTTGTGTTATTAGGTTGGACAGTAGTAACCAAAGATGTTCATGGCATTGCTACACCGAAAGATATAAATACTTGATGCAAGGAAGAAGTTAATAAGAGTAACGTTAATAGTAATAGTAAATGACTCAATTCTATTTTTAAACTATTTCATCTGAGGAATTTAAACATGTTTCAATGTGTGAGACAACAAAGGAAGCAAGTATCAGTATTCTTGAAACTACTCATGAAGAAGGTACACTGTTATGGGAAAGAACTCAAAACTTCAGATGTTGACCACCAGATTTGAAGAGCATGATGGAAGATGAATCATTTGATGTGTTTCTATGCAAAGTTGAATGACATTGTCAATTCAAGCTTCATTAGAATGAATATTGAAGAACCAGTTAACTCCCTGCAAACATATGAATTGACTCTTAAGGCCTGCTCTTAAATCGAATAAAGAGGAAGTAGAGCATGATGATGAAGCCTTAGATGATGAACAGTTCAATCTTTTTGTTAAACAAGGGGGGTGATCAAAGAAAATTCAACGAAGGTGCTGAAAAGACTTAAGGGAGCTCTAAATGGGAGAAAAGATATAAGCATATATCGAGTGAGTCCAAGACTCAGTGTTTTGAATGTCAAGCTTTGGACACATTCGGCCAAAATGTCCAAATTATCTTAAGTCCAAAATGAATGCAGCTGAATGATGATAAATCAAGTTCATGCAGTGATGGGGAACTTCTCATATGACGAAAAGGTAAATTTTGTGACTTTTGTATCTTCTAATTGATAATTGTGATTTGCAGGAGACATCAAGGATGAGTATGAGCTTGAAGAAAGCTTGCGAGAAGCTTATAACCGGCTATTTAAGAAAAGTCTGAAACTTCACAAGTTAAACAAAGCAACCTTTAAGAAATTTCACGTGGTTCAGCTTGAGAATGACAATCTCACTACCGAACTTGAGGAAGTCAAAAAGAAGAATGTAACACTTAAGGATGAGGTCAAGAACGTGAGATGTGAATTGGAGAAATCCAATACACAATTATAACAATTCTCCATTGGAACAAAGAAACTTGATCACATGCTGAGTCTTGGAGTTCCTGCAGGAAATAGAAGAGGATTAGGCTGTGATAAGTCTAACATCACATCATCTTCTAAGACTATGTTCGTTCCTACAAGGTTTAAGCAAGCAAAGGTTATTCCTCCGCAAAAATGGGGTAAAGTAAAGGTAACAAAATCTCTAAACTTGTAAGCTATTATTCTCAATTTAATACATCTATCTAGGACTCAAAATACTCGAAAATTTGTCCCTATTTGTTATTTGTCCCTAAGTGTTTTAAGTTGAAAGCTGAAGTGAACTCGAATATAATTATCCTGCATATTTTGATGCTAATCCTACCCACAAGTTAAGATTTTAACTGAGCAAATGATGATGATCAATGAGAGGCTACAACAGTTGACCCAGAGGTAACTTAAACTGTTTTGCTGCCACTTATGATTTTTTTTGTAGTAATTTTTTATTTGTCGTGATTTACAGAATTTTGTTTAATCTGCTTTATGATTGTTTAAATAAAAATTGTGCTTTGTGTGTTTTGTTAACACATTTTCATTGGACTAATTGACATAATTGAAATTCTGACGCTTTTAAATATTTTCTTAACTTATGTGAAAGTATTTTATGATTCTCATCCTTTTAAAATATATGATATTTGAAAGTAATGCTTAGTGTTCTCTTTGGTTTTAGCTGACATGATCCTTAAATGTCTTTTGTTTACACAATCACAGTCCATACCAAATGATTGAAAGAGATTGAATGAGACTTGACCGCATGCGTAAGATTTGGGTCGGCAATCACAAGTGATAGGGAACCTTCTCTTAATATTGACTAGATGACCTTATTCAAGAATCAAAAAGTCGAAAAGAAGAAGATTCATACTCCTAAGAAGTAGTTTCAATCCCTATAAATAAAAAATAAAAAAGGGAGGAAAAAAATTATATTGGAAAATTCAATTTTGGGGTTGTAAAATTAGCATTTCAGGTTTTAGTGACATTAGGTTTGATTTTCACTCTTTTGTTCTTTTGGATAACTTTGACCTCTTTCACAAATTTAAGGTCTTATGACTCTTTGAATATGTCTTGGTTCTTCACATACGTATACATTTGATTATTTTTTTGGATTATTGATTCTAAAATTGATTAGAGTATATGAGGTGATTTCATATTGTTTTTACATACCATTGAGAATTTAATTGTATGTCTCTAAGTCCATTTTTTTGTGATTATTTTAGAAAATCTCGTATTTTGATATTATCATAGTTCTTTGATTGTTCTGATAATGATTTTCCCTTTGACCATTCGTGACAAAGTGTTTGAATGTTGGCGTAATTTTGTGTCAAATTTTAAATTCAAATGGAGTATTTTAAATTTTGTCAAATTAAGGAGTCTTTCAAAGTTTGAAAAGGATAATGACATCGTCAAGATGAAGAGCTAAAATCAAGGAAGTCATTCCACTTAAGCCTCACTTGAGAGAAAAAATTCTTTAAAGATGAATCACCTCAGATTTTTTCTAGTTCTACAAATTCAATCACCATCTAACTAACCTTCCTGTGTGAAGCTTTTGTGAAGCGTGAGTTTAGCTGCCAGAGTTCTCGGTCTTAGGGGGCGTTTCGATCATTTTTCACATTTTTCCATCAAACTTAATGCCTGATTTGGATGGCGACGTTGATTTTTGCTGTTAAGGAGCGAACTATGAAATTACCCCTTAAATTTTAGTGAATTTCTGGTTTTAGCTTGGAGTGGCTTTCCTTTGAAAGGTAGTTCAAATGTTTTCCACTTCGTCAACAATTTTAGAGTTTGAATTATTTTTCACTGCTTATTTTGTTAATTTCAGGCAAAGAAATCACAAGAGTTGTTAGATTGTGTGGTTGTGTAGGCTACGTTGTATTATTTGGTAATTGACAGAATTTATATATATATTGGCAAAGTACCAGTATTGGTTGAAGAATAAGGCTTATTATTGTGGTCATGTGAAGAAATGAAGGTTTTCAAGTGTTGGGTTAGGCGAGCCTAGAGTTTGAAGAATGAAGAATATGAACTACAGAAGAATTGAAGTTAGCTGAGACTAAGCTCAAATGAGTAACAGACTAATGGATGTAGAAACGAAAATAACCAAAAATAACCGTCCGTTATTTAAAACCATTTTAACACCTATTTAAAACGACCTATTTAAAACGACCTATCCATATGATTAGAAGACAAACACAGAGAGAAATTGAAGAAGAAAAATATTCAAAAGAACAAAACATCACCATTTCCTTGTGGGACAGATGTACCGATGTACTAAGTTTTTCCATCATGTGGCCAACTCGATTATCTCTTTAGATGATCTAGCATTTGACTGTTGGGTTAGAGTCAGAGTGGCCTTTTGATGAGTATGAAGTGACTGGAGCAGTCAAAAGTCTCAATGGGGATAAGACACTGGGTCCGAATGGTTTCTCTTTAGCCTTCTAAGGGCCAACAGGGGAACAGTCTAGTGGGTGGGATTTATAAAATTTTGGCTAAGGTGTTGGCCAATAGATAGATTTTGAACTCATTTTTTATTGCTTGTGAATATGTATTGACTCTGAATATGTATTAACTCTAGGTTGAAATCTAATATTCCAGAATTTTTTTTTTTTGCTAATTGTTCCATGAATGTTTTGTAAACTGGATATTCATAAAGTTATGATCATATCAACAAGAGTTTTCTGTTGTACATGTTAAGGAGATGTTGGTTTGGGAAAAAGTGTAGGTGGATTGAGTTTTTTATATCCACAGTTAAATATTTGAAATCGTGCATGGCTCCCCTGAAGGCTTCTTTGGTGGCTCTTGTGGTCTACGCCAAAGTGATTGTTATCGTCAAAGAATCCTTTAGTAGGATGATGAAAGAGTTGGTCGAAAGCGGCAACATTGAGAGTTTTCTTGTTGGAGGTGGGGGAAGAGAAGGGTTGTATTTTGCATCTGTTGTTTTCTAATGACACCCTTATCTTGTGTGGCTCTTGAGAGAGTGGGCAATGTTTAGGAGTTAACGGATATTCTGGAGTGCATAATTTCTTCTTTGCCAATGTCCTATCTTGGACCTCTCAAATTATTTTTTGACCAGTGCTAGTGCTGTGGAGGAAGACCTTTGAAGTGTGCTTTTCACTTTTCCTCTTCTCTTTTTCCTTTGCCAGATACCAAGTATGAGGAAAATACCTAAAGGGGGGAGGGGTGAATAGATAGATTTAAAAAATTATCAAATAAATCTTTTTAAATATGCCCTAATAATAATCAGACAAGAAAGCTCTTAATGAAGACTCACGTGAATATCCAAAACTAATTCAACTAACCATTTTCTTTTTCCCTTTTGGAAACAGCCAAGAGGACAAAAATGCCCTTCTAACTCATTCACGAATCTACCAATTTATTTAACAATCTCCCCCTTTGCTTTGTGACAAAAACTATACTAGCCTATAAATAAAAAGATAATGAAACCTGTTGATCACTACCATAGGAAATACAGACTCAAACTAGAACTAGAACTGAGATAAATGTACTTGAAAAAAAAAACTTATCACAAATCACAAACACCAATCTAAACAACCCATTAGAAACAATGTTAGTTTAAGATGGAAATTTAACAACGGCAAAGTATTATCTCACAGATGTTTGATATGGGAGACATATAGCAATAATCAACTAACTCATAAAATGTCAACAATACAACCAAGTGTTCCTCATATACATAAAACATAATAAAGTTAAATAAAATCCAACAATCAGCATCCCAGCTCAATAGCTCTCATCCTCAACGCCTTCCATGTCATCATCACCATTTTCAGAGGCAGCACCATCAGATGCATCTTCAACAGTAGGGGGTTGAAGAAGTTTAATTTCAGCCTTGACTTGAGATCTGACTGGAGGGTAGAAATGGCAGACTGAACAGAGGATGAACGGTCTAGGAGTTTCAAAGCATCAATAAAAGGAACTTTAGGATTATAACGTTGAGGATTTGGACGCTTGTTCATATTTTTTTATAGTATCATTGCCTATAGTTTTGAGAGGACCCAATTTAGACTCAGATAATGGAAATGTGATGCCAATACGAGACAAAGAAGTATGATTAAACAACCATAGCGAAGCTTCAGCGTTCTAGAGTTGCTTCGAAATATGTCAATCATATATGATCACAAATATTGGTTGCTAAATCTATGGAGTCATTATTCAGAAAGGTAGAAAACAGATAATTTCAAACGAAAAGGAAGAAAAATGAATGTTGGGAAAGATGTTTGTAAAGATAATCCTAGCAAAGATAACATGATCTTTAGCTAGGAAACTTCCTAGAAACTCATTTCTTGTGAAAATTCTTATCTTTATTAAAAAACTAACTATAGTAGTAAAAGGAGGACGAGTGGAGGAATTATAAGGATACTGAGGATTTGCAATAAAAGGGTATCCCTATTTTTTAGCCAAAAAGGGAAGGGAAATCTTCAATGATTTGCCCACGAATGTAAGTAGAGAAATTAGATTCATGTCTATTAAAGAAGTTTGTGTATAATTCTTTTTTAACGGAAGCAAGAGGAGGAGATAAATGATGCAGAAGATGACCCCATCCTCTTGAATTCAACTGCTCAATCACAGATAAGTGGGAGAGTTCTTCAATGAATCTAGTTTCTCTACTTACATTCGTGGGAAAATCATTGAGATTTCTCCTCCCTTCTTAGCTAAAAAAGAGGAATACCTTTTATTGCAAATCCTCAGTATCCTTATAATTCCTCCACTTGTCCTTCTTTTACTAGTATTGTTAGTTTTTTAATGAAGATGACCATAAGAATTTTCACAAGAAATGAGTTTTCAGGAAGTTTCCTAGCTAAAGATCATGTTATCCCTGCTAGGATTATCTTTAGAAACATCTTTCTCATCATTTGTCTTCCTTTTCTTGAATCTATAAGTTTCGTATTCTGCAATGTCTTCATAGTCTCTTATAATTAGTTCGGATTACTCTGTTTTTACATATTCTTATTTACATGCTTTCTGTTAATATATTCATGTCTGATTATTATTAGGTCTTTGAATATTGAAAGCATTATATTTGGGTTGATATTATAGGAATAGGTTTTAAGTTTTAAAAAGAGTTATTGGATAGAGGGAGATTCTGGCTTTGGGGCTTGGAATGTTCAATTTGTTATAACTGCGAATGGGAGTTGGGAGAATTCTCGGCTTTCTTCTCCTTTATACTCCATTAACCTTAGGAGAAGGATAGAGGACAAGCTGATTTGGTCTAGTTCCAAGACTCTATGGGTGGGTATGCAGTGTCTTTTCCTTGGCATCAGATTTGGAGGACCCTAGCTCCATCTAGAGTCTCTTTGTTTGCGTGGAAGGCTACTCATGGGAAAGTGTTGACGATCGATAATCTTAGCAAGAGGGGATTATGTTTAATTGATTGGTGCTATCTCTAGGAGTCTGTGGATCATATATTTCTTTGGAAGGAGAGAAACGGTTGTTAATTCGAATACTTGGCTTTATCTTTGGAGGGTTTGAGGGGAAAGTTGTTATCTTTTTTTCTTGGGCTTATATGGTGTTGGGCTTTCCTTTCTTGGATATCCAGATTTTCTAAGTTTTTTAGCTTGTATGGTTTAGGTGTTTCAGTATTACTATCACTATCACTCTTTCTTTAATAAAGTTTATCTTACTTATCAAAAAGTCATATAGTATTGGGAATTTTTAATCCAGTTCAACAATCTACAATTAATTATTTTAAAATTTGTGAAAAAGTGAAGAGAGAGAGAGATGATTTGAATGAATTTTTTATATTTATTATAGATTTGATGGAGAGAGACATTATTTTGTAGTCATTTTATTAGACCAAAGTTTTGGCACACAAAGGCCACCGTTGGGACAAAAGTAATCTTCTATCCAATTTCAACACAAAGTAAATTTACCCATTGGGACAATTAAAAAAACAAATACAAAGTAAGAAGCATACAAACCTCCAAAGAAAGAACCATGAAGCATAAGAATAAGCTCTTAGTATAGAGAAACCTCTCACCCTCATGCATTGGTATTGGCTTGTAAACCAGAACAATTGTTTACTGTGATTATTTAGATCTGAACTACCTGCAATAACACAGTCAAATTTATAGTCTTGCATAACTGCTTTGTATCTTACATCACTAGCTTTAATGGGGGTGGTCTAAGATGGACTGTCTTGTGAACGACACATGAGAAAGGCCAGGTAACAATGGAAATGTGGCGGCACCAAAAACGGATATCAATGCCTAGTTTTCATTAGCAGTTTTCAAAAATCAATATAACCTGGCTAATCTTCTAGTATCTTCAAAGTGGAGAAAAATCGAGCAACAAAAGGAATGAGAAGCAACTTAATTAATTAAATTTCCACAGAAACCCACAACACAAATTCAATAAAGTATGTCAATTGCATAGAAAAGCAGCATGCCACAATATTCTTCAAAAAGGTTGGTTGAAACAATTGCTTGAACAGGAGAAAAGCAGCATGCCACAATCTATATGTACTAGTAACCACAATTTAGTTTTACAACACTAGTCAAATTCAAGGACATTCAAATCAAACTCCACAGAAATGACACAATCTAATTTGCATTCCATCTTGAACAATCCACAAACAATCCATTTACTCACTCGAATGTACGAGTTAAAAAGCCTTCGAATTTGGGTCTTCTACCCATCAACAAGGTATATTTAACACCTCTAGATCAAGTACCCTTGAACTATGATTCTCAAACTGATAAGCAAGAGAAGAAAGGATCCTGATGTGTATAGAGTAGTATTGACCCATCACGCCACTTGATACGACACCTCCAAGTATTACTATCTCCATTATCAATGTAAACGAACTACAATAACAAAGAAGATGCTAGAAAATTCATGCGCAATCAACAAAATTAATACCAGATGAAAGTCATCCCACATGAAGATCCAAAACTGAACAAATGCTTCTAGTACTTGCAAATTAACCGACAAAAGAAAACTATCCAGGCATCCAGCGGCTTCCCCATCTTCAAAAGACCCAAGTTTTAGTGGCGACTTGGTTATCTCTATATAACTACTAAATACGACTGTGGTTTTAAGAAACTATCTTGATCACAAATGTGCAGATTCTACCCTCTAAGAAATATTGAGATTCTTAATTAGTCTGTAATTTCATTTATTTAACTTGCGAAAAATGACAGCCTTGAAACAGGAAGACATGAAAACCCAATAAAGAAGCAATCAAAAGCATGATTTCTCTTTCAAATAAAAAGCCGATGCCAATACCAAATCGTGAACAACAGGAAAAAAAAAAATCTGCAATATCCACACCAAAATCTGAAAGTTAGAGGAACAAACAAAGAACATTGAATTACTCTTCTTAAGGACCACGATCTTCCCCGTCGCCTTCTCTTTCGTAGTATGTCCCTTGTCCTGGCCGTTTTGTTTGCCCTTCTACTGGCTCTCTAGCTCTCTATAGCAAACACCAAAGTTGAAATCCTGCTTTCACCATTTTCTCTCCCTCTCGACTCTCTCTCTCTAATCCCTCTTTCTATTCCATCTTAATTTCTCTTTAGCTCTTTCTTTCCAAATGGACTCTGTTTTTTTTTGGCAATGGACTTTTCAAGAGAAATAGATATAGCCGTTGTAAAAGTTCTTTTCGACGAGTGATCTTAACTCTATATCGTTACCTAAAACGATATAGCCGCTGTAAGTCGGGGAGGTGTTTTGAATTTCAGAATAAGAGGACAAAGAATACAACAAAAAGACCATTTATAATTTCAACCAAGAAAAAGGATTAAACACACTTGTGCACCCCACGATTTCACTTTTGAATCCTCGAGTGCTCGTCAAACACATGAGTCTCTCTTAAAATAGACGTTTTAATTATGTCTACAAAAATCACTGGCATGTTAAATGGATTCCTAATAGCTTTGGCTTCATTTTTAGGGAAATTGGTAATTTGGTCACAAAGTTTTAGTACTGCTAACGATTTAGTCACTAGGTTTCATTTTTTTACTATATAGTCACTGAGAATATATAGTTGTGATTATTTGGTCCTTTCGTCAAACCTTCGTTAAATTTTTAACCGAAATAGCGGTCGACCGGTTTGTTTATTGTTGCAGCAACAGTAACTTGTAGCGGTCGACCGGTACATGTAGCGGTCGGCCGCGTTCTATTCCGTTAAAAATTAACGGAGATTTGACGGAAAGACCAGATCGTCACAATTATATATTCTCAGTGACCATGTAGTAAAAAAATGAAACCTAGTGACTAAATCGTTAGCGTGATATAAATCTAGTGACTAAATTGTCAATTTCCCTAATTTTTATAATGCTGTTAAATTAAAATTTTGATCAAATGATACCGAAAACTTGCAAATGCAATTATATTGAGGTCTTCACTAAAGGAATTAAAGATTTCATTTTGTACGTGATCAAGGATTTTATTTAATTTGACGGTCATATTGAACATAGTGAATAAGACGGCAACGAAGATTTTAGGGGTGAAATGTGTTAAATATATATATATATATATAATGCAAAGTGTTAGCTAATCAAATTAGAGGGTGCAAAATTTATTTAACCCAAAAAAAATACAAACCAGTAAAGAAACTGATAAAGCCATCTTTAACCGGCTTATCACAAAGATCCACTGGGCCAAAAGTCCGAGGGAGCCAATACAATATTATGCTACCCAGTCTGATTGGGCTCCCAAGCTTGGGCCAATAGATCAAGCGTTGTAGGAATCATAAAGTAGGACACTCCCCACAGCCCTTCTTCTGCACTAGCCGGCTATGGACCTCTAACGCCAAAGTGGAGCCCATAGGCCGAAAGAGTGTCCTAGATAGCGGGTGGTGTTTACATGGTAAAAATTTTAATTTATGAAAATTATTGAAAAAGTGTAAAGAGATTATTTAAGTAAATTTTTTATAATAAAAAATAATTTGACAAGAAGAGAAAAATATTTATTATTATTTTATTATTATTCTTTAACTAAAATTTTGATATTTTAGTATGTAAACACCAGCCAAATTAAACATTTATTTGTTTAGGTTTGAAATACCACTTCTTAAGAAAATTATGGCCTCAATTGTCTCTTTCTTTTTTCTTTTCTTTTTTTCCTTTTTAAAAGATAAATTACGCCGTGAGTGCTAAGATTTGAACTTCTTTCCTAACTTTATTTCAATGACTTTTCAAGAGAAATATAGATATAGCCCTTGTAAATCGGGGAGGTGTTTTGTTGTATTTTTATAAGTTGTGAAAAAGCTACTTAATTGAATTTCAGAAGAGGACAAAGAAAATTCAAATCCGCAAATGACCCGCAAAAAGAAACTGGTGCACTTGGGCATTATTGTCTCTGTCCTTGTATAGACAGCCACTTAACTTGAAATATTAAAGAACCAGGAAAAAAAAGAAAAAGAAAGACAATTTATAATTTTAACCAAGAAAAAGAGTTATATAAATTTTACATCAAATCAATGACACTTTTTCAGGAAGAATGGTAAACTAGTACTCTACCTTCACTTTTTTCTTTTTCTTTTTCTTTTTTTCCGCCTGTTCATAGTTTTGATTTTGCCATATGAAGCGAGTTAAATCCACCGATTGACATTAAGCCACGTCATTTAATTAGAAATCACTCAACTCACCAATCCTCCTCCAAGTCCAACTACTTCTTGACTTGAGGAATATCATGTTCTCGAGGAATTGGTGGCGCCTCCACTTATACTCTGCCTTACAAGGTCTAGAGTTTCCCCCATCACCAAATATGAATCCCACGGTTTATACCAAGCCACAACATTTGGTGAAAAGTCAGTCAACTCATTAGTCCCTACAGCCACCGTTGCCACTCCATCTCCAGCTCTCGCGCTCTGTCTCTCTGCCCTCTCTTTGGAAGCTTGCCCATTGAGCTCTCTGAAGCTCAGGGGCTAAAGTTTGGTCCTGTATGGCAATTTCCTATCTGGTTCTATGCCAAGTCAGATTCCTAGCTCACCCACCTCCGATCTGAGATTAATCGTAGAGTTTATCCTAGTTCAAGTATTCAATGCAAGAGAGTCAAAATAATCCAACTGGTTCCCTTACAGATGCATTTGGAATTGGTTTGGTTTCTCTCGAGAAACTTCAATTTTTTTAAAAATAAGTTTCTTTTTTGTTTTTTGTTTTTTTTTTTTTTTTGGTTTGGGGGTGGGGGGGGGAAGAGTTTTGATGAAAAACTCTAAAATGGTAGTGGTCGCAGCCACTGTGGTGCTAACGGTGGTGGTGTCTACTAGGGTAGTAGTTGGAGAATTGGGCAATGGAGGAGAAGCAAGAGGGACGACTGAGTGAGCGAGTCCAAGGATGAATTAAGTGAACTCATGGTGGATCCTAAGATCAGATAAATACAAGAAGCGAACTGTCGAAAGAATAAGAAAGCAAAGGTAAGAGATGTTGTACAACTAGAAAGGACCAATAAGAAAAAAATCACAAGATACATAAGAATCCCAAGGACAGTAACTTACGAAAGATGCAAACTAGTGTATCCTTGATTTCATTAATCCCAGCTTCCTACATTACAGTTCAAAACACATGACTTCCTCACAGGTTATTCGGCTCTCAAGTCGTAGATGAGAAGGGTAAGAAAGAAACCGAAAGCTCATCTAATTGCAAGTCTGCAGCATACATAGCTATGAAGAAAAAAAATGCAAAAAACCAAAAAGTACACATTCATGGATCAACTGGCAGGAGTTGCCAGACTCTGGCTTACTGGCTTAGTAAGTGTAGCCCTTGACAAACATCCCCTTCTTGGCTTCCTCACTTTCGCCCTCACCAGAGTATTTTCCTAGCTGCGCCAGGGAGTTCGCCTTTGCACGCGCCAAAAGTGCTTTCTGTGCAGCTTCAATGTTCTCTGGACGTCCTTGCCATGTCTTAAGCACACTGTTCTGCAGTGCACGAGCATATGAGAAGGAAACATGCCACGGGTTGCGGCTTTGGTTCATTGCATTCAAGTTCAAGGTCGCTTCCAATTCAGATTGTCCTCCTGACAAAAACTGTAGAGTAAAGAGAACAAAGATCAATTACTCTTATCAACATTATTTTCCCAATATCTATGACATAAGGCTAGTCGAGTTTACAATTTTCGGAAGCAGCTCAACCATGAAAATCCCTTCTTACAGGCCAGATTCAAGAATATGCCAAACACTTTGTTGCCAAGAATGTGTTAAATTGGAGCTCTATATTTATGAGTACATGTTTTTCGGGTCCAATAGACTTTATGGTTATGAGATCTTGCTATAAATCTCAACAGGAATTTATACTACTGCAGAAAAGGGAAGATGCATAACTTCAAAATCGTTAGAAAGGGTAGAGGCAATTTTACCATGATTCCTGGAACAGCAGGAGGAACTCTCCTTTTAAGCATTGTGAGTGTATATTTGGCAATGGTCTCTGGAGATGCCTTCTCCTTGTGTTCAGCCCCTGGGGTGACCATGCTGGGCTTAAGTAGGATTCCCTCGAACAACACATTGTTTTCAGCCAAGTAGAAGAAGACTTCGGACCAGACCTTCTCTGCCACCTCTAGTGTCCTGTCAATTGGGTGGTCTCCATCAAGAAGAATCTCGGGTTCCACGATAGGCACAAGGCCATTGTCCTGCAACGACGAAAAGGACAATGGAATATAGAAAGTTAAAAGAAATAGTGATCAAAGAAACAAATAATACAATTAAGATAAAATCTATCAATAAGACTAGTCTTTTTTTCATCCCACAGTGGAAGACATGAAGGCTGAAACATTTCTACAAATGGTCAAGCATTGCATGAAGCAAATTGATTTGAAAATTTTAAAGATAAAGTCTTTAAAATTAATCAAGCGCTCCTATGAAATAGCAGGAATAATGATGGTTGAATGTGACATTATATACATATACACATTCTTGTTCCCAAATTAAGGCCTGGCCAACATCTAAAATTGCTTGCCACTTTTTGCAATTATGCATAACACAGAGGGATAAACACATAGGGGAAAATCTTTTCCCCTTGTATTTACCATGCGATTACTGACCAATGGATTTTCCCCTTGTATTTACCATGCGATTACTGACCCCAGGTTCTACCCCACCAGCCCCCCACAGGTGCCAACAAAACCTCCATTCCTAATTCTAGAGAACAACACGTATATGAAGCAAGAATATATCTTTGAAAATGAAAGCAAACCTGAGAAATGGCAGCATAACGTGCAAGTCCCCATGCAGCTTCTTTAACAGCCAGAGCAGAGGGGCCACAAGGAATGCTAACAACTGTCCGCCTGGATATTCCCACAAGATATTAGATAAACCTCTTTGTCTCACTGAACCAAACAGAAAGTTACATGTAAACATCATAAAGCAAAAGTTCACAAAAAGTAGTAAAAGATCTTACCACTTGGCAAAACGAGCACCTTGCTTGTAGTATTCAGCAGATCTTGAAGCCAATCCATCCAATCCTTGGCACCAAGACTCATTGTTTGATCCTGGTAGGGGAACCAAACCCTAAACCCGAGAAATAGTAAAAGGGAACCAAACAGCGCATTATTGACCACATACAAAATTAGGTTAAGCAGTGCAAATAAAACTTTTTAATACATTAATATGACATCATACCTTGTCAACTTTGATGCCGGGAACGATTTTCTCATCACGCAAGCAGTCCACAAACTTCTTCCCATCTGTAGTTGACTGGTACAGTGTTTCCTCGAAAAGAATGGCCCCAGAAATGCTCTCACCCAGTCCAGGAGTGGTCAGCAAAAGTTGTCTGTATGCCTGTCGGTTGACCTCAGTGTTGTCCAAGCCAATAGACGCTAGTCTTTTCCCACAGGTTGCGTTGGATTCATCAATAGCAAGGATCCCACGACCAGGAGAGGCAATTGATTTCTATACCATCAAGAAAGAAAACGAAAAAGCTGTCAAACTAAAGCAATCATGTCTGTTTATCACTTGTTATTATTGAGGATCTATTTTGCAGCTGATCTAAGCTTGAACCTCACGCCCTTGCCAAGGCAAGCATAGCATCTCGATAAATGATTTGAATATCTGTACACACACACACACACATACCTATATACAGGTATAATTTGCGTAGACAGTATTGAGGATAAAATTATACGACATGCAAACCAAAGATGAAAAATCAACTGTGAAAACGATAAGAAAACACTAAAGCTTGCATCAAAAGTCATATACCCTATTTTCCTCTTACAGAAAGATTGTAAAAACCAAGTTTGACCAATCAATTATAAGTTTCCGTCAGTTTGACACGGAGAATGAATTAGTTGAGCTCAAAAAACTAAAAAAAAATGCAAACAAACTTCCTCCCCCAGCATAGGCTTAAACTGATTTTTCTTTTCCAATCCCAAAGGAAAAGAAAACAGGATAAAGCATGCACCAGAGAAAATTAATAAATTCATCAAACAAGAACGGTTCCGAGTCACATCAACAAAAATACACATACGATTGTCTGTAACAATAAAACCAAGAAAAGAGAAGAAAAAGTCTGATCAGCTGTAACTGATCAGTGACCACCAAAAAAAAAAGTCTCAATAAAGACAAATTCCAATTACAGCGACTTATTCACATTAATCAGAGACCGATCCAAACGCAAAGCAAGCAAAATCGAAAAAAGATATCGGAAATGCGAACTACGGATTTGAAATTAGGAAGATGATATGACTCACAGCGGTTTGGACGAGTTCCTCGGTGTAAGCCTTGGAGCGGATCGGAACGGAGACTCTGCGAGTAGACGATCCCTTGCGCTGGGTGAAGGACTGCTGTCCGATCCACTGGGACGACGCCGCATTCAGCTTTGATAAGCTCGCGCAGGCCATGGCTTCAGCTAGAGGGTAACAAGATCGGGCCTGCTCGTTTTCTTTCGCGGATTGGTTTGAGCGACTTCTCCTTATTACTGTTTGGGGTGGGTTGGTGGGCGGCTTATAAAATATGCGTAACAGCGTTAGTGAGAGAAACGAAGTTGCTGTTTTTCTTGGTGAGTCCGCAGCACTCCGTAGTTGCGAGTTTGATCCTTGATGTGGCAAGCGAACAACATACATGCGGCACTACCAAACAGTCCTTACCGGCTTACGTTGTGATCACCATGTTGTGCTATCAAATGACCCTCTTATCCAGTTCTTCAGATCTTTTTCCCTCTTGGGACGGATCCTACCTAGAACTTATTTATTTGTCATGCAAAAGTTTGAGAATTATTGGGGAACTATTGTGCCAATGCTTCCCCTTTTTTGAGACACACAGTAAAATGTCAAAAAAATATTTATTTTTCAGTTGAAAATTATTGGTCAACTAGTGTAAAAATACGGCCCAGCAATTTTTTTTTTGGGGGGGTTTTCAGATGTCGACACTCTTAACCTATGAAAAAAATTGAAAGGTCAAAAAATTATATATTTTAGGGTATAAAATTAATGTTCTTATATGTTAAAAAAAAATTACTTCTACAACTCGAAAGGAATGCTAAGACAAAAACTTATATATGGACCATATTGGAAAGATATTTTGGTTTAAAAGTTTCAAATCTCCTAAAAGCGACATATCACATGGAAGGTAGTAAATGAATGCGATTGTTAACTTTTATTTTTGATAAATTTATTTTTGGTCCTTGACTTTTAGGTGCTTTTTAAATTTGTCATTCGATTTGCGTTTAAGTCCCTGAGCTTGTACTATTTTTAAAAATTAATCCTTTGATTAACCAAGACCTCATTCTCTTAACAAAACATAATGCCACATCAGCATCAATCTCACGTCCTTGGCGCATGCTTGAGACACCTGGGCAGTGATTGAGATGCCTGGTGATGTGGCATTTTGTTACGTTAACAGAATGGAGTCCTCCTTGAGGTATGAATTAACAAATTTGCAAACTTAAGGACTTTTTTTAAAAAATGACCCAATTTAAAGACAAAAAATGAATTTCTCCTCTGTTTGATATTGAGAAGAATATTCATAAGAAAATTATTATTTTTTAATTATTGTAAATACCATTTAAAGATTATTGGAGGATGCAACTAGGGGTACTAGAGGAGTCATGGCCCCCTCAGTCCCCCAAATTCAGCAGGAATTTAAATCGTGTACATTAGGCAAAAAAAAGTTGTTTTTCTTAAAGTAATTTTGTACTTTATGCAATTATTTTGCCCTATAAAGTGTATTTTGATAAATCAATCCTAGCTTCATCCCTAATTGGAGGATTTGATAATGGAAAAAATGAGCTCAAATAGATTCTTTTTCATTCACAATTTGCACTAACACGATCTTATGCTTTGTTGGGTCTTTTTAAATTTAATGATTTAGTGCTTTTTTTTTAAAGCAAAAACAATGAAGTAAACCCATTTGAATAAAGATGGAGACATGGAGAAGGGCGATTTCGTCCCTAGAAGTGGTGCCTATCAAGGCTAGCATCTGGATGCCGTCAAATACCCCAAAAAAAGCGTTGGGGGAAGTTAGGTCATGGACCCTCACTATCCCACCTAACAATTTGACAACCTCAGTTGTGGGCTTTGGCCACTGTAAAAGAAAGACAATCTTCTTCGTGATGTCCTCCCATGTACATTTGGACTTGAGCATAACAAATCCATCCTGTCAGTAACACAAACAAAAGGTGGCCAACTTCTTCATGCCTTCTTCTGGAGTCCTTCACAATAATTTATTCCTTTCAAATCAGCAAATCTTTAATTTATTTGTTTTTATCTATGATTATATAATTTATTTATTCCTCAAAGTGAGCAGTCTGCTAATAGAAAATGTAATTAGAAATTCTTTCTGCTACGTGTTAAATTTGATCCAGTTAATTTCCTCCAGTAGAAGGACATGTTAGTTTTGTTTTTCCTTTAAAAATGTCCCTCAGCCAGGTAATTTGTGACTAGACGAGAAGAAAGAAAGGTTTATTCTTGTCTGATTCGATCAATTTGGAACACCATGATCAGATATCTAGAAAGGGGTGCATTCTTCTTATGTCCTTAGACGACGTGACTACTAGTTGGAGCTCTACCCAAAATAATAAATTATACTTTTTACCTTGTAACGACAGCTTGTTTCATAATTTACATAGTAAATTACCATACTCGATACATTGTACCTCATCTTATCAATAGGTTTGCACGTTGAATCTCAGGTTAAGATCTCATCATTAAAGTCAAAACAAAAAAGAATAAATGTGACACGATCTTAACTGTCAAATTATAACATGATAGTACAGTTTTTTTTTTCTTGGAATAATAGTATAGTATACAATATGTAGGGGTGGGTAGCAGTGTAAACGAGGGTGGTTTTGCCCCCAACCGGCACCATGATCACCCAGAGCAGTGTGCCAAATTTGGCCAGCGTCAGGGGTAGTTCTCGCTGCTGCTGGTGCGGCTACTGTGAGGCAGTTCCCGATTAACCGCCCCACTTTGGGCTGGGAGAGAGAGATTGAGTTAGGAAAAGAGGGGCAGCTGAGTTGTTGAGATTTTGGTGCGGTGCAATTGAGAGAGGAGCGGCATCACGACGAAAGCTTCAGGCGAGAGAGGGAGGGGCGGTTGTAAGCCTGTAGCGACTAGAGAGGCACCGAATCAAATTTCTAAGGGCTTGGAGCCTGGGGCGTTGAGGAGGGAACTAAGGGAGAGGGAGAGGCCTACAATTCGATTAAAAAGGGAGCTTCAAAATGATTCATTTTAAAAAAAACTGTATTAAACAAAACAACATCATTTTTATAAAACATAATTAAAAAAGTTTTTTTTTTTTTTTTTTTTTTTTTTAAAAACGATGGTATCAGTGTCCTCGCCGGTGTTGGCTAGGACACTGCCACCTCAAATCTCACTGAGACTTCTTAGAAATCCCAACCGCCCTCGGCACCGCGGGGCAACGATAGCCGCATAGCGGGGATGGAGGAGGAGGACCGCTCACTGATGGTGGGCTGAACAGCCCTAATAATATGTCAAGTTTGGTAGTTTGGAGTGGAAAATCCAATACAATTGGTAGTCATGAGTTCAACACAAAATTTGCCCATAAGAAAAGATCCATAAAATAATACTTTTTTCTGTAAAAAAAATAATGCTTGATAGCAAAACAAATCACATATTTGTGTTTGGCATGGAAGGCCCCTAAAAAAACCAATGAAGGAATGTTTGATAGAAAAACCAATCATATATTCGTTTTTAGCATGCAAGGGGAATAAATTCCCACTACATAGATCAATGTCATTAATGATTTGGATCAATAACATGAGTAATTCAGTTTTACTTTACTGAATTTATCATAATCGACATTGATTGTGTCGTTTCAATATCATGTATTCTGAATTGAAAGTGCTGATCAGATAAATTTGATCGAGACACTAATATATTTAAGGATATGAGTTAATAAAAAAAAACAGAGCCAGTGTAATAGCAGTTGATTTTCAGTTTTCTGTCATAGTTTTGGTTAAGTGATGCTAATGTTGCCAGGCAATGATATAAAGGTCAAGAAATAGTGAGAGGCATATTTGTCAATACGATAGACACTAGCTAATGACACAGGTGTGGTCAGACCAAAAGGTCGAGCTTGAAATTAAATTTTGGAATGATTCATGAAGGGTTTCTGTTCGAGCTATGGCTTGTTGGAAAGCTCTACAAGTCTAATTTCCAACGCATCAAACGGCGTACAATTTAGAGTTTTCTAGACTAAGTTATGGATGAATTACTCCAAGGAGGTCAGGCTGGCAGCTAATTCCAAGGTCCAGCGAATTTTGGACGAGTTTGCTATTTTTAGCTTGTTCTTTTGGATTTTCAACATGTCTTTTCATTTCCTAAGAGTCTTTTATGTCTCAATTAATATTTTGGAAGGTGTAATTGTCATTTGACTCAGGCTTGGAGGGTTGTTCCAAGCTTTGCTATTTAAACCCTTCTCTTGTAGTGGAAAAGAGGAGAACAGAGATTTTTGAGTGTTTATACACCTTGAGCCTTAGGCTACTTTGAAGAAGGATTTCTTCTAATAATTCTTATCCTTCGGTGGATTCCGATAAGTGATGAGTTTCTTGCTCTGTATCCCGTGTTGGATTACATTGGGTGGTGATTTCTATATCTTTTTGTGTTCTACTTGGTGGTGAGTTTATCTATCTGAGTGTGTGAGTTAGAGTGCATTTTTGAGTGCTTTCCCGACGTTCCCACAAACATCCCAAGATACCCATATATTATCCTGACGTCTCATTACTATCCCGAGGTGTCTATCTATCTCAGATTATCACTTTCCGAGGTCTCCATTACTATATTCGAGGTGTCCATTTCTCTCATTCCAACTATCCCGAGGTGTTCTGAGGTGATTCCGAGGTGTACTGCGCTTTTCTCGGTTAATCCCGGTATCAGCTAATACATAAAAGTAAGAATTAATTACTCCGATGTCATTCTGTCTAGATGGGTTGACTATAAATTTCAAATTCATCCCTATATCTAGTAAAATTTAGATACTTCCTTCAATCTTTTGATAATTAGTAAAGAACTATTTAATACTTAAATATCAAATGAAACATAATGCTTAAATAAAAAAAAAAAAGAATAATGCAAATTAAAAAAAAAAACTAGCGTGGCAGAATGAGGGAGGGAGTGCCAACCGTCCAACAATGGGAGAAAGTAGTGAGGTTGTAATTTTTGGGGTCAAACTGGAATATAATATAAAAAATTTCACGATCAATTTTTCATAAATTTCAAGACTTTTTTTTAAGGACTCCAACACATTTTTATAAATTCTTAAAATTCTAATATAATATATACTATCTCTTAACAAAAATTTTGTCCATGAAAACTTAATTTTTATTTTTGGGGCTGGCATCCAACCCTCCTCTACCCGTGAAGGGGGCTGTGGTGGAGTTGGAGGTCCACTGTGTGGTGGCATGTCCCCTGTCTTGCCACCCAAACTGGATTGGATTGTCTGCAACCTTCCAAGTCCCATATGTTTCAAATAAAAGTAACAAAATTTGACAATGAAATTTTTAGCGTTCAATTTTAAACTAGTTTTAAAATTTTAGGAAAACTCAATCTCATATGGTAATCCATGTACCCCATATGAATGACTTATGATGTTTGGTAATGAAATTATTTTTTTAACTTTTTAAGAAATTTTTTCAAAAAGTTCAAATTTTTTATAACTAAACATGAAACAATTGGCTTTAAAAAATGAAAAAATATTAAAAATTGTTGCCGAATATGACCTATACTTTGCATAATTAGAAAAAATCATCTTTTTTGCTTTGTTTCTTTTCTTTTATGTATAAAGCACAATAATATAGTTGAGTTTCATCATGTTTGGTAATGAAAAGAAAATTTTTTACAACCAAATATCAAAATCTCAAAATTTTTATACAATTTCCAACACCTTTTCACACTAAATTTAACACTTTTTTCAAAAAAAAAAAAAAAATCAAATTTTCACCCTCCTCATTTTTTAACAAAATCCATTACTTTTCTTATTAAAAAATTTCATCAAATATTACCTCCTTACTATTTTAAAAACTTCAAAACATTCTTACAATTTTTTACGACTTTTTACAAATCCTCGTAAAAAGTCAAACTTTCCAAATTTTCCTCTACAAACTCAAAATTCTTAAAATTTTACTTTCCAAACATCACCTTCTTTTAGATCAATTAAGATATAAATAATAATCATTTATGGAGATATTTTTGCGAGGATAAAATAACGAAGAGAAAAATTTAACCCAAAAAAAATTAAATTTTTAACAAAAAAATTAAATTAAATTTTTGTGAGATTAAAATTATAAAAAAAATTTAATGTAAAGTATCTGAAATTAAGTACAACTCGACAAAAAATAATACTGTCTACACAGTGGACTTGTTTTGTTTTTTTCTTCTTCTTTTTTGGATACAGTGTTTTTTTTTTTTTAATACGCTCTTGGATACAGCGAATCCAACCTCGCCCCACTCTCGACACATCTCAACCATGCGCCATAAAAATGCCAAATTAGCATGGGTGATGGGCCTGTACTCCAAGTCTCCGCAATGGAAATAGAATCCAAAAGGAGCACAAAACGACAAAACGATGAAAGGGCATTCAAAGTAAATTAGTCGATAAAGGAGGGCCAAAACGTTGAAGCAGCCCCGCGATATCTCTACGTGGAAACCTTCATGGCCAAATTGGTTACCCAAAAAAACAAAACCTTCATGGCTAAGTTGGCGACTTACGAATAAGGAAATGATCCAAAGGAAGAACGTAACCCGGACAGTTTTCGCTGCGGAGAACCTAGGGCACAGTGCCTGTGTTACTCACTCAGGCGTCCTTACTCTCGGGCCTCGCCGCTGAAGATTTCAAGACCATCGAAGGCGTTCGGTGAAATCGCAGAACGAAGGAGTGTGACCAAATGGGCGTGTCTTTCAAGGTTGCTAAGGCGGGAACGAGGTACCGGCCGAAGCCTCTTCAGATTGAGGAGAAGGACAATGAGAATGGCTCTGTCACTGAGTTTCAGCAGACAACTAACGAGGTAGTTTATGTGTGCGTTTTCTATATGTGGTTTTCAACAACCAGACCTTAGTTTGCATTGTTTTGTATTTTGTAGATTAAGGGGGTTCTTTCATCTAACTAAGAGGTTCTATAGTTATTTTAAAACCTGTATGGCTGTAGGTTCTTTTATTTTTGGTCCTGGGGGCTTTTCGGTGCTGGTTCGTGCGGAGTGCTGGCAGTGGTGTTTTCGGTTTTCTCTTTTCCTTTTATCTTTTTCATATTAGGATTATATCTGCCCGGTACTGCGCCTCATAGACTACAATAGCTCTGCGCGGTAGCGTGCTCGACTAGCTGAGTTGCTAGACTAGAAGAAGAAGAAGAAGAAGATACAGATAATGCATCACCTTATCGCGCCTTTTATCTAATTGATTATGTGTTGAAGATTATTTGAAAGAGTAATCTATGAATTGATTTCATCCTGCCATTAATTGCATTTTTGCATTCGTGAAGTGCTCTTTATCTATCTAATTATATTTCTCTATGTATGCTTTGGTAGGAAAAAAAAATGGTACATCATGATCTTGACTAGTGGTCTTCCCGCAAACATACTTCATTCAATAGCTCTTAAGATTTTTTCAAACTATTAGATATTTCAACCGGCGGCTACTTTCAGTTTCTTTTGGTAGGAATTGCTCTTCTGAATGCATCTTGAAGGCTCACAAAAGGAGTCCACAGCAAACGGCCACTTGTTGAAATGTACCAATATGATCAATTTTTTTAAGAGACCAGAAAGACACGCTTCCTGGAGTTGTGGATGTAAGAACTATATTCTGACAGCAATCGCTAAACTAGTAATCAGATCAGGAAAAAAAAGAAGAAAATATGAACTTGTATCAATGTAAGTGACTTTTGTTGAAGCTCCTTTCTTTTCATGAGCCAAAATTTCTTTGAACGTTCTCAAGGGAAGCTGGACTTGATCCATCAGGACTATCGGGCATGGTAAAAGTTATTGAGGCAATAAGTTGAGCTACGTTTCAGAAAAGGCAATACTTTTTTTGGTTCAGTAGGCTTTCTAATTATCTTTATGGTTTGATAGGAGGAAGAGATATGACTGATTTCTAGGTTGAACTTCTGAGGCCTTTTGTCCTGAGTTGCTGTTGCAGGGCATAAATTATTATTGGTTATTACTCCAATTTTTTGGTAATAATTAGTATATCCTGGACAAAGTTTCTGCCATGGTGACTTACCATTAACACCCTATGTGGTACCGGAAGGTCATGTACAGCTCAAATTATTTTGATGTAGGTTAATATTCCTGGGAAAGGAGCTAAGATTGCTGAGCATCCCAATTCATTTACCAAACCTGTACTGCACTCAGTTTTAGAAGGTAATGCATACTGCTTTATTGCATGATGTGAGTGAGAACCCCTTCATGTTTGACAATTTGCCTTTGTGTAGATCTTGAAGTGTCCTTTTCATTGAATTTATTCGGAAATGGATTTTCCATTGGAAAAGATCATGAGGTTAGCTGCCATAAATATTCAACTCGAAAAAGTCGTATTTCTTTTTCATGTATTAAATGATCTATTGCTTCGAAGACTATTAGCATTAGTTCTAATGATGTTGCAGTTCTTCCATGATGAACCAAACCAATTGCACCCTTATGATAGGGCATCAGAGACACTTTTCTCTGTAAGTTTACTCCTTATAGTTATCCCTTGATTTCTATTCTCAGGTTGGTTAGCTGGATTTTTTTTTTGTAACTTGTTTTAACTGATAATTTACTTATCTGTATATACATACCATACTTTCTCGTATGATTAACTTATCAAAAAAACTTTCTCATATGATTGAAATTGCTAGAATCATATGTTCAATGATTAGCCGGTATATATATATGCTGGTTAAAAGATTCGCAAATTGGTTAGGAGTGTTTTTCTTTTACACTTTTATATTTTCAGTTAATTCTTCTGTTGTACTGTTAAAGTAAATGCAGAATTAGAAAAATTATGCTTGCTGATAAATTTCAAGATTAATGCCCAAAAAATGGGGGCGAAAGCAACTCTAATTTTTTGGTTCAGTAAACCTTATTGACCTCGAGCAGTGGTGAACTAGCAGTCATCTTAGAACATCTGATTTACCCCCTAAAGCTCGTCTTTTTTGTTTTTTAGTGCATCGGTTTATATGCTTACGAGGCCTACACTTGCAAGGAAATCCAGAGGCAATATATTTATTATAAGGTTCATGGATGTTTGTGCATAAATTTTCATCTCGGTACACCTTTATTTTCACATCAGGAGCTTTAATTTTAGGATTAAAATCTTTGCAATCTTATAAATCACTAGACTTTCACTAGCACCTTTGTTTCCTTAAATGAAATAGCCTTTGCAGATTTTAGGACTTTACAAACAAAAAAACAGTACTCTTTTGAAAGCCTAATCTTTACACCAACTTGTCTCACTTTCAGCTAGAAATTTGATTTACACAGGTATGTAATAAGCGCTGATTTCTAGAAGTAATCTTTTCCTCTATTCCCACTCTTACCCTTGGATGCTGCTTACATGTTAGAGAGAGTGAAAAGAAAAACTAAAGATTTTGATTGATCCAAGGCAACCGCCTTTGTTAAAGAAAGATTGTACCAATTCTAGTACACACTTTGATACAACATCCTTGGTTAAAGAAAACCTTGAGAGTAACTCAACCTTACAGAGTACGTCTCCTTACCTTGCAAAGCTGAGGGGGCAATTGAGTTGTTTCCTTCCCTCTTTCTGTTTTTCCTTTTCTTTTTCTTTTTCTAGTTACTTTTACCACATCTTTTCGACAAAGTACATTCGTGCACATTCCCTGTCATCACATATGGTGGTTGGGTGGTGAGTTTGCCTTGTCTCGCTGATTTTGTTGACACCTAGAGTTTACGTGGGAAATCGCCTAGAGTTTACGTGGGAAATCGACTTGTTCAGCTCGTTCAATCTTTACTTTCTTGAATAGTTGCTTAAATACCATCTCGCATCGTCTGTTTCTTTTTATGAAGGGCATAATGCTAATCAAAGATGCTTTGTCGTTGAACATTTGAAAGAAAGGAAGGTCAAGTTCGATAATTAAGCTATTCATTTTGGAGATTTTGTCCTATCTTCTCTTCTTGCATTATACAAACATATTCTCATCCCAATTTGCATCTTATTCTGTGAATGATATTAAACATTTGATATTCTAAAAATTGTGGGAATTGATAACTTGAATGGTGGAATGGAGGATATTTGAGTGTTGGATTGTACTCAGCTTCATTTTCCTATGCATTTAATATTCCCAGTAACTTGATTCTGAACAACATTCTTCTGTGTTGAGAAGGGAGCTGCAAATTCTTGATGATTATTTTGGTAATCTGTTGTCTTTTTCCTTGTTTGTCATTCATATTAGGCTATTGAGTTTGGTTGCTTACCTGGAGATCTTTTGGATGATATACCCTGTAAATATGTTGATGGAGCACTTCTGTGTGAGGTGAGGCAAAACTATATCAACGTTTAAGTAAATAATTTCCCTTGAAATAACACTCCTGTGGTGATATACATATTTCTATTCTTGTACATATTGTAGATTGCCACTCTATGCTGGAAGTTTCGTTTCTATTGAAAAAAATCAGCAGTTTTCTACAAGGATGTACATAGGTAGCTACAAATATCTATTTTACATTAGGTTTCACTTCTCAATTTGAACATTGCTGTTATCGTCTATCTCTCTTCCATGTTTCCACATGCCTGAAAGTTGTTTGTAGGCCTCAACATTTTGCTTGATTTTGGAGAGAAAAAGGAAGAAGGTAGAGTTCAAATTCATTAGTTTTGTCTGTCGTTTTCGGAGAGAGAAGTGTCTCTTACTAACTGCTGAATTTTTTTCACTTTATGTACTCTTTAAATTTTGAGAGATAATTAGGTGCAGAATAAAGCTTTCATTATCTGGTCAAGAAGAAGTTTTCCTTGCTACTAGTCTACATTGACTAGACAAACTCTGAAAGGATTTTTTCCTTCAAATTCTGTGTATGATCCATTTTTATGATAAGAAATGATTCATCTTGTATAATATTTGATGTGGTTCCACTGATCTTGCATCACATATGCATGACACATAAATCATAGCACTTCTAGTGAGCTATGCCAAACTCTTTTGGGGAATTTTATGCCACATTGGATGAATGCGGTGTTTGATTTGAGTATAACAATATATCCTAACCAGTAGACATGGCTTCTTTGCAGATTCGGGATTATCGTAATCCATTGTCACAGAGAGGCAGTGCTGCTGCTTCTATGAAGAAGCCTCCCATTGTTCATAAAGTGCTCCTACATATGTGTACGGAAAATGTTGTCAAGGACATCTCCCTGATGTCAGATGATTCTTGGACCTATGAAGAGTTATTGGTCAGTAAGTTTTACAAATAAGCATTAGCTATCTTCTCAGTATCCATCTTTCGCATATTGCCTTAATTTTATATGCAGCCACTGGTTGTTTGTTCAGGAAATTGAGTCCCGCATTCTTAAGGCATTGCAACCTGCTCTAGATCTGAATCCACAGCCATTGCAGGACAGATGTTATGCAGAACCCCGAAAACGGAAGGTAGGAGTTGTGATAATGTCTTGTGACTTCTGGAGGTTAAGGATGTACAGGAGATTTATAACACTAAGTCTGATACATGCTGTTACCGCATGCAGTTCCTTTACAGTAATTAGGAAAGAGATTTACAAAATTATCCGTTTAAATCTCTGAGTTACAAGGAATATGGAACAATTCTAGATTGACAATATTTATTTCTACTTTATCGTAATAAATGATTCCAGCACTAGTCAATTGCGTTGATATTTGAGTTGCTCTCATCATCTAGAAGTTTTCTTCTTATCTGGATTATTCTCAGTTCCGTGTAATCCCCTTCCTTTTTGCATTCTTGGCAGCTGAACTTTGGAGTTGCAAGGAGCTGGAAAAAGAGAAAGCCTAGTGATACAATCGCGATTGCTACAGCATCCAATGCTCCATATCATGAGACCCAAGTTTCAGGTACTTGTGACATACGGAATTCCAGCCCTCCTCGCATGGCGTGTCAAGATAGAGGAGTTACATGTTTACAGGAGAAGATTTGGAGTTCTAATCTTAAGTCACAAGGAAACAACGTCGTAGAAGAGCTTACATCAGAGCCGCCCAATCCTTTGACTGCTCTGACAAAATCCAATGTTGTCCATGTACCTGACCATTTTAGTAAACATAGAAGCGATTCAACAAAATTCATGAGTCCCGTTTCTGGTGAGAAGGGCGTCCCCATAAAGCCCAAGCAAGAGCCTGTTGACTTCTCTCAACGGCGGCTTCCTGGAAGCCAATCTGAAAGCATTCTTGCACCTGAACCGTGGAAGAATGCCCTGTTTCATCAGCAAATTGTGGTCGCAGAACCTCAAGGCCAAACGGTTCAGCCCCAGTCACATTCATCACTGTTAATGAACAGTGGACAACCGATTCTTGAAGGTATTCCAAGGCTGTGTGCTGGAATGCCCACTCGTACTGTAAAGCAAGAGCCTGCTGAAACTAATTTCTACAATTCGGATGTTAGCCAGGTAAATGATAACTGCTTCCGGATGGACAGGAGAATTCCTCAATTTAATCTTCAGCAATTGAAAAAGCAACGACTATCACCACTGTCAAGAGCCAATACACCCTTAACTGACTCATTGTGGAATCATGTTACTCAGCCGGTTAACAAAAGTTTGAGGAATGAATGTGCTACTCAGAAAAGAAAAGCTTTGTGGATTCCACAGGTTTCAACTCGTGTCAGAAGTGGCACTACAAGTTCTCAACTCAACGATTCTTTGGCAAGAGAGGCATCCGCATCTGCGAAACAGAAAACAAATTCTCAGACCAGAAGCTCGAATTTGAAATTGGTTAGTTCTTTTGATAGAATGCACAAGTTAAGTGCAGCCATTGGAAACAGCCTGTCATCTGGAAATCTTCCTTCATCCAAGCTGGCAGAAATTGAAGTTGATCCTGTTCTCGGGAGGTTATTGAAGATTGAAGGGGTGACACAACGGTATCTCGCAATTATTCTGGCATATAGTTTAGCACAAAACTTATCCTTCTGTGATCTAACTGGTTTATGAAGCATGGCATTTTACTTTCATACAGGTATGGACTCAATAACAGCAAGCACAAATCGGACCAGTTTCTGCAAAGAAAACCATTTTTTCATACAACTCATTGGCTTGCCCACCTTTTAAGTTCTGAGTATGATAGAAATTCAAAGAATGCTGCTGCAAATAAAGTTCCTTCATCGATGTGCTCAATTGACAGAAGGGTTCCAAAGACTAGAACATTAACATTTGTACGCCAATGTCATTCCTATGAAGGTAAGGAAGTGTTTCTGCTTTCATTTAATTTGTTTTCTATTCCCTATGAGGTCTTATGATCATTGTGAGTTCTTTCCAGGAGATGAGACTCCCAGGGTTGATAGAGAGACTCAGATAACACTGTTCATAGCAGAGAAGCTTGGTGGGGGAACATTGGAAGCTTTTCTTCATTATGGAGATGAAGAAGAGATTGCTTCTTTTATTATACCTCTCTTTTTCTCTACAACTGTGAGTCACCATTTGCTATCACCACGAAAGTTCCTTTATTTGACAACTGATTATGGATTTTATAACAAGTCTGAACCCCATTCCATTAAACACTTGAAATCTGTACTGATTTCTAACACATTGTGAACAACTAACAAACAGTTTGTTTGTTTTTTATTGAATATTTTCAATTGTGCTGGGCTTCAGTTCTTTATGTAATCTCTATTTTCAGAAATTATGTTCGAGATCTTTACCATTATTGTTTTCTCAGTTCGGGATTCTACATTATTCAATTTACCATGATTCTATTTCCTGTGCTATGATGCTGTATACGTGTCAACAGAAAATAATTGGAGGAAAAGTTAAATGTTGTTCAATAAAGCATGTACAACATCTTCATGTCAAAACTTCATTAATTTCTTTTCCTTGGTAAGGTACACGTGCGGCCAATTGGTTTTGAACCCACAAACACACTGTCCCTCCCAGTTTTATGAGGAACGAATTGCTTTAGGCCAATATTGTGTGTTGATTTCAGTATATAGAAGATGCATTTATATCCAGCCTGTATGCACCATGACATAAGTTCTCCTGCAACAGAAAAAAAAATTGTAGGGTAAAAGTCCATTTTCGTTTTAGAATCTAGTATGATTCATGGCAGAAATTGTCATTTTCTTTTTGTTCTGTATACAGTTAATATCAAAGGACTTTTCAGTTAGAATTTAGATTTCCCATCTCACACTTGTGGTCTGAAAAACTTAACTCAATCAGTGGTCTGTGGTGCTAATAACTTTGGTTTTGCATTTGGCAGCATGCAGCAGAAATTTTTGCTTCTCAGTTCACTTCACTGGTAGGTTAATCCCATTGGTTATTAAGTGAAAGAGCTTTTTTTTTCCCTTGGAGAGACCTGTGAATTTTTTCTAAGATTTTTCCCTTTCCTTCTGTAGATGGTGGATGAAGGATACCATTTAGCCACCAATCGTGTAGAACCTGGGATCCTCAACACTAATGGTGCCTCGAGCAGTCAGGCAAGTGTTGTAACTCCTGCTTCTCTCGCAACACAAACAGTTGAGCTTCCTGCCCCATTTTTTATTTCTGGACCATCACCTCTCATGAACAATCCTAGGACTGTCAGCTTGTCAGCCCATAATGCCACACGATTACCCTCCCAGAACATTCTGTCTAGAAGAAACTTGCTCAACCCTGAAAATATTCGGTCAGCTTTACAGCTCTCGGGCAGTTGTTTATCCAAACCACATCTTGACATTGCTGCACCATTGAGTGCCATGCAATGGCAGGAGAAATCGAATAAACATGCCCTTTTGCAGCTGCAGATGCAGCAACGGCAAAGACAACAGGAACTTGTGCAAGGAAAGGAATTAGTTGGGGGATTTGGAGTGACTGCCGGGAGACATGGCATGATCCAACCGGGTGGTGGAATCCAGGGGCTTGGAAATATTAATGTTGGTTCCTTCAGTAATATCACGGGCATGGGTGGCTCAATGTCTACATTAGCCGGAGGATGCATGCCTTGGATTGACACTGGGAGTCAATTCAGCAATCTAAGCCACATGTCAGGTTCAAGTGAAAGTAAGCAGCTTCTTAGTTTCATTCCGAATCATCCAGCAACAGATGCAGCAAAGCTGAGGACAGCAGAAACCAATGGGGGAGCCTTCACAAGTAGATATCTGACCCAGAGAGATGCTAGCGGGCTGCCAATGGCCGCATTAAGTAGTCCAGGCATGGCATGTAACTTGAACAACCAGCCGCAGCCGCAGCTACGATTAAATGAGCAATTACACAAGCTGCAGCAGCAGGAGGATGTGAAACCACTGCTACAGCCTCAAATAGTGACTAGTTTAGCTAGAAAGGCAGATTTGACGAGGAGTCAATTTGGCCCTAGACAGATGTGATCAACAGCCTCCAATGAGCCCCCCTCAGCAATTGAGCCCCAGATTGCCATTAGTGAAACTAAGCCCCAGGAATACGATGGCAGGTCCTAACAATCCACATCTGAGCTCTCAGACTTATGGATCAGTGGATAGGGGAGCAAAATGTAGGATCTTACTCGAGAAGTGTCATTATGCAGTCAAAACTGCTAGGGTATTATGAGAATTCTGGTTGGATCTGGTGGTGTAATTGGCGAGGGGGTTTTATATACAGTAGATACCAGAGAAAGGTAGGTTATACAGTCCCTTATGTTCCAAAAGCAAACAGTGTTTTAGTCATCTTCAGACTCGCATTTTAGCATTGCTCACTTTGTAGCTTTTAACTCCCTTACCAATACATCTATAATTTCCAACTATCCTTCGTATCTTGCTTACTTTGTGTAGAAAGTTTTTCGTCTGCATGTGAATCATTACTCTCATGTCAAACGTCAGTTTGGCTAGGAAGTTGGGACTTCATCAAAGGCAAGCGAACCCTGCATCGGTACTTATTCTTTCTTCTTATGATCCTAATCGATCATATTTCAAGGCTGAAGAATGATTGGCCTAATATTATATTGCCACGAAGCTTATGTATGACCAATATAAGTTGTTCCCAGGTGAAAAAAAAAAATTAGTCTCATATAAATTGAAGCTAACAAGTTTCGCTAAGGAAATCCTTTTGTTTGAAAAAAAAAAAATTCTTATTTTGAGGGAATATAACAACAAGAAAATTTTCAGTTTTAAACCTTCGATTCTACTCTTCTAACAAAGATTGTGATGTCGTGAATACGTTAATAATTTCATCAATAACTTATTAACATGTTGTTTAATGTAATTCAGATCATTGATGAAATTTATCAATGCGTTGAAAACAGCGCAATATTAACTTGTTAAGATTGAAGTTTTGGTTTGAAATTACTTTTCCCTGCTTGGTATAGATTTTAAAGGAACGTTTTCTTCCCAAATATATATATATATATATATATATTATTATTATTATTTTTTTTTTAGAATTTTGGCTGTTTAGCCTCGCTTAGTCTGTGTTATCCACGTCATCACCAGCTCGATCTCCTTAGTCCTCGCGAGGTCCCTCTTGTGATCCAGCCCAACGTGTCCACTACAACCAGCCTTGAGCTCAGACCTTACCTCCTTCCTCCTCTACCTCAGAACTCAAATTCCCCAAAAACCCTAATTGCGCTCGCTCTCCGAAACAATGTCTCTGGATTCTTCTGTGGACCGAAGAAAACGGCCTCAAACTTCCAGCGCCGTTAACGGAAACGTTAAAGGTGCGGTAGAGGACGAGAAGCTGAGGCTGAGGCTTCGCCCGAACGAGAATCACAAGCCGGAGAGCTACGAGGACATGCAATTGGAGTTCAGCCCGCTCCTCTTCAGCTCGCTCGAGCAGTACCTGCCCTTCAACATGCTCAACCTCTCACGTGAGCTCAAGCTCCAGTACATGCGCGACATTCTGTTCCGCTACTCGCCAGAGGGTGAACGCGCTCGCGTAAGATTTTGTCTCCGCAATTTAGTGGTTCTTTCTTCTTGTTTGGTTCCTTGGAAAATGTTGGAAACGGAGAGAAAATGAAATTTTTAAATAATGTGATTTGTGCTTTTGTTGTAACGTGAAAACAATTTCTTTGTGAAATGTATGGTGTTTAGTAAGCTTATTACTGCGCTAAAGAGATGCGGAGATCGAAATATTCTGTCTTTTTGAACGACATTTGTTGTTTGGCTGCTGAGAGAAAATGTGGGGAAGGGGGCGGGAGGAAAAAAATGGAAATGACTCTGTCAACACCAAAGTGGGTCTGATGATGTTGAAATTTGGTTTATGATTTTTTAGTCTTGAGCTTGTGTAGAAATTGCGTATTTTTCTCCTCCTCCCTCTTCTTTCCTTTGTCATCCTTCGTGTGTTGCGATTTTCCTTTTTCGTTTTATTTTAGATGCTGATTATTTGCTCCCACCGAGAAGACAGACGGCAGTGGGAAACATGAAATTTCAGTCTTGTGTCTTACTCTTGAATGGGAGTTGAATATTTAGAAATTCACCACCGTAGAGATGCCTGTTAGTGTTATTTCTTTATAAGTTTCGGAACTAGAGGAGGCACTCTGTCGGTACGCACCTGAGGGGTAACAGATTTGAGTAAGAATTACTGGAAGTATTCACTTTGGTCTTTTGTTTTTGAGAGCCGTTTTGCTGTGTCTCTGCTTAGTTTCAAATGGATTCTGAAATATCCCTGTTGTTTGCTGGCGAGCATCTCTCTCCCTCTCTCGCTTCACTTTTTCTGCCATTTTGCTATTTTTCTTTTCTTAGGGAAGACTACTGTTCATTGTTTCTGCTGTTTTACATCACAGGTTCAAAGGCATAGAGAATACAGGCAGAAAATAATTTCAAACTATCAGGTGTGTTTACAGTGAGCTTTTCAGACATGCTGTAACAGGGACAAATTTCTTTAAGGCCCTTTGTGGGTGTCATGGTGGATATCTAAGTTGACTTTGTGTAGATACTTATTTATAGGATTTTGGATCTCACAAGTAAGATGAAATCTGGATAATTTTTGAGTGTTTGGAGTTTCCTTTCTGCATGTAGCATATTACATGCTAGTCATCTTTGTAACTTCCCCGTATGTAAAATTCCTTAATATCTTTTCCATTTGCAGCCTCTACATAGGGAGCTCTATACCATGCATGCTGCAAACTTCTTTCTCCCTTCCTTTCTCAAAGCAATCAATGAGAATACAGAGGAGAGTTTTAGAAGTATAATGGTTGAACCTTCTCCTGGAGTCTATACTTTTGAAATGCTTCAGCCACATTTCTGTGAACTTTTGTTATCTGAGGTATCGCCCATTTTCTTCTGGCATCTGACAATTATGGTTTTGATTTTTCCTTTTATATAGTTTTATCTTTCCTTATCAGGTTCTGATTGCTTAGGTGGACAATTTTGAAAGATGGGTCCATGAGACAAAATTCAGAATCATGCGACCTAACACAATGAACAAATATGGTGCTGTTCTTGATGACTTTGGGTTGGAACCCATGCTTGAAAAGTTGATGGAGGACTTTATACGTCCTATATCTAGAGGTAAGCTGTTACCATCTATCATGAGATTCTGAATTAAAACTTTAATGGATCAGTATCATGGTTAGCCTCATGGTTTTGTGGTTTGGATTTTGATGCAGTTTTCTTTCCTGAAGTTGGTGGATCCACTCTGGACGCTCATCATGGTTTTGTTGTTGAATATGGAATAGATAGAGATGTGGAGCTTGGTAGGTTCTTATCATAATCTTCTTTATTCTCTGACTAGTTTTTTTGTTCAATTAGAATGGTCTCTTGTTCATTGTATCCATATAATCGGAAAAGGCCTTACAATGTGATTCTCTGTCTTGTCTGTCTCTCTGTCTCACTCCAATACAAACACTCGCACCCCAAAATTATATTGCAACATGTTGGACCTCTTAGGCACATACCATTATTTCCACTTTCACTCACCATTTGTTAGAGGGTGTTCGGTTAGGGAGTTTTTTGAGAATTTTTTGTGTTTTGAGAATTTTTAGTGATGTTAACTTTATTGGTATGCGTATTTTAGTTATTTTTATGTAGTGTTAAGAATGATGTTTGGTTGTAGAATATTTTGTATTCTGAGAATTCAAAAAAATCCTGAGGATTTTTGTATACCGAACGTGCTCTTACTCTCTCTCTCTCTCTCTCTCTGCACAAGCAGATTTGTTCCGAAGATGTCACAATGAATGGATAATTTTACTCTTAGTCAACTCCTCAATCCATTTTGAGGTTCTTGGTTGGTCCAAGCTTGATTTAAAGACTGCTTTTGTTTCTGAAACCTCGAGATTCTTTCTTTTATTTCAGACTTCTTATAATTATCCTCTCACATGCAGTGTTGTTTTTAAGGGTTTGAATGATCAGATCAGATCTGATCTGATCTGATCTGATCCTCTCTCTCTCTCTCTCTCTCACACACACACACACACATATTCTAATTTGATGCGTTTCTTATAACTGAGGCAATATGTGAGTTTATGGTTTTCTGGTATGTGTCTTATTATATGTACTTATTTGTTCTTAGTGGAGTTATTTCCTCCCATTCTCAAAACTCTGGGCATTTAGCTCTAGCTTCATATGCTTTTTTGAAAGCTGGGAAGCTTGTTTATGTAGGTTTCCATGTTGATGACTCAGAAGTCACATTGAATGTTTGCTTGGGTCAGCAGTTTTCTGGGGGAGAATTGTTCTTTCGAGGTGTTCGATGTGATAAACACGTACACTCAGGAACACAGCAAGAGGTATACTAACCTTTAGATCAATCATTTTTCACTGTTATCTTTCAATACACTACGCAAGAAGTCTTAATTCTTTCACTTTTGGAAAGCCACATATACTCCAGATAGTCGTATCAGTGTCATTGTCAATGTGAAATTTGGAACGGAAATTTTAAAGTCTAGCAAGTCCTAGATAAGACCCATAGCTAGTCCTTTGCTCCAGTTTATTCTACAGAACACATATAATGCGTTTGGTTTCAAAATTTTAGTAAAATTTTGTTAAAATTTTGTGTTGGTGTTAAAAAAGAGGTGGTATTGGAATTGGTGAATGAGTGATAAAAGTAAAAGTAAAATTTTGAAGTGTGTTTGATAAAAGTAAAATTTTAATAAAATTTTGACTTGCCAAATGCCTTGTAATGAAAAGGAAGGATGAACTAATGATCAACTTTCCTTTTTCTTCTAGTCCTTTATGATGTCCAACCTAAATACTTTTTTCGAATGCTAGAAGTTTTTAAGTTAATTTCTTCAGGTTACTGCTTCTTATGTGTTTGTTTTTTCATCCCCCCACTATAATGTACATTTGCAGGAAATCTTAGATTATTCCCATGTTCCGGGGCGTGCTGTTCTGCATCGTGGTAGGCATCGGCATGGTGCTAGAGCCACAACATCCGGGCAGCGGGTTAACTTACTTTTGTGGTGCAGAAGGTATCTCTCTCTCTCTCTCTCTCACTTTTCACCCCTCAAGAAATTTCAAGCCTAAGGTGTTTAAGACACATCCTTTCTGCAGGTGTGACATTATCATCACTTCCCGATCTGAGAAGAATACCCTTTTCAAATAGTGCTTTCCAATTTCTGCATGACTTCAATATTAGCTTTACTGTTGAAAAAAAAAAGGTGAACAAGAACACAATTAACATGTTTTGAAATATAGCCTTTTAGGATCTATTTTTAGTCTTTGCCCCAACAAAAGTAGGTGGACTTAATAATGCTCAGGGTTTGGTGTTGGTCTCCAATTAAACCCAGAATTTATGATTGTTTCAATAAAAATCTTGACTTTCCATAAGCATTAAAATATCATCTTCCATCCATATTTGTTAATTTGGGACTAATGGGATGGTAAGTGGAAGAAAGAGAGAAGGGTAAAGAGAAGGAAACATATTGAGTGTCTCCATCTCACACCACGGTCCACTGGTACTCGATGCTTCATGGGCCGCTTCAATCCTTTTAGTCAATAAGCCTCCATGCATGACCATACAAACCTCCGTTGATCACAACTGAATAAACTCATCAGCAACCCCAATTCATGGCAATTAACATCAACAAACCCCAGATATGCCACAATAGACTTGACCAAAGACCAGCCCATTTCTGCCACACTTGGACCATATGAGGAAGACTGACCTCCTAATTCATTTTCTTAATTCATGTAGTTCAGTGTTTCCTTTTGTCCATGAAACATGTGCAACTCTGGTACATCCCCCACCCCCCTTTCCAATAACCAGATATTAACGCATCTAGAACAATCTTGAAGGATCTCCTCCAAGCAGCCTGGCCCACAACCAGAAAAGGGGAGAAATCACAATATAAAATAATAATAATAAATTAATAGAAACAATTGGAAACTTATGCAGTGGACTGATGAAATCATCTGAACATTAAAGCAGTGGGATCTACTTTCCCCTGCTGCAGGGCCAATGTTTTCTTTCTACTTCTAGTCCCAAGTCATGGGTCTGGAGGGGAGGCAATATCATGGATGTTGAGGATACTTATTGAGGTGGCAGGAACATGTTTAATTTGAAAGCAACTGAAACCATGGGGGAAATTCTTTGATTTCCCAAAGAAGTAACAAGCAGCAATCAGTGTGTCTTAAATTTGGACTGCTTCCTGTTGACTGGGGCACACTGCACTTCTTGATCTTATTCTTCTGGTACTGTTGCTGCTACTGTGATCTTTCTTCCTCTATATGGTCAATACGTTTTGGGAGGGCAATCCAGACCTTGGAAAGCTGGATTATTTCTTTTCAGTTTCCTTCTGAATGAACTTGTATCTCTGCAATATTTTATATATCACCTTTAGTATTTTCAGTCATCCTCTCATCTGATTCCCAAACAGACATTAAAAAGAAAGGATCATAGTCTTCATAGTTTTTACCTGTCGGTAGATTATGTTTTGTTGTTTGTTTGTTTGTTTTCTTCCTACATTTTCCAGGTTTAATAATAAATTTTCTCTTATTCTAACCGATCTGTGGTTGTGATTGTAATCGTTTTTTTGGTTAAAGCTTGTGTGTATCCTGTTTCATCTCCTTTGTGTCCTTTGTGTCCTTTTTTTCTCTTTTTTTTTATTAATTTGTTATTCTATAACAATTCATAGCACTTGTTTGATGCATGCCTTGCTGCTTTGCAATATGCATTTAGTGGGTGCTAGTTGTGGAGTAGTACTCAATTTTTTTGATGTTTTGCAATATTCATGGGTGGCCATGTGTTGTTGGGTATGTATTTTTGCTGCACTTTTGTTGCTTGCTCTAGTGGCTTGCGTTTTGATTAGAGTCGGAATGTATTAAAGTTTTTAAAGTCTTTCACGCTCTGATGGTTAATAATGTGGTCAATTTGTCTGCACAACCTTTTTGTAGTTCGGTCTTCAGAGAACTGAAAAAATATCAGAAAGAATTCTTTAGTTGGTGTGGGGAGTGCCAGCGAGAGATGAAAGAAAAGCAGCGACTGGCAGTTACCGCCACGAAGCTGGTATGCTACATTTGACATATAAGGGAAAACGTTATCAGGGTGATTTGATTGTTACTGGTGATTCTCTTTCGGTGTTGATTTTGCAGGAATTATTCAAGAGGTTGCAAAAATCCAATTCATAGCTGTTTCAAGTGCAAGTTATAGTTTTTGATGTTGCGTGTAAATGAACACAGTCTCATCCTTGTAAACACACGGAAGCATTCCCCCCCCTAGTTGGGAGCCTTTTTGGTTGGTAATTGCCTTGGATTATGTGGGTAATATATGAAGGGCAATAAGGTGTCTTCTCTGGGCTGTGTTGGTAAAGTCCATCTTGCATAGGCCGTTGGTGGTAATGTAGAAAGGGTAGCTGTACATTCGGAAACATGTCAACTGTAGTGTTGTCGCATTTATCCAGCAAATTGAAATGTCTCAAACATGGTCACTACTAATGTGATTCTCTCTTGTATTTACTGTATGAAGGTAATTGTCTTTTCTTCTTAACAGTAGAATGTGCTCTCAGCTTTACTGAAGTATTTCATTTGCCAAATATGGTAATATTGCCTTGACTCAACAGAGCTATCATCAACTACAGTGGTGTCTTGTTCTTGACGTATCCTTTCAGACTCCAACGAATAGGTAAAAAGACGCCCCAACTGGCGGCCTGGGTTTGAACCCTTGGAGTTAGAGATGCAGAAACTTCCTCTGGGGGATGTGTCTTTGGAGTTTGTAACCCTGCTGAGGCCTTGAATTAGTTGAATGCTTGCGCCTAATTGCTTACCCAGCGCCTCAATGTCCTCAAGTGTTTGAGTACTTACCTAATGAAATACTTAGGAAGTAGAATCAAGGAATAATTAAGGGCCCTGGACCATGCCCACGAATTGATTAGTGCTCTAAGAGCCAAACCTCTGATTAATGCTATAGTTATGTTGTACACCAAAGCCCTATCCAAGGATTAGGAGTTGCAGTGCATGAACCTGTCAATTGCACTTTCAGAATCTTAATTATCCCCATCTATCTTGAAGGTTCTGCAGAGCCGAAAACGAAACAAACATAGACCCATCAATCATAGACTCTATTTCTCTTTGTTTGTCCGTTTGTAGAGGAGCGGTCGGGCCTTGGTAGAAATGACCAGGTTGAGGAAATCAGCATCATGCAAATGAAGGCACGTAGCGTGCACAACGGTCCTGGACAGGTGACCAAATGCACTGCCCAACATCATTAAGAACGGCTTTTCATGCCAGATCAATTTTGGTAGTACAGGTAACCAACCATGTATAGCCCCAGTATCTTATCGTACATCAGTGGTCATGATAAATCGATCCAGCGCACAATTTCCCTTTCTCTTAGAAGGGAATTGCTGCTGTCTGATTTTTTTTTTTTTTTTCTTAAGCTTTAGGGAAGACATGACTATCTAGTCATAGAACCTGTTGCCTCATTTAGTGATGACATTCCTCCACAAGTATTTGTAATTTCGGATTTCCTGAAATGGCTCTGTGCAGTGCTGTTAAAAAGAGTGTAACTGCTCGTTTATGATAATTAATCGATTTATCTGAGATGAAATACTACAAAATCTAGAATATAGATTTGTTCACGGAGACCAAAGTAATCCTATAGCCCCCCACAACTACAGCAAATTTTAGGTCTTCTTGTCGTTTTACCCGACAAAATTGTTGTACTCTGGGACTGGACTTCTTCTTATAATATTTGTTTACGACGACCAAGTAATCCTAATTAATCTACTAATCTTTTTGCAGGATTGATATTCAGCAGGATGTTAATTGAATAATCGATGTGGGATTTGAACGTGATCTTTTGCTAGGTACGTACCAAAGCGTAGAGTAGAACGTGTCAATGCTAATCACTGTGTGTGTATATTTAAATCAGAGTTAGGGAAGTAGCTAGACCAGAAACTATTTTCACTACTTGGGATTCGTAAGAAGTTGAAATTTCTAAAATTATTACTTATGTGTGCTAGCTTTTGCTCCCAGGCCTTAGACAACCAGGTGTCAGACCTTCAGTGTCATAGATTCATATAATTATTGCCAATGGAGCCAGTCATCACAGGGACACTTCGAGGTGCCTTTCAAAGTATGAACTCCATTTCTCTGATCTTCGTTGCACTTTCCCCCTGGGGCCTCCTACATACAACGAATGCGGTATGATTTCTATTTGTGTTCTATACCTAACTCGATCGTAAGAGGCTTCTAGACTTTGAGTTAATAATTAATTACTTGTCACTTGTACTTTCCAAGAGTCAATTTTTTTTTTTAAAGTATTCTCTCTAGTCTCTTCTTCGACTACTTTATAGCACCATTTCCAAGCAATAGTCCATTAAATTAATGGATTGCTTTTTAATTCACTCCACTACGTGTTCATCGATCTTTTGGCAATTGTAAATTTGGTCAGTGGGTAATCTCTTTTTTTTTTAATGTCTATGTTTTGGTGTCATTGTCGTTGTTGTTGTCATGGGTAAATCAATCAAAGTTCATCTCGACTCTTCTAAGAAATTAACTTTTAGTACAATATATTTTAAAATTATGTGGACCTTAAAAAAAGCGTCCCCTATGAAATCCAGCCATGGCAAATAAGAAGGAAGAAGACTTTGAATTCGTTGAAGAGAGAAAAAAAGGGTAGGAGGCCCACTTTGACAACAATTTTTCTTGGAACATTCTCATCTTTCCATAATGGAGATGAGTTTTGCCATTTCCAGCATCTTTCTAGTTTTATATTCTCTTGCTTATCTCTTAGAAGTTGGAAGCATTACATTATATATATAATTCAAGTTTTCTAAAGCTCTGTCAAGCAAAAAGGAATGTAATATATATTTAGAAAAATTTGAGCATGGTTCTTACACCTAAGCAGAATTTGGGTGGTTCCTAAAGTGGTTTTTGGGTTGAGCTAATTAAAATCTATTTTTAATGACTATTTTATACAAGAGGGATAAGTTCGAGAAACTTTTTTTATGACTATTTTTACCCACATTTTTTTCCTATCTGTTTTTCTTCTCTCTTTTCTTTTCTTTTTTTAAAATCTACGTTCATAATATTTGGGCTTACGTACGTGTAAGGTAAGTGGTATAAATATTAAATCTAAAATAATTGATACACGTGTTTGATTCAAACTTGAAGGTTTATGCAGTTTTTAGTTAAACTTATGTCCTACAATATACTAGAAAGTCTTATGATTATCTTCCCAGGGCCGACTTTCTTAATGTTCCATATGTAATATGGAAATCTGTGACATTTATGTTTGTCGAAGATTGATTAAACTTATAAGAGTCCGTGATCATTTGTGATAGCAAAAACAGCTTTTGAGAAGCTTTTAGGCTGCATGTTGTGTTTGGAGTTTAGAATTTAGGTTGCTCTTGACCCGATCTGTCCTTACTAGTAATAAGGGCAATTTCATTTACTACTAACAGTGGTGGCTTGGTAGTGTGCGAGCTGTGTCTTAGATCTAAGGTTTGCTCTGAACGAAAATTTAAATCACAGTAGTCCCATTATATTCTTGTAATCTCTGCGTTATATAGAATTTTCAAGTTTAAGTGGTAGTGAGTTTCAGCCTGACTTCGTAATGGTCCATTTCTTGAAGGTCTTTTTACCTAACCAAAAAAAAAAAAAAAGGAGTTTCATTTTGAGGCTTTCAATTTTATTTTACGGCCACCAGCTCACTGCTCGGCTGTAGCCTTCTCATCTCGAGTCTTGAGAAGTTTTAGGCTATTGGCGTTGTTTTGACTTTGTTCTCATGTGCTACTGGTAGTGGGGTTTTTTTTTTTTTTTTGTTTCTTTATGGCTGAGTTTTGGTGGGTTTGGATTTAGAAGGAAAGAGGTGTCAAGGAGGAAGAAACAAAAAACAAAAGGAAGAAGAAAAGGTGAAGTCATGGACTGAGCGGCCAACTACTATCTCGATGATTATATAGCCTCTTGATCAATGATTTAACCTAGACCGATGCCATTTGGAGTAAGAGTCGCGACCCTTTTGGACGAGACAAGACAATGTTCCTAGTTCTTCACCTAGGGTTTTAGTGGTTCAAAGTGTTTAATTACTCGCAAATTTCTTCATGCGATTAACTTGGTTCTTAATTATTTGAGATGTGTGATACAGGCTGTATATATGCTCAATGCTGAGTGGTATACGAACGTGGTGTTAAAATTCCTATGGTTGGATTGCTTTGAGGGTCTACTACTACAGCAGCTAGTGATTTTGGTTGCCCCGGCATGGAAAATCGAGCTAAGAATGAGTAAAATGAAGCCTCTGATGAAGAACTTTCGTACCCACGTTAGTGCAATTGACAAAGCATGAACTAGCTAATGCTCTACGTGAGGAGGAGAGCTACCCTTCATACTCATTATAGGGGGTAGTAGCCAAGCCAACCTGTAGAATAGAGGAAGGAGAAGAATAAGAAACGGAACAGTAGGAAAAGAAGCACAAGATGAAAAGGGAACAAAAAGAGAGCATGCACGAGAGAGTGGAGAAATAATATCCCTCCCTTGAGAAGGTATATGTGCAAAGTTTCTTGATGAAGGAATGGTTGGTTAGTAGGAGGGCAGCTATACTTGAGAGTAGGATGGATATATAGGCTAGGGCACTGACACAGATCGCAATGTTGTCTAGTCGGTCAACCTCAAATCAAATGAGTTGGAGGACCTAGATTTGTTGAAGGTTTACAAGCATATTTAATTCGGAAGCCATAATTGCTTTATTTTTCAACTGATTTTTTGGATCTCATTTTTTACCTTTCAACTTTTTTAAGGGAAGTAAGGTCGCAAAAGAGGTGACCCTAGAAACATATAACATGCATCAAAAGCAAAAAGAAAGTACTCACCAAGAAACATCCCCAACATCCGCAATAAGCCGAATATTAAAACACGCAGTTAATCCTATTTTAATTCATTTACAGAGGCGTGATGTGTCCCACTTCCAAGCCGAGGGGGCAACCAGAGTGCATGATGCAAGCTTGATCTTTTACCAAGAGAATGTAATATATTAGTAAGGAAACTCAAAATAAAAATTCTCTACAATTAAGGCTATTTATATATAGATTCGGACATGAATTGTAGATAATCCTGATTCGAGTTTTACAGTAATTAGTAATAATCGTTGGTGCAAGTTATTATATCCTCAAAGCCTAATGGACTTATTGTGATCAAGCGAATTCGTGGATTTACTTTTCACCTTTGTTTTTTCTTTCTTTCTATAAATCTCAAGTTGTGTGGCTGAGCATGAGCTTTACTAATTAACTTGATCGAGCACTACTTTGTGGGAAGTCAATGTTGAACGCTGATTCATGAGAGAGATGGGGTTTGAGCCAATCCTTTCAACTCGCACGCGAGGCGCAAAAACCCAAACTATAAACAAAACATGTCAAGATTGATCATGACCATTTCAAATTATGACAATAGTGATTGAGCATGAGAGGGGGGAGCCAGTGAAACAACATTCCAAATGGGGGGTCAAATCTCGATGGGTGAAGCTGGCAAACCCACACCAAGCCATGCAATGCAGAGGTGTCAAGAGAGCCGGCCCCCCACTCCCAAGGCAAATTTGCCCAATGAGTGAGAGGTTTTCATTATTGCTTTAGCTACAAGTTGCACTTTCTTATAGAAGATTTTTTAAAGCCCACTTAATAAGTACTTTTTTTCTCTGGGGAAAAGTCATCAAGCATTTGGTCGGTGGATACGCGGATCTTCTTGGACGGTAGAGGTTGCATCATCCTCGTCCTTTTCAACGCCAAGCCCCCCTTTGCTTAGTTTCTGTTCTGATTTGAATATTATTAGTCACCAGAGATCACGGAAAATCTCTGTGTCAGAGAGCTGGTCCCTGTCTTAATCGTACTCTAATCTTCTCCGCCGCTCAATCCGCCCCGTTAATTACTTGTTACTTCTTGTTTAATATATAATCACATGCATGCTGGAAATGTTGGTGCCAGTTTCTCTTTGCGCAGCTCTATTTGGAGATGTAAGTTTACGCGTAATCAGGGATAAACAAGCCAGGAACAAGATTCAGAGGGCAAAACCGCATTAAAAAAAAAAAAAAAATTAGGGGGAGGGGGAAGAAATCCTATAAGGGAGTGCTCCAATCAAGAACTTCTCTAATCCTAAGAACTTTTTTTCTTTCTTTTAATTTTCCCTGCTTCTCTCTAGCATGTGGAATGTTGCTTATACCTGCTTAATTATTATATATTCACTACCACCCATAAGGCGGCATCCTGACGACAACAAAGTTGTTGCATGCAATTCAATTTTATAACACCATTTAAGTGGTTTACCGAAAACCTCGGTGGGAAGGAAACGGGGAGGATTTCAAGAGAATCAGCACAAGCAATATGTTATGTATTTTAACGCAATTGGCCATATCCATCACCCTCTTGCTATTTTTCCTGGAATTGGGGTTCATAGGTACTTCGCGGCACTATTAGGTGGAATTTACTCGGATTAATGGGGTCACATGCAGGTCGATCCTTGTCTGGGTTGGAAAACATCTCAGGTATATACTTGCTAAAGTTAGATCTTAAAAATCTAGTAAAGATCGGACAAAATTAAAGTAGCAACAAAAGATCATGGATGGAAAACTCGTACAAGCTTTAGATTTTTACCTAACAGAAGCCGTCCAAAAAATTAAACAAATGGGAAAACCTGGTCTTGTAGTAAAGCAAAAGGCAATGAACTGTTTGGCTCACAGAGATTTTGACCTAAGAAAGTGATTAGGTCACTTGAAGACTATATCTTATTGTACAGTTCCCAGCTTCTCATGTGGTGGTGAGTTGGGGGAGGTGGAGAGACAGAGGAGAGTGGAGGCAGGTTGGTAAAAAGAGCAAGAGATCAGGTTGGTAAAAAGAAAGAAAGAAAGAAAAAAACACCCAGTTGAGGACATTCAATTTTGAAGACCAAGTCAAATTTGGAAATGTCAAATTGGCCTTTTGAATGCAATCCAAGGTTGAAATTTGGACTTGAGGTCTCGGGGTCTCCACGCCTCTCATTTGGGGACTGTTACTCCTGCACACGGAAAACATTTTTCCTCTCATAAGTACATTGCTCCTAAGATCTTCTAGTACATCTTCCTCTTCTGATAAGAGTTTGTCTGCACACGTCTGTTTCCAGTGAACTTTGCATATGCCGTGTGGTTAATTAGTGTCCCTCCTTGTCGGCTAGCTTCTCCCTCATTGCTAAGGACGCGGGACAGTACTATATGTGACTCGCTTGAATGGTCCAAACCAGTACAACTGCACATGATGTCCTTCGAGCTAGCTGGGTCTCGGGAAAATATTCCATAAAATGACAACTTGGCCGTGGAATCTAAGATGAAATGTCCAACATTTTCTTCCTCTTAAGCGTGCTAAACTTTTTAACGTTTTTTTCCCCTTTTTTAAACTTGCAGGCATCCCAAAATTCTTATCCACATGTTCCAAGTAATTAATACTATAGTTCATGATGATTTTCTAGGATTTCATTGACTAAAACTATAATAGATATATAATGAGGGAATATATGGGATCCCGACGAACACCCCTATTTTTTTTTTCTAAGCCGACAAACACCCCTATTGCATTTGTTATATAGTGTAAGAAAAAAAAAAAAAAAAAAAAGAAAAAAAAAAAACGACCGAACGAGCAGGTGGATCCTAATAATTATTGACCAACCGTAGCCAAGAAAAGGTCGCAAGCTTGAGGGTCGTTTATAAATATATAGGTTCATTTGCTGCAACAAAACCCACCAAAACAAAAGAGAGAACAACATGTGATCGATGAAGTTAGCCGCGAGCTAAGAATCTTCTCACTTGCATTAACTTGATAGGGGAGCGTGACTAACGATCAAGGCCGGCGGCCGCTCCAAGCGAAGGAGTATAAAAAACAATAAAGGAAGCCTAGACAGCGAAAAATATGGCATTCCGTACGGAATTAGGCTCTAAATTAAGAATTTTTTCAAATTGATTAAGTAATTAGTTATTCACATTTGATCGCGATTCACATTGTCCATCATATATTATAATGCCAAACCGATCGACTTATATATGGACGTGTTGGGAAACCTCGTGAAAGGTCGTGATCAGAAGAGATTGTTAATTATCGACAAATCGCTATTAATACTCGATTATAACTCAAGAATAATTTTTTAGCTTTCGAAAATTATTATTATTTTTTAAATTTCTTCTGCCTCATTTGTGTTTTAAGAGGAAAATAGTGCAGAATTTACCAATAATGTCTGAAAGGGTAAAAAAACTCGCCAACTTCATTAACGGAAAATATTTTATATATATATAAAACTATGGAGCACGTGTATATCTTTATGTTGTTTGCTTTCATTTTATGCAATTTTTGCATATGTCCATGCATAACAAGAACAAATATGATCTATTAGAATGGTTTAATAAGGGGTTTTATGGCTAAAGAAAAACAAGACAACATAAAATGCCAAAAGAAAAAATCTCTATAATATAATTATTTATATTATCTATCTGAATTATATGGTACAATTTAAAAAGAGAGAATCATAATATTTATTAAACATTAATATAGGACTTTTATTGTTTGAGGTTTTACAAAGACAACATAAAATATTATTGAGTCTACATGTTGCATCTGATCATCTCTATCCTTCTTAATTTCACCATGTAATCAGGTCAAAGAATTTTAGTATATTAAGATATATATTTTTACATAATTAAAGACAACCTAAACAAAAGAATTTAATCAAGATTTATGTGCTTTAGAAAAATATAATTTGCAATCAGAAGTGTTAATTATCTTTTTCCATAGACTCAATATTTGATATTGCCACCTTAAATTTTCACAATATTTTATATAATGCCTGTCATCAGTTAAAACGTAGGTAGATGAAAAAAAAAAAAAAAAGGTCACATGCCACAATCCTAACTATTAGATTAAGTAAAAAAAATATTTTTTTATTTATTTAATTTTGAGGGTGTAATTAATATTGTAAATTAAAATCATAGTTTGAACACCACAAAAAAAAACAAAAAAAAACAAAAACAAAGATAATAGTTCAGATTTTTTTTCAACTTTTTTGTAGCATTGTATAGAGATCTAAAAGGTAACCAGTCAGGTCAGCTGATGAGTGGACGAATGACTTTGGTTAACAATCTTAAACTGAAAGACGCAAGCTTTACCCTCATTCAAGTGGCTAAGATAAGCCAAAGATTCTTTCCTCCACTTGGTCTTTTAAAACACTTACTCTGCATGACTTTCGCTTGTTTGACCCAAACACATAGAGATACGGATTATATTGAAACTATTCTCTAATCTTCTCTCACCAATCGCTCAAATCCTCCCTTGATTTTTCAAAATGGGTGGCAACTTCATCAATCATCGTTAGCCCTTATCTCCTAAAATTTCTCACTTGAAAATGCCCTCAAGTTCATCAAAAGGATGGAAGTAGACGTTTAGCGTGACTATAAAAGCTTCCACCCATTACATAATGTTTAGATAACTCATATTGATTGATGAAATTTAGATGGAAACAATTAGTATTAGATTGCTATATCATCCATATGTTTTCTTCAAAAAAAGAGTATAGACACTCATCCATGACTTGTACAAAGGAAGATAACAGATAAACCTCTCTTATTTCTTATATCCATTCCTAACGACATTTACCCACTAAAATAAGTAGCACCTTTATAAGTAATTGCACCTCTTGTTTTTGTTATTTATTTATATTTTCCCTTTTTGTTCACCAAACCCAATTATAAAAACAAATATCTCGTGGACTATAAATATCTACGTGAAAGATCATTTTTGTTATTAATGAGCTCTGTCCACATCGCAATAGTCACTTTTTTTTTTGTTTTTTGGAATGCACTAATAGACCCGACTCAATATTAAGGTAAGAAACCTTAATAAATAAATAAAAATTGAAAATATTAGACAGAACACAACACAGACATAGCAAATTAGCAATCGTCACTTATTATTACAAGGAAACCTTCAAATTTGATTTAAAAAAAAAAAAACCTAAGTCGTTAATAGAGATGGAGAAAGGGACTGCCTATAAGCATAAGCCAAGGCAGAGCCCCTATCACGCTCCACGCCTCTATACCTCTCTACACGTTACCTCACACACACACAAAATTTGGCCCCCCGGGGTCCCCAGCACACATGGCCTCCCATCCAAACCCACTGGCCCTCTATTATTAATCACCGTCACTCACATACCAACAATGCGAGCACCACGCCTATACCCAAAAAAAAACAATGCGAGCACCACAGCCTGCCCACCTGTCCCCTCTTCCGTTTTTTCTTTTTCTGGGCACCTGTCCCCTCTTCCTTATTCCCACGTAAAACCCCCTCTTCCATTTTACCTCTACCTGCTCCTTCTTAGATCTTACCCTCTCTCTCTCTCTCTCTCTCTCTCACTCTTATATATCTCCAAAACCCAACCCCCCTTCCCTTCACTCCCTCATCCTTCTCCTCTCCTCTCCTCTTCTTATTCTCTCCAGGGAAATAAAACAGAGTGCAAAATAAAAATTCGAATTGAAAATTTAGTTAGAAAAGAAAAATCGAAGCCATGGGATTGCAGAGCCAGCTGAACGACGTGTCATCGGAGTCGATCCCACTTCTGCTATTGTCACTTATCGCCAACTGCGTGAGCTACCTTCGCTCCCTGCTCTTCGGCGTCATCCACTCTCTGGGCATATCCCGATCCACCCCGTACCGCGTCGACGACGGGTTCTTGGGCGCCGTCGGGTCGGGCCTTGCTGGACTCATCGTCTTGGCTGATGAGCTCAACCAGAACCGGGTCTGTTCCTACGAGTACGCCGCTGGCGAGGATGGTGTGGGCCGACCCGATTGCGTTGTGTGCCTCTCCACGTTGAGGGAAGGGGACCAGGTTCGCAGGCTCCCTTGCCGTCACGTCTTTCACAAGGAGTGCTTCAATGGCTGGCTCGACCACCTCAACTTTAATTGCCCTCTGTGCCGGTCGCCGCTGGTGTCTGACGAGCGCGTGGCACTCGCTAGTCGACGCGTCGGTTCGGACCTCGTCGCTTGGTTCTCTTTGCGTGGTGATGCCTAATGAATACCCCGACGACGACGACGACGATGATGATGATGATGCCGCCCTCTCCCGATTAAGATAAACCGTAGGTTTTCTTTTTCTTTTCTTTTTTTTAAATTTTACATTTTTAACTTTGTGTTATTTTTTGAGGGTTGGTGGCATTTTTTAAGGTGAATTTCTTTTTCTTCTTGTTTTTTTGAAGAACTCTCGGGGGGGTTCTTTTTCACTGCTGTAAATTTTCCTCGGTGTTACTGATTTTAATAATGGGTTCTAGTTGTATTTACATTTCTGCCATAAAATATATTTGTTCTTAGCTTACTTGGGTTTTTTTTTTTTTTTTTGTCCCCCTTACAAATAAAAGAAGGCAATTTTATATTACAAATCTGGTAATTGGCAAGCTACACAAAATCAACCCAGATTTCACCGTCTTCGAGGGGATGTCGAGCAACGAATGATAATTTACTGTAATTGAAGAACGATGTGTACAGGCTGGTTGTCTGTAGAACACCAATCATAAAAGAAAAAAAAGCAGATTAGTTTGATGAATTAATTAATTGATGCTATAATCTATTAATTAGGTTTAAACTATGATAATTACTGTTGACAGAATTCACCAATTTTATAATTCTTTTTTTTTTTTTTTTTTTATCAAAGAGGAGGGGGCAACCAGCATATTGCTCCCTCCCTACACGTTTATGCTCTCTCTATACGTGATTATTAAAGTATTTTCTATTGTAAAATGTTCTATTTGCGTTATAATTATTAGTTATTAGACGAGCCTGTCATTACAGCACTAATAAAGATACTAATCAGTCTTAATTCATCCACTCGACTCACAAAGTAGGCTCAAAATCTGGCCATGCAAAGTGAATACAGATTATATGTAAAACTCCGTGAATACAAATAACTGTAACTAAATAATGTATACAATCATGTAGGAAAAAATGTACATGTTGGGTGTAGAGTATGACCAAATCCTATAATATGTGGGATTTACCAGATAGGGCAACGAGTGTCCCATCTCCTATCCAAACAACGACAATGATTAAATCTATGTCAAATTTAAGTCTGGTTAACTAAAGAATAAGAATTGGTACTAACAATTTGAAACTAGCTAGGTGTTAGGTTTAGGCCACCCTCGAATACTCTCTTCATTTAACGCCACGTTAGTAAGCCCTGTAGTTCGTGTAACTTGTATGTAGATTTAGGCTCTCATTAAATATGGGGATCGCAAGAGATGTCAAAAGAATCAATATATAAGATTTACTTTCTAGAACAACAAATACACATATCTCTTGCGTTGATAATATTTTACGTTTTTTTTTTTTTACTATTTTTTCTCAAAATTCAATAAAAACTCTAATCGAACTCACTTTTTATAACATTCTAAAAAATTTCATAAAAAATTAGCTTGCAAACATTTCCTTAGTGTTAGGTTTAGGCTATTGTTGGGTACTCTAATTAAGGAGTGCCACGTTAAGGCATAGAATTTGTTAGCTTTGTAGTCCGTGTAACGTGTATATAGGTTCTATCTAGATTTAAGTCATCACCGACTCCACTATTTACAAGACGTCGCCTTCTCATATAAAATTCATAAAGTGAACACTAATGCAAAGATTAAACTTTGCAAGAACATCAAACTTCTTATCATCCGCCTGTTTATAAGACATCACCTTAGCATATAAAATTCATAAAGTGAACAATAATACAAAGATTAAGTTTTGCAAGAAGATCAAACGTCTTATCATACTGCTACTAAAGACTGCAACCATTTACCTTCTATAAATTTTTTCTCAACTTTTTTTTAAGTTATGGAAAACGATGTACTTGTCCCTCTCAATCAACTCTCTCATAGACTCATAGTTGATCTTTAGACCAAGTCACCAAGGCATACATAGTGTTAGTTTCATACTTACAAAGAAAGTCAGGAGCTTACTCTTGTCAAGTTGAACATGCAAAAAATAATAATAATAATAATAAACTTTGGAAAAACAAATATTATATATATATATATATATGCTCGAGGAATCGAGTTTTATAATTTTTTTTTTTTCAAAAAAGAGAGAGAGAGAGAAAAGATAATTGGAAAACAATAGTAAAAGTGACCTAAAATAGTAGCTAATCTATAACTGGGGGAAAAGGGAAAGGGGAAGCGTACAAGTAATTTGGTAGTCTTTGACTCTTTGATCCGAATCCCAAACTGTTGGTGGAAGCAAGTAGGAGTGGTGTTGGATTTGGAGTGCTTCGATTAGTCGAGCGTCAAATCATTTAGAACCACAAGAGACGTCTATCAAAGTAGTTGCTAAGATTGTGACGTTTGAATATGATCCTCAACTACATGGGCCCTGCACTGGGCCCTCTAGAAAAAGTAAAGACAGCTTTGTAGGGACGAATATTAGTGCAACAGCCCTATGAATATTATTGCAAAGAAAGAATCCAAATGATTGATCCAAACTAATATTATGTGTCCAATTGATGGAACCTACCAAGTGGTGTGTTGATCCGCTTTGCTTTAGGAAAAGGCAATGGATTAGGTCGTTGTGCGCAAAACGATTCCGTTTTTGTGTTGGCCCTGATGATTGGTAGAGGGACTTTTATGTCCTCGAGGACCTGCCTTATCAAATTGGGCTTCAAATTCGTAGCTCTATAGGATTAAGGCCCAAAATACTCGCACTTGCTGGTTGCTTCTAGTTTTGGCAGGCCTTGACGGAGCCCAATTACCCAATATGAGTTATGCGATAGTTTGGTCGTTTAGGAGAGAAGTGTCAATCTGATGAGGCGGCCGAATACACGCTACCTCTGTAGGTCGACGCTCGTCCTGTAAAGTATAGCCGTTAACATAGCCTGGAAACGGCAACATATAGCCGGAAATCAAGTAAGCTCAACTGGTTGTGTGAAACCTGAAGCCAGAATTCTTTCTTCGGCTGGATGCCCCTTCCCTTTCTCTCCGTCTGCTGGACACACGACCACCACATATCGCCACTGGCCACAACCAAATTCGGTAAGCACCCCCCCGCATTCCGGAAAGTCAATCCCTCCCGTAGTTTTGGCTTTTCAAGAAAGATTTCAAGGTAAATTACTTGAGCCACCTGATTCCTTAAATTTTGAGTTTGCTTCATTGTCACTAAAAGAGTTGTTTGGTTCTTCGTTGATCATTATAATACCGAAAAAAAATAAATTAGAATGCTACTCACATTCAGCTAATAACAGATTGTGGAACTCTGACAACTAACAGATTTTGGAACTCCGTCTCCAAAAAGATTTAGGACGTTTCGGATCCAATTTTTGTAAACAGCCCCCAAGAACTTAAGTTTATTCCATGAAGTTATTGCTGGTGAAATCCTAGAGTAGAAGCCTTGTTTACTCGTCTGTGTTCTGATCATGCTGGTGCTCGTTTTGTGGCTTTCTCTTTGTGTGTCTCTATTGTTCTTATTACCAACTAAGAATTTAACATACTCCACTCTCAATCAATCAGTTCCTGTTTCTTTCTTCTTCTTTTTTTTTTTTTTTTTTTTTTTTTCTGCTTTGTGATTCTCCTGTGGCCTAAGAATGAAAAAAGGGTGACTTCTGAAGATTTAAGGGGAGGCGCTTCTGGGTTAAAATGAGTCTATCAGCAATATACTTGATGGATTCAGAGGTCTGGCTAAGGATGAAGAAGAGATGGATTCAATGCTGACCTAAAGAATTTTGAGCTGAGCGATTCTATTGAATTCCGTAAGAAAAAGGCTCAAGAGCGATTGCAGTTGTTGGTTAAACAAGAGCCTACAGTATATTTGGATTCCACGGGCTCTTGATGCAACCAATTGGAAGGTTGCAGTCAAGAAGAAAGAAGAGGCTGTATAGAATTACAGGACCCGAGAAACCAGACTCCAGTTTGGGAGTGGTGGTATCTGACAATGTACATCATAAGGAAGCTCCTGTTGCTAAACCCCTTCTAAATTTGTGCTTGAGAGCTACAAACAATCAAATTGGAGATTGCTAGTAATCATCTGTCTTTTTTCAAGATTTTCCGCGTAGACATATCCATTCATCGATTCACGTGTGAATGAGTTGTTTTAATGGACCTCTTAATGATAGTGTGAGATTTTAGTTTAGCATCTTTAGTAAGTATTAAAGGGAGTGAATTCTCATGGCTCTTGATTTTTATTCATGATTGTATGTTAGGTTCCTACAAAAACTGGGAAAAGGAAAGAAGACAAACTTAGGCATGGCCCTTGAATTTTTTCGTTTGGTTCCTTGGCAAACTATGGACAGAATCGACATTAATTCTTTTCTTTTCTTTTCTTCATGAGAAAAATGGGGTGCTTGGGGCAGATGATTTTTGCTTTGATTTTAATTTCTCATTTTCCTGTTGTGTGCCTGGAAAATGGAGCAAAAAAATAAGAAAGTAAATCTTGTGCATCCTACTTTTTTGGTCTGTTGTTTCAGGAATTAAATGTTCTTCTGACGTGAGAAAAAACATTATTAATTTGTTTCACCCTTTTATTTCCCTCCCTAACCAAACATAGGATTTAAGTCATTCTAATGTTTTGAAAATTTATGGGTTTGCAGGAAAGCTTTTTGCAGATTTGCTTTTCGGAATTTTGAAGGGATTGCAATATGACTGAATTGGGTGATGCTCAAAATGAAAATGAAAACATAAATGAGGAAGGTTATTTTTATGTATTGAATAAAGAAAGGGAGAAGGATCAAAAGAAGAAGCAGAAGAAGAAGAAGGAGATATTAGATCATGAGGATGGGAACGAAATTCAGAAGGCTAGGAAGAAGGACAAGAGAATAAATGGTGATGGGGAAGGTAGGGAACTTTTACAGGGTTTGAAGGAGGCCCAGATGATAAGAGAAGAAAATATGAACCTGAAAATGATTGGCAGCAAGGATTTGAGAAACAATTCAGAGTTGGGAATGAAAAGAGAGAAGAAAAAGAAGCATAAAGAGGAAAAGAGGGCAGTATCCTCTAGAAAGGAAGTCCTTGAGGATAACAAATCGAAAGTGGCAGTTGAGGGGAAGATTTACCCTGAGAAAAGAGTGAATGATGAAAGGAAAGACAGGAAAGAAGACTTAAAAACAGAGAAGAAAAGGAAAAGGGAAATGGAGGGTGTTGATGTTTTAGCAAAGAATAACATGGTTGGTGGGGAGGTTGAAATGGAAAGAGAGCTCTCAGATGGGAAAAATGTGGAAAAGGCTAGGCCTGTTAAAAAGAAGAGAAGGAAAGAGAAGGAAAATCGTAATGGTGATGTGGGAGCTGGACTACCGGAGACCATTTTAACCAAAACAAGTGACAAAAAAAAGGGAGTTGAAGTTGATCAATCTGTGGGGAATGAAAGCAGTGCACTTTCATCGAGTAATGAGACTGGGGAGGGAAGCTTACATGCCAATAGCACAAAAGATCATAACAAGGATGTGAAGCAGAAAAAGAAGAAGAAGAAGAAGGTGGAGTCGGATAAACATGTTTCAGAAAGAAATCATGATAAAGGAGTTCCAAGAACTAGAAATGATGTCGAGGCCACTTATGAAAATTCTACACCTGGAGGAACCTCTAAGAGAGTAAGTTTCTCGGACCATGTTGAGGTTTTTACTTCATCTGATGATCCATTTGAAGGGAAAAGTGATCAGGATAGCAACTTTGTACGAGGTAAAAGGTTTTCAGAAGAAGAAGATGAAATACTTAAAAAGGCTGTTTTCAACTACATTGAAGCACATGATTTAGGTGATGAAGGCCTAAACATGGTTCTCCATTGTAAGTCTAACCCTGAAGTTAGGAATTGTTGGAAGGAAATTCGAGCAGCCTTACCTTGGAGGCCTTCTGATAGCATATACTATCGAGCCCATATCTTGTTTGAAAGGGGTGAGAAGCGTAAATGGACCCAGGAAGAGTATGAATTTATTCGGAATCACCATGAAAAGCATGGATCAGAGTGGAAAATGATGGCTGATGCCATTGGCAAACATAGGTTTCATGTAAAAGATACATGGCGTAGAATAAAATTGTCCAATAGGAAGAAAGGACGCTGGTCCCAAGATGAGTATCAGAAATTATTTGATTTAGTTAACATGGATCTGCGCATGAGGGTCTTCGAAGAGAAGAAATCCAAGCACGGTATGTTGCGTGATAATATTTCCTGGGAAGCCATTAGCCAGAAGTTGTCCACCAGACCCAATTTTCTTTGCTGCCAGAAATGGTATTCCCAATTATCATCACCTATGGTAGCTGAAGGTATATGGGTCGATACTGATGACTACCGCCTAGTGGATGCTCTTTATTCCCTGGACGCTTGTTGCATAGAAGATGTGGACTGGGATAACCTGCTTGAGCATCGGTCTGGAGATGTATGTCGAAGGCGATGGGACCAGATGCTCAAACACATTGGTGAGCATGCCAACAAGTCATATGCTGAACAAGTTGAAGTCCTCTCCAAACGGTATTGCACAGACGTACTTGAAGCAAGAGAGGCCTACGATAGCAAGCCTGCCGTTTCGTGAGATCAGTATCCCTATTGCCCATCAGGCGTCTTGAGTGGTGAAGCTGAGCTGTGGATGAGAGTTGTAATCTGTCTGTGAAATTGTTCTGAGCAAGCGGATGTTTTATAGGCAACATTAGTCTCCCCCACCCAATGTTGTGTAGGGATGGCTGAAAAGCTGATAACAGGAACTTTGTTGCTAAATGAAGTTAATTGCATAGAAATTGCAAAAATATTGATAATGGTCTATTCTCCTCCGGTTTTGTTTTCCAGTACTGGATCGGTAACAATTACCCAGGGGATAGAAATGAACTTCGTTTTCTTAGGCGGTAGGCCTAGCCCAATCAACAGAAAAGCTTTCAATGAAAGGACATAGCCTCTCTGGCCGCAATGTAGTCTCCATTATCCTTGTAGTCTACATTATCCTTTATTGAAAATACGTAGCCAAAAGTAGTAGTAATAATAACAACAACCTACATAACTTACCCAAGAAGATTATAACCTACATCATTTGGTCACCGGAAAAATAAAATAAAAAACAAATGAACATAAATAAAATCTCCTCTTGTTGGCACTTCCATTAGGTTTCTTTTCCCCACCTCTATCCTTTTCCTCACCTCTATCCTTTTCCTCTTCATCCTTAATTAGCATTTTATGTAAATTGCCATCTTGTTGCCAAGTGCCAACAGTGCACTTGTTGTGCTGATCTCCTATGTGAACCACCACCAATAATTATTGACTCCAAAGTTAATATAATGGTACCTTCGCATATTCCTTTCTGAATTTTGTATGAGCAGTCAGTCGACAAAAGTAATGTTAAAATGCAGTACTTAGTACTAAAAGGCTGAAAATGGACCCAAAAGCTTGTAAGCATTGTATGCACGACAAGTATCTCTGCCAACTGCTTCCTTTATTGGTCTGCTACCAAATATCATAGCCACAATTACCAATCATCTTGATTTTATTTTATTTTTTTGATAATTATGAAAATTCAGACACACATTTATATGCGATGAGTTCAGATGGATCTGGTGAGTACCCGCATGAGTTGGGATTGACGCCACGTCAAACTCCAGATTGATTAACTAGACTATTGACCAACTCTCAATTTCGTTTCGAGTTTTCGTGGAAATGGTGGTTTGAATCTCTAGGTGTGCACCTAACCCACACTCTCAAAACCTCCCGCTGCGACTTTAGGTTCCTGGTGGGTTCATTTCAACCAATTTCAACCTTCCTTATAGCACTCTGTTTCTCTTGATCACCTTCTCTGTTTTGATTGGCATTTGGCAGCACCCTTTCTTTTTAACGAAGAAACGACGCCATGTTTTTTTCAACCTTGCAACAATAATTAGCTTTAGACATTATTTCATCATATGGCGATGATTAAGCGTCGTTATAAAATTTTAGGAACGTCATGAGTAATGTCTGATGCTAGAGGCCTTCACGTAAGTCGTAAGAGGAAAAGTAACCTTTTTCTGCTTTTGGAAAGAGAAAATTTCTCGCTTTTAGAGCTCCGTGGGTCGCCATAATTGATCATCATTAAGTCCATCTCAACTAGAAAACAGGCCTCGATCGTCCGCTATATTCAATTAAAAGCCTTCACAGCTCGTACGTTCGAAATCATTGCTGCAGCCATTTTAGAAGTACTCTTACTTTTTCTCCTTATTTGTCAAACACGTTTTGAACTAAAATTATTCGTTTTTTTTTCGGTGCCTATTTTTCAACAATCAGAAGTCGGACCCAAATGGAGAAGAAGTCCTAAAGTGGAGGAGAAAAAAGCATGGAATTTCGACTATGCTGCCAAACTTTACCAAATCTGAGTCGACCAAGTGACAAGGAAGAACGAAAACAATGATCGAGATACATGTAAAGAAGGAAATTTAAGTCATTTTATTTGAACTTCATTCACTACATGACAAACGAAGTACATGAAAGGTGTAAGCGATGCATGCCCAGCAGCAGTGCAAGATCTCCCTCCGGAAAACTTGAACCGGATTGAAGGTTCCTACCACCATTTAAACCCAATCACCCTAACAAACTAAGCTTGCTACCTCGTATGCATCTCTTACATCCCATGTTTTCCTAACATAAGCCCCCAAAAAACACAGAAAAAAAAGAGAGCAGAAAGACGTAAAAAGCAGTACCATAACACCTGGTTAAACAGGAAAGAACAAGACAATTAGACCTAAAGTTAAGAGGTAAATTCGGACCATTACCCTCAATTCCCCGCGATGCAATAATTACGCTCTCCCGACTCTGCCCCTTTGAAGTAAGCTAGAAACTCAGGAGAGCGAAATTGCAAAGCCTTGTTTAGTTGTTCTTTTGCTATCAGCTTTCACCCATATTTACAAAAGAACCATTCTCTGCCCCGTCGCTGCCACCGGCAACCACCTTTTCCTTCCCTTCCACTGCCCAAGTCCACGAAGCCCTGCCAGTGGCCACCACTCATGGTGATGGTTTGCTTAGTAATCGCCAGTAAATAATGGCAATCCTAGAGCTGAAAGGAGCTGAAAAGTTTGAAACGCTAGCCAAGTAGCAAGGGGAAGAGACTAAAAAGAGTGCTGGAGTATAGGTCTGAGGGGACATTATGTGTCGTATATAAAGGCGAGATTGTAGCTTTTGGTTCAACGTGAGTGGGATTTTTTTTAAACCTTTTCTAATTTGGTATATATTTAATACGTAAATGTTAAAGTGAAGGTTGAAATTCTTGGTCCAAGCTCGTTAGCATGTTTGTGGGAGAATGCAAACAACTCCACTAACTCGTTTTTCAAGGCTCTTGGGACTTTTCACATTATTCTCATGAAGGTGAGAAGAACAGGGCACTGATGGGAGGGAAAATGGGTACAATGAGAGTGCTCTCAGTGTAGTTCTGGTGAGCTCTCCAAGTTTTAGTATGAATCCTTCACCACACCATTTATCGATGGATAGCTGCTATCATAAAGGACCCATGCAAAACTCTTTTTCCCAATATGTGCCACGTTTATTGGTCCAAGCTTAGCCCCTGAGAGAGAGAGAGAGAGACCATCACCAGTACTACGACAGGATTCTCCTAGTACACTCGCTCTTCATGCGTTTGGTTTGTCAGTATATGTGAACGTGGGTAATGGGTAATTGCTTACAGCAGATACAGTGTGGGTTTGTGTGACAATTTTTCTCGCTCGGCGCACGACAGAGGTTTTCATGGCCAACCTTTTCCATTTTATTACCTTATTATTGAGGCTTGGAAAGACGTGTTGTATGTAGGATATGGTGGGGCATTTACCTCGAATGGGGTGCGTGGAATTTGGAAAGCAGACCATTGGAGCAAGTTTCAGCTGACCCCGCCTGCCTATGTGCGCAGCATGCATGCATGGATGATTGAGCAATGAACATCTATCCCCACCAAACAGAAAGAACAAAACCTTGGAGATCGAAGAAGTATTTTTTTTTTTGAGCCTTAGTTCTTACAGATGTAGGAGGGGAACAAAACAGGCCAAAGATGAAAGAACAGTTATAAATTGGTTAACGGAGTTAGCATGTCAAGTATCAGTGCATCAAGAATATGTCTGTGTTTCTTGTTTTTGGGCCAGAAACACAAACAAGGAAAAAAGAGAAAAACTTCACTGCACTGGATCCCAAAATCTGATCACCTCCTTTTCTTTGTTTCTTTCTTTTTCTTTTTCTTTTTCTTTTTTGTTTTGTTTGGGGTGCCTGTCTATCCCCGTAGGCCTTACTGTTTGAGTTTCTGTCACCTGTCACTGCAAAATAAGGCAACAGTGTTTTGAATGGGGTCCAACCACCTTATTTTGTTGGAAGCATTATGCTTTGTACGTACGAACAATGTGACATTGGACGAGTTTTATTTGTCAACGTATGTTTTGGAAAGTGACATGCATCAATCGAAACATTTGATGCCCCATCTACTGTAGGATTGACATCATGAGTTACAAATCATAAACGAAATCAAATGTTGGTAATTTTTATAATATCATCAGTTGATAAAGTATCCATTCTTCGATATCATAGGTAGCCAAGTTAGGTGTAATATCAATGTCAATCTTCAATAAAACATATAACCTGTTTGTTCATTTCCTAACTTCAATATTCCATACATATAGTAACCAACTTGCAAAACCTTTGCAATCACATTCATTTGCTTTTCTTTTCAATTTTTTCCCAAATCACACACATATTAAAAACAAATTTATTCGATCAGGCAAACCTATATTTGAAGAAAGGGGATATTCACTTCTAGCTCCCAAACTATCACCCAAAATTTCATTTATCAAAATTCTAAAATGCATCAATGTTTGCCCTTTAATAAGATCTTAGAGTTGAAATGTTCAAAAAAAATTAAAAATTAAAAATTATGTGACATAATATCGAAGGTTTGATTATTTTACAAGATGAAAATTTTCATTTATCAAAATTTTAAAATGCATCAATGTTTGCACTTTAATAAGATCTTAGAGTTATGTTAAAAAAATAAATAAAAAAAATTATGTGACATAATATCGAAGGTTTGATTCTTTTACAAGATGAACATCGATGAATTTTAATAGTTTGAATACTTAGAAAGGCATTCAACTACGGAGGTGAAACATTAATGTTTTCACACAAAAAAAAAGAGTATAATTTGCATTATATATAATTTCAGGATGGGGCATTAATAAATCTGCAAAGCGTGCTCAATAGGGAGGACTAGAAATGCTCTCTTAGGGCCCATCTAACTATAATTTGACCCTAACTCTATATGTTGGTACATAGGTTGATAGGCAAGATAATGAATATCCATCTCATCCCCTTAACATTGTCTCCTTAGAGACATAACCCCTCAATCACCAAAATTCCAAGAGAATAAGCGTTTCGCCACTAAGTCAATCCCTTGAATATCAAGCATGACAAAAAGTCTTTGTCCACATTTGATCAAAGTTTATTTCAACAAATTGGTTGGTATTGATGTTTGTATCAATCTTCTTATAAGAAGTTTAATAAGATGGCTACTTTCGGAAAAATCCATAGTCAACGAAAAGACTCTTCTAAAATTTATGCATCTATTGAAAGAGAAAAATGAAAATATATTAATTTCGTTTGGATCTAATACATCATCCTATTAATATTTTAATTTTCATAGTACTTAAAATTAATACTAATTGGGTAAAAAATAGTTACGAGGGTATGGTTCTAATTGGGAAAAAAAATCACTTTGTACTATCAAATTATTGGGTTAATGCCGTCCGAATTATCAAGTTCTTCATATTGAACCCTCAGACTATCAAATTCTATCAATCTGCGCACCTAAATAAAATTTGATCGTCAAAATCGTACTATGTGTGTTGATAGTTAGATCTTATTTAGGGGTGTAAATTGATGAAATTTGATAGCTCGAGCGTTCGATGCGATGAATTTGTAAAATGAAATTTCTCTAACTAATTTTAAGCATTGTTTTTGTAGAAAAGAGAATAATTATGTGTGATAGGCCCACACGGAGTTGTACTGACCTAACATACAAACAACTTCGGAACCGGCTAGTTCATTAACCCATAATCCACGGTTTTGATCAATTTTTCTCGGTAAGGTTAAACTCAGTTATCACCATGGAAGAAAAGGGAAAAAGAAGTTTTGCTTTGTCAAAGTGGGTAGGGTACAGGGCCTTGAATTTGAAGAAATAATTGCAGAAGTCATTGTCTGAAGCGACATAGAAACACCCTTTTAGGTTTGATGGAGGAAGAAGCTAATGGCTAAACCAACAAAGACAAGTGCAGATATTTCACTTTATAACCATGGGCAGGGATTTGTCCATCACACTGAAAAAGCAAAGATATAAAGCCTATGCATAAGTCAGCGATCGGATTCTCTTCTTCTTTTTACTATTCATCTCTCTCTCTATTTTTTACTTTTCGTTTATTTATTTACCTGTATCGAGTTTAGGTGGTTATCCCTGTATCCGACATGTCCATCAAAGGTTAGTAGGCAGTCTCGGTAACTACTGAACGTGTTTTCGGTTTGTTTTAGAGACTGAACGGAGGCAATTCATTGTATGCCCTTTGATATAATGTCAAAATAAATTACATAGTATATAAACAAACATTAAAATTCTACAAAATTTATATTTTCTCTATCAGAGAATATAATTCAAATAATAAAAAAATTTCCTCTTCTTTTTAGCTTATACTTTTGGTATAAGTGATAAATTCATATGATATTATAGTCAAAGTCCTAAATTTAATACCTGAACTCAGCACTCCATCTTAATTTAATTAAATTTTACATGTGTTAAACCTCCCGATTAAAAGAAAGTCTGACCCAAACGTGAGAGGAGTGTTAGAATATAATTCAAATCATAAAAATCTTCCTCTTCTTGAAAGCTTATTATTTACTTTACACAAGTAATATTATTTACCCTTTTTAAATTTCTGTTATACCATAATTTTTTTATTTAAGCAAAAGGGTAGAACAATAAAAGTGGGCGACTAGCATAGCGTATTCCTTCCAAACATGATCATAGAAAATTATTTTTGATTTCGAGGCCAATTAGTATCTTTACTCTTTTCTCTCGATAATTGATTTTCTCCTTTTCGAATCAAGATTATTTGTAATTTTCTATTTGAATTGTAATTTATAAATTGTAGGTAGAGACATTAAGTATTGAATATTATAGGATTTATACGGCATGAATTTTGATATGAACAACATTAAATATATATTTCGAATTGTATCATATATAATTAAGAAAAAAAAAAATAGAGGATCTTGAATTTTTTTTTCCACATGTTTGGATCAAAACATTGTACAGTCATCTGATATTGATCAAATGGCTGAAAATTAAATTGGTTTGTTCAAAGTTGAATCCATACGTCCATATCAAGAAGCAATAACAGACAATGGGCTCCACCTCGCGAAGCCCAATAACTCGAAGGCTATGCACCTCGTTGCAGTTTTGATCCATGTCGAGTGCTCCACTTCCCGATCAGTAAAACCACAGCCGTCCACTCACGCTGATCGTTTGCATCCCTAGAAGTCTAGGACCCGATCTTTTATTGACGTCTGGATTACGTCATTTCTGCGTAAAAAACATAACTGTTTTAAGCAATTTCACCGTAATCGGTAATAAAGCCCTGAAAATTTAAATTTTACATAACTGGCCCTCGCACCCCAAGAAGCGCAACGTGTACGTGCCTACGAGTACAAGAGGAAAAGTCCCCAAAAGAGCAAATAGTGAAAAAAAAAAAAAAAATAGTCAATCATTGGATACTCGACGGCCTCATCTACGACGCCGTGTGGGGGAAATCCTAGAAAGTGCGCATGTGTTCCTTCTCTGTCCCGTTATCGCCAGACAGAGAGCGGCGCGTGAGGCCTCGAAAGTCTGTCTCGGCTAGCACAAGTTGCAGTGGGACCCGCGCCGAGGCCCGTTTGATTTTAGCCGTTTCAAGCCCCCACCTCCCCTCCCGGTCAGCCCGGCCATATACGGCGAGCACACCCACGCCTTTACATTGGATCCCGTTTGGGTATACAGTGAATGCAAAATTTTTATCCTATCAAGTAATTTTCCCATTTTCTTCTTTAAATTTCAACCACTTGGGGTTCAGCGCAACTCGGATTGTTTCGAAGTTTAATCTCAGTTGCATTCTCCCATAAACAACCAGCATTAATTTTGATAGAAATGCATAAAACCAAACAGGTTGTAATTTTCAATGTCGACATTAATATATCTAAATAATATTATAAGGTGTTATTGATATCTCAAACCATGGCCAAAATATTGTTAAGAATAAGAAAAACTTGAGGGCACGTGTGAATGTATGTGTGTGTCAATTTTTATAAAGAGCTTTCTAGATATTTGAATCTAGTATTTTTTTTTTTTCCTAATCAAATGACATAAATCGGATAATTATCAAGTTAAATATCTTAGAAGTGACCCACAAAGATTAATAGCACTTATAAAAATCTTTAACTTATAATTTTAGAAGAAGTATATAACTGAATTTCAAGCTTTAACTACTAGACGAATTCTTTAGAATTTTGAGTTTAGCACTTCAGCCGTCATGGCTTGTACAAAGAGAGATAAAGTTTTGAAATAAATGGATTTTTATTTAATGTATGTTGATATATAGGTATGCATCATGCATTTAGACCGAATTTACCATGGCAGGATAAAAATATGACCAGATTTGTTAAAAAGAGAAAAAAAAAAAAAGCTTAAAAATGATTGGGTAATTTTAAGTTGGATAACGTGCTTTGTGCTCTGCTTTTCGTGGGTCCTGGTTACATCTTTTTCTTGTCTTCGAGTGATTTGTCATCTTCGATATGGCGCATCATGGACAAGGGATATACCATACCATGATAGATAGTGGTAGATTGTCAGTTTTCAGGCATGACTAACTCGAGCTTGCGGTCCATTAGCCACAAAAAACAAGAAAAAGGATAAAGAGGAATGCCAACCATGTCCACCGCGGTTGTTTAAGGGACGATGGCGAAAGAGAATTGTGTGGGTACAGTGTAGGTCTCGAGTTCTCAATAATTAGAGTGGTGATTTAAGCAGGGATCATTAGCTGCTTATGGATTATCATGCTAATTCTTCTAGAATTTATCTATCATCCACTTGGACCTGTCTATAGAGCCGACGCGGTGAGTGGAGTTTATCCTTCTTTCCCCCCAAACAAAATATATCCATAAAACAAAAGCGGGTTGTCGTATTATATACATGTGCCATTGGTCTGATCCTTGTCGAGCTTGGCCTTGATTTGTAAGCCCCTATCCGACATAAAGGAAATGCCAAATTTGTTTTACTTATCGTGCAACCCACCTAGGAATCTAATTTTGAGCCCGAAGCTATGACAAGTTTCGGTAAACGGTTAATTTCCTACCTACACCTACAAAAATGAGTGGCATTTAAAAACTGAATACACTGAATCCTTTTTTTATTTATTCATGATAAGAACTGTTATTAGAGAAAACCAATTAAAACGATGCAATATGGTTCTTAACGATTATCTTTTGTTGATCAAAAGTTTGTGTTAGTCCTCGAGAGAGGGAAACTATTACCTATCTCTCTTGTTAGTCCTCTCTAAACAGAGAAATAGTATCAGACAATGAGATGAATTAAGCATCCTTCCATGGTTCAAAGGCTCATCAGGCGATTTCTTACGACAGCTTGAAACAATTAGTGTTTGCATATATAAAAGTAGTTGGTTCATATTTGCCCCTAAGTTAATTGCCTGTTATAAATTTTGTGTATCCGGTTTACTTCTTTATGTTTTGTGCATTGCAATGAATATTACTTTCCAAATAAATATACAATGCTTCATAATTGTGAGCACTAGGCAGTAAATATCCTAGGCCACCATATATATACAACGTTCCGATAAGTAATAAATTATGCCAAGATAATAATAAAAAAAAAACTAATGAAATAAGCTCATGGAAAAAAGAAAGAACTTCTGACATCGCCTGCTGTTTTTCAAATATTATATTTATATGGGGGCCTTTACAACAAAGCTGGAATAGCTCAGTTGGTTAGAGCGTGTGGCTGTTAACCACAAGGTCGGAGGTTCAAGCCCTCCTTCTAGCGTTAATTTTTCCACCAAATAAGACCCAGATGCTGCCTAGGTAAGAGCCATTAATGCCTGTCGTATCTATGGTGTAAAAACATGATCTGTCCCAACTAATGAACGATGAGCCGCTACTAAGTCAGTAAATGTGAATAGGGAAGCAGTAGATGGCACAAAGGGACATTTTGGGTGCATAGAAGTCTCTTTTCGGCGGATCAGATTATATTATTCAGCGGGCTGGGATTCTCTCGGCCTCTTTTCTGAATTCAGGGCTTTCTTGGGGCCCCTTTCGTTAGTAAACCCATGAGGTTCATGCCCTTTTTAGCATGCGGGTTAATGCAACGGAATCGAAGAGGTCATTGACCGAGGGATATGTCGAATATGTTTGTGGTAGTAGTTATCAATGAGAATAATACAAAATAGCATAACGATGGCCTCTCTTCATCATCCCAAAATTTAGAATATCCATTTCTCACTTAGATAAGCCTTTGATTATAGAGAAAATAATATAAATTTAATGAAAATAAAAAGAGAGATCAAAGGGACATGAGAGAGATGGAAAAGAACAACACATTATAGGTTCTCTTAATATCTCTTGCTTTTTAATTTTTTTTTTAACTTTAAAATTTTTATGTAGAGGACGCTGGTTCCTGTATATTTATAATAATAAAGAATAAATACAATTTTTCATCCTCCAACTATAAGGTCTTAACATTTAGCACTCAAAATTACAGCTTTTATCACATTTTACCAACTACCAATTGATTTCAAAGACTTTGTACCAATTGTTAAAATTTTTTATTACCGGATAGTGATTTTGGCACATGAAATTACAGTTTTACCTCCACAAAGTTTTTGACAGTGATATTTTTGTAGAAGGGATAAAATCATCATTTCATAAATCAACAAATCACCTTCCTTTAAAAATAAAAGAAAAATTGAACGGAGGCTGCAAAGAGTACCGAGAAAAAGCAAGGTTATAGGGAAAATGGCAGAAATCAAATTTTAATGGGAGTTCTATAGGAAACAACTTTAAAGCAATCATGCAGGTCTCCAGACTTCCCATTAGCAAGGAGCTTCGAGAGCATATCTGAACGTTGAAACTAGGCGTTCTATATTTGTGTCAAGACCAAAGTTGTGCAAGTTTCTTCCTATTGAGGTTTTTGGCTCCTTCTCAATGTGCGTGAAGCCTATTTATTAAAGAGCCACCTTTTCATGTTTCGTCTCTTACTATAGTAAGATAGTAAATCACAGTTGCAATTGGAGCTTTTGGCAGATTCATTGCCCTCAGTAAATTTTTTGGTTGAAGATTGTGTGATCCAATCTTCACCAACCAATTAAGATTTCTTATTAATTTGGTGAAGTTTTAAACCAAGAAGATTTTCTACTTATACTTTTTAACTTTTAGTTCAAGGTGCTTATCAGAAAGTATAGAAGTTGTTCTACTATAGAGGACAGGCGTCTAGTGCTAAATGATGCTACATTTGCTGGCAGCGCTTGTATAGTATTTGCCCGTTTCCAGCTAGCTGGTACCATATCCCTAGCAATTGTTGTAATTTTGCAACTGCTGAGTGCTGGCATGCCTGCAGATCTATCTAATGTGGTTACATCTGACAGTTCCAAGAAGTTATATCCAGTTCAGAGTTTATATATATATAGAGTATTTTTTTTTCTAGGTAGACGAGCTCCAAAACATAAAATAGCGAAATACAAAGCATCAAGTTCAAAAAGCCTTTACAAGCTACATTGCAAAGGCTAACAACTGAGCAAATCGCCACAAGGTCTACAAGTAAAGGGGTAAATCCAAGCTTCAAACTCACTTCCTTTGTGATCTAGTCTAAAAGGGCCACCGGAAAGGGAGCGTTGAGGGAACTCCAAGCAAAAGGCGAGACGAGCTTGCAAACGCGACGGTCAGCCACGAGGGTGAGATGCACGGGTAAGAAGCACGCAAAGGACCATTTGGCAGCCCAAGCGCTGGCAAAGAGGGTGGCCAAAAACTGCAAACCACACAGATACGGAGCTGCAGATACGGATCCCAAGGCGTGTAGTCGCTTTCGACCAGCAAAGTTTCACCAGATGTGGAGGAGGCTTTGCTAGAGAGAGAGAAAAAACAACAAAAGACCGTTGATGCAGACGGAAATTTTACAGAACGTCCAATACAAGATCAGCCGACGAGGTCACGAGGTAGGGGCTGATGGAGGGAGCCAGAGCTCCGTCTGCCGACCCGGAGAAGCACAAATAGTGTGTGGTCAAGGGCTGTAGGGAAAAGTTCTAGAGAGAGGAGCAGAGTTACTCTCTCTAAAAGCACACTTTTTTTTTTTTCTAAACCTCTAAAAGCACACATACCTCTGTGTAAATCAGTACTCGACTTATAATACATGGTTGTTTACTTGTCAGAACATTGTGTTTGCAATGTCACTTTCTACAACAGACACAACACTTGTTTAAGTCTAACGATATCAATGAACCCAGTCACAAAAAATAAAAGATTAAAACCCTTAATAAAAAAAAAACAATACATAATCCCTATCATCAGAAAATTTAGAGATTAAAAAATACAAATGAGCCAGCCTAAGGCAAGATTGAAGAAGCTAACTAAACTGTCATCCCCTCGAACCAAAACCCTGGATGATTGAAGAAGCTATTTGGGCAGAACATTACATTCTAAAGCCCTTCTTGATAATCAAAAAAAGAGTCCCTTTAGAGGCCTATGCGTAATGAAAAACTAAATCAGAGAGAGAGACAACATATACTTACAGATCTGAACCAACGTACCAACGAATCTAAGCAGGAAAAGCAATCGAAGGGGTGGAATAGCTGGAAACCAATGGAATGGGAGGTATAGGTAAGAATATTTCTCCAAAAAGAGTTATACTTTCCTCTCCTCCCATTCCGATGAACTTCCATAGCTCACTTACCCCCTTCGCTCTTGCTCCACCTTTCTCGCAAGTCGCAAGTCAGTACCCTCTTTCTCTGTAAGGTGATGGGAAGAAAAATATAGTTTGGGAAGAGAAAATAATCAACCCTCTTGCCTCTTGGTATTGCAGACGAGCTCGGTCCCTATATTTATTTATCTCGAGCTCGGTCCCGTGCAATACCCTAGGAACTCGGTCCCGCTGCAATGCCCTAGGTATTGCACAGAAGCTCGATCCTATCTTGTCCAAGGTCACAAGTGGTAACGTACGGTGACATCTGCACTAGGCCAAATGAGACAAACCACGTGGGGCCACGGTGATTTCGGATCTCTTCCAATTTTTCTCACTCTTCCATTCAAAAAAATAAACAAATAAATTTTTTAAAAAATAATATTTTAATAATATAATAAAAATAGGTTGTTAAAATAACAAAACGACCGAAAATATTTTTTAAAAATTAATAGTTAAAGTAAAGAAGTAAAATTTTTGGTTAAAATAAAAATTCAAATATGAAGAAGCTGTTAATAATGTTCTATAATGTTCTAAGTGATGCAGGAGATGTTCGTTGAATTTTAAAGATTTAGAATGTTTTGAGAATTTTTAAGTAATATTGGAGTTTATTGGTATACGTGTAAAAGTGGTGATTTATATTAGTATTTAAATATGTTCGGTTTAAGTATTCTGAATTCAAAAAAATTTTAGAATGTAAAGGAAACAAACAAGGCCTTAATATTTATGTTGTCTATCTTACTCCTAAGAGCGGACCAATATAATTTGAGACGTTCAAATTAATCTGGTAAAGTTTTAAACCAAGAAGATCTTCGAATTATACTTATAACTTTTGATTTAAGGTGTGAAGTATAGAGGCTGTTCTACTGTACTGGACAAGCGTTTGGTTCTAACTTCTAAATGATGCTACATTTGCTGGCAGTGGTTGTATTTGCCTATTTCCACCTAGTTGGTACTGTATACCTAGCAATTGTTGTAATTGTGCAACTGCTGGCATGCATGCAGATCTATCTAACGTGGTTACATCTGATAGATAAGAAGTACTTTTTTATTTTTTATTTTATATCCAATTAAGCATTTATTTTTATATATATATATATATATATATATAGAGAGAGAGAGAGAGAGAGAGAGAGAGCTGACACTTCTCATGGGTTTTACTAAGAGCATAAACCTGCTCTTCGGTTTTGACATGGTAATTTCCTTTGAAACTTGTCAAAGGATTGAAACTTGACTTTGAGTAGATTTCACTACTCGGGACCTTGGGGATATTCCAATCCTGAAGGTTAGTGTTTACTTCATTCACTTCAAATTCCTCTTCATTTACTATCCCTGGAATAGGGGGAATGGAACCAGAAGACCTAGAACTTACCGATGAGGAAGATCTGAACAAACGACTCATACTTAAGCGTTTGGACACGAGAACTCTCTCAATTAAACAACTCACTAAACCTACCGGCAAACTTACCTAAGAGTCAACCTTGCGGCTCAACAGACTCAGAAGTACGCACCCTCTCAAGCCCGCTCGCTCAGGCCTTCCTAGACTTACTGTTTGGTCACGGGACTTACTGTTCAAGTACGCTTCTAAACTGCTAAGGTTGGGATTGACTTTAGTTGGGCTTACTGGAGATTTACTAAGAAGCTTGAAGAAGAGAGACCAAATGGCCTAAAACTCAAATACAAGCGAGAGACTCAGATCTACCGTACCGGAACGTGGCTCTGATACCAAAAGGGTGAGTCGGGAGACCAGAGAGCTTGCTTTGAAGGGCGGAAGCGGTGACTATTTCGAAAGTGATGGAGGCGAGCCATGACTCACTGAGGAATTACTTGAAGGCAAAAAGAAAAGGAGCAGAAAACTTAATACTTAGACCCCTGAATGATCAGGACCAAGCTTCGTTCTACTCGCAAGTCGGCATAAACGCCAGTGTGCTGGTATCCACTTGGAAAATGGTTAAAATAATTTACTTGAAAATTTGAAAATATACTAGCCATATAGGTGGTAGTTTTACTTGTATGCATGTTGCAGAAATGTAAACCAGCCATGAAGGCGGATGCATGCATGCATGCATGTAACTGGAAATATAAAACCGTCCAATCTGGCGGTATGCATGATATGTGTGCAGAAAGAAATACTGGACACAAAGATTGAAGGATTACTTCAAAGATTTACTAGTGCAAAGCACATTGACTTACACGAGAATACAAGACTATACATAGTAGACTCGTGAGATGACTTGGGAGACGAAGATGGGAAGAGAGAAGGGGGATGGCTTTCGAAACGGAGTTCGAATGCTTGAGTTACAAATGAGGGAAGCCTCGGGTTTTAAAGCCGAGGATTGACTATTCAATGACGCGGAGAATCCACTGAGGAATCACGTGTTGTTTACTTTTACTGTGTTGGAACAATGACATGTCGGCTGCTTTCGGCTGCTTTTACTGTGCACGGTACTTTGGGAGTGAACAGTGACTTGTCGGCTGTCGGTTGTACTGTTGAGTCACGAGAAGCTACTGTGGATGAACAGGAACTTATCGTGGAATGACTTGGTTTTCACATGGCGACAATGCTTTAGAAATCGTCGGCAAGGTTGACTGAATATGCATCATAAGGATCCTGGCTGTCTTGGAGTAAAGCAGGGTCCAAATGGTGACTCGCTGTAGAGGAAGAGGATGAGGCTGGAGAAGGCTCATCAGGACTGGGACTGTGACCGCTGATCCGGCTAACTTCAAGTTGCATCTGGCGGCATAGGTCCTGCAGTTCTTCTTTAGTCTGTGCTTGGTTCATAGCAGAGGCTAAGGCAGTCTGAAGGCTGGCTTTCTCAACTAGGAACTGGGAGACTTCCTGTTGGCGAGGAAATTGTTTGTTGACTTGGTCCACAATCCTTGGACATTAAATTTGTCCCACCATTTGACTTGAAAACGCGAGCACAAATATTGGTTGTGACTTGATAATCCCATTTGAGAATCCATGGGACTTTGTATTTACTTGAGAAGAGACAGAGAGTAGTAAACTGTCTGTCACGAGTCGTCAATGCATAAGCTGAGTAGAAACGACCCACTGCTGCTTTGAGAGGTTCTGGTAAGATATCACCAATAGAACCATACATTGACCACCATTTGATAAACCATGTGGGCAACTGACTGGTAAACTTGTTATCAAAATTGATAAACCAGAATGAGAAAAGGTCTCATTCTGAAAGAGAAAAACTTTGACCATGCTTCAACATAATCATAATAGCTGAAGCCAATGGGTTGTCCTGGCAGTTCTTTGATGATGGAGGGATGGGCTCCCCATGACTGGCAGGTCAAAAACTTGAGGATGAAAAACTTGTGGAAGATCACTTTTTGCTGGGTAGGATCGAACTTATCAATAATGGGTTCAATCCAGACTGATTCCGTATGCAAAAGGATGATCTTATAATATGCAATTGACTTGTTGGGATGCTCTGGGACATAATATCATTTGGGTGGCAAATAGGCACAGAGTAATTTGTTAATAAGGACCTTCTACATGGCTTCTTGATCCTTCTGACTTGGTGCGACTTCTGACAAGAGCAATTTCTGATGGCACTGCTCTATGTGGAAGAGATTCTGCACATTTGGTTTGACATAAAATTCCGATTCTTCGGAACATATGGCATTTACCTGTTTGTTTACTTTGTAGCCGATTTTCTGGTGCTGGGCCGTACTTTGTAGTCTTAACGGAGACTGGGCCGTACTTGGTAGTCTTATCGGAGACTGGGCCGGAGACATAGTCTCTATGATCGCATATGGATCAGGAGGTTGACTCGGTGGTATGGAAGCCAAGGCTGAATAGGTTGGCATACCATATTGACTAGTAAGACTCAAGGCAGAGGAAGGCCGAACTGAGGCTGGTCTGACTTGAGGATGACTAACAGGTTGACTTGGGTTTCCTAAAATTTGGAAACGGTTACTTGAGGTTTGACCTGGAACCAAAGTTAACTGGGGAAAGTCAGGCAAATTGGCAGACTCAGATTTAGAGGTGAAGCAGGTTCTTTACCTTTAGGCATGATGGGAATCCTGCAGAATTCACGGGTAAGGAAGTTAGGGATACTATTCTGACTTCCTTTGATGTATGTAATGTCAAAATCAAAAATGCTGAGTAATGCTTGCCATCGTGCAAAAATCTGTTTTGATGCAATATTTTGAACATCTTTTTCTAAAACAAATTTGGCACTTTTGCAATCAACTCGCATTAAAAATTTTTGATTTAACAAATCACTTTGAAATTTGCTTATACATAATACGATAGAAAGAATTTCTTTTTTATCGTACTATAATTCTGCTGAGTAGGTTCCAAATTCCAGAATGGAATCGGACGAGCTGTTCAGGAGAATTGGGAGTTACTTGCTGTTTGAGAATGCCACCGTAACCAATATCGGAGGCATCAGTCTCGACTATTTTGAATGCTTCTTGAGTAGGAATACCAAGACAGGGAAGTGACTTAACATGAGACTTGATTAATTGGACAATAGCAGTATGCTCATCTGTCCAAGGAGAGGATTCTTTTAAGTCAATCAAACAATATTTGCAATGATGTTGAAGATTTTGATAAAAATCAGCAATATAATTGAGGGATCCTAAGAACCTCTGGAGCTGGGTTTTATCTGTGATGACATCAGGAAACTTATCAGTGAATTGAGAGCCTGTCAATTGGCTGATTTGACCTTGGTAAATGTTAAACCAAAAACGGACTTTGGGTTGAAACAACTTGATTTTGGGGGCTGAGACAACTAAACCATTCTGTTTGACTATCTGAAGAAACCTATGGAGGTGTTTCCAATGTTCTTCTATTGACTTGGAGAAGACTAACACATCATCGATATAGATAATGGTGAAATGACTATGTGAGTTAAAGATATCATTCATGATGTTCTGAAACTCACTGGGAGCATTCTTAAGACCGAAAGGCATTACATTCCATTCGTAATGCCAAAAGGGGTGGTGAATGCTGTTTTATACTTGTCCGACTCATGAAGTTGAATTTGATAGAACCCACTTTTCATATCAAATTTACTAAACACGGTTGCTTCAGAGAGGCGGTTGATTAGGTCGCGCTTATCAGGTATGGGGTACTTAATCATTGAAGTACCTTGTTCAATGGTTTGTAATTGATGACCATGCGAGAGACGCCTCATTCGAGTTCTGCATTCTTATTCACATAGAAGCAGCACAAGACCATGGGGATTTACTTGGACGAATTAAACCTTTTTAGAGGAGTTCTGCAATTTCCTTCTTGCAGAATTCCATGGTGGTTAGATTCATCTGGATAGGACGAGCCTTTGTGGGAATATTTTTCTCACAAAACTCAGGAATATACGGGAGTTTTACTATGTCGTCAAACTCGAGGTCACTACCACTAGAATCTCTTAATTCTAGAATTGCAAAAATTTTTGTCTTTTCTTCTTCTGGGATGTCTAAGGAATTAATCTTTTCCCTAACACGACATTCAGAACTATAATGACCAAATTTTTTGCATTTATAACACTGGATTTTATTTTTGTTTTTAGGAGACTTACTGGATCGTTTCCTAAAAGCTTTTTTACTTGATTTAGGTTTACTATCTTCTGGGGTTGCCTGGTACTTCCTAGAAGAACGTTTATGTAACCTGGTTGACTTTTTGAAAGAGGACTTCTCTTTCTGGGATCTCCTACGGGATGGTGCTATGGGAGGTAGACCATACTGTTCACAGAAATTACCCATTTCATACTTAGCTTTCTTTCTATCTTTGCTAAGTTGATTACTAATTTTCATGTTAATACACATCTTAAGACCTTCTTTGTTGATGGTACTAACAATATCACCATATGTCAGGTTTTCATAATCTATGGTACCTGATGGCTGACTTAAGATTTCCCTAATCTTATGTGCAAAGAGGTTGGGAAGACCATTAATGAATTTTTCTTTCCAAAAAGGATTGTTACAATCATCCCTATGCATGACACGGGTAATGAAGACATCCTTATACCAAAGAAAATCACTAAGGGTCGACACTTAAGATTACTTAGTTGGTCATGGATCCTAGACGTGATGTTGCTAGGAATACCGATGAAATGTTTTACTATGGTGTAAACTAAGGTATTAATACCGTCGCTGACACCATGTCCTGATTTTTCATCGAAGATGGGGATACCATCCTCATCATGCTGAACAGCAGCAAGAATTTGACTACGATCGTCGTCAGTGAGATACTTTTCCCACCATTGACGAAGGAACCTGTGAAACCGAAGATAAGGAGTTCTACGATTTCAGGATGACTTAATGAATGGTTTACTAAGTAGCTATTTGCTACCATAGTCATATGCTGGAGTGTATTGAGGATTTCCTGTTCAGAGAAACCATCAATATTCCATTCATATAACTTATCAGCAGAGACAGAGAATTGGCTATGGAATTCCTTTCTTCGAACTGAAGATCAGGAGGAGTGGGTTTCCTATACCAATTCTTGGTCAATGTTGTTGGATTAGGATTGCGGAAATGAATCCTATTGACTTCTAATTGCTGAAACTTGGGCTTCAATATCTTTTACTTGAGGATCTGAATCAGATGCTGTATCAGACTCAGTGGGAACTTTAACCTGGTTTAGGGCAGTAACTTGATGAGAGGAAGAGGGTTTCTTGCTCTCAGTTTTACTTGGGTTTAACTCAGTTAACATTTGAGTAACTTTACTTAAGGCTGACTGATTCAAGGTTTTCAACCTATGGGTTTACTAGGCAGCGTGAGTAAAGGTTTCTCAATAACAGAAGACTGGCCATCTAATTTGGACTCAATCTTGTCTAACTGATTACCTATGGTTTGAAGGTACTGGTTGGTGTAATTGTTTTGTTCAACCAGTGGCTTTTGACTATTCGAGACCGAGATCGGGACCTTAAAGGGTGAAGCTATACTTCGGATCCTTTATGGGCTACTACTATGGTTTCGGGTGGCGGATGACTAGAACTAATGGACTTCTTATCCGAAGTAGTCCATTTGACTTTGGTGAGAACTTGGATATTCATCGAATGATATTTTTCAATATATTCGAAGAAATCAACATTCTGACCTAATTGACGCATGAATTCCAGCCATGCATCATAGATGACTTTCTTTTCGGCTTTCGTGTGACTTTCACGATACCGATTCCTTTTTGCTTCATTGGCAGAAGACATAAACTCATCTTCTAGAGTTTTCATGTCTGGAGTAAATGGTTTCCTAAGGGTCATCAACTGTGGATCTATTGACATGAAGTCAGACTGGGTTGGTGACTCTTGACCATCATCACTGTTTTCTACATCTTCGACTACTGGTCTAGATGTAGAGGCTTGGGTTGGTAATTTGGACTTAGTGGAGTACAAAGGTGTACTGACACTAGAGTTAACTTGGACTCCTTGGAGTTGTCTTACTACGGATTCTGGAAGATTGGAAGTCGACCTACGAGAGGACTGACTCCTTGGTTCTTGAATCCTAAGAGGTGAAAGACTACTGCGAGGAGCGTCAAAACTAATCCTAACTGTACCGTCTAAGTACTGCTGGATCATATCTAATTTGTTGATGTTTTGAGAAACCTGGATGGACTGGGTTTTCATTTTCTAAAAGCCAATCACTTGGCAAAGTGATATCTTTCCATTGATCGACTTGGGGACCCTAATGTTGGCATCACTTGTATGACTTTGGATAAGCAAGGTTTGGTCTTTAGGACTTTTGACTAAGGCATGGACATTAAGGTTAGTCCTAATGCACTTGTAGTAAATCCTATAGATCAAAGCTAGCGGTTGACTTCCTTCTAACATTTCGTAACCTGAAGTTTTGATGTTCAAGGTTAAGGCTTTCAGAAGGTGTTTGTCACTTAAACTTAAGGTAAAATCGAGGAAACAATCAAAATGGATTGGACCATTGTGAAGGCTAGACTCGCTGATACCTAAGATACTGGCACTGTAATCTGTGAATCTAGCATCTCGGAGACACAGAAGAACAGACGCATCGACACCTCGTCGAGTGAGGGGTTTGACAGCAACTTGAACTAATCCTATATGGATGTAGTTGAATCCTTGTTCCCTATGTTTATTGTCCAAAAAACTCAGCATCTTGATTTTCTAAAAGACGAAATCAAGTATCGTCGAGTTGAGGAACAACTCTCAAGTCAACATCTGCAACTGCAGATTAAGTCATTCCAAAGTAAATTAGAGCAACAAGTTTGCTCTGATGTCCCAATGCTTTCTGGCATCGAAAGCAACACATAGTAAAACTCCCGTATATTCCTGAGTTTTGTGAGAAAAATATTCCCACAAAAGCTCGTCCCATCCAGATGAATCCAACCACCATGGAATTCTGCAAAAAGGAAATTGCAGAACTCCTTCAAAAAGGTTTAATTCGTCCAAGTAAATCCCCATGGTCTAGTGCTGCTTTCTATGTGAATAAGAATGCAGAACTTGAACGAGGCGTCCCTCGCATGGTCATCAATTACAAACCATTGAACAAGGTCCTTCAATGGATTAGGTACCCCATACCTGATAAGCGCGACCTAATCAACCGCCTCTCTGAAGCAACCGTGTTTAGTAAATTTGATATGAAAAGTGGTTTCTATCAAATCAACTTCATGAGTCAGACAGGTATAAAACAGCATTCACCACTCCTTTTGGACATTACGAATGGAATGTAATGCCTTTGGTCTTAAAAATGCCCCAAGTGAGTTTCAGAACATCATGAATGATATCTTTAACTCACATAGTCATTTCACCATTGTCTACATCGATGATGTGTTAGTCTTCTCCAAGTCAATAGAAGAACATTGGAAACACCTCCATAGGTTTCTTCAGATAGTCAAACAGAATGGTTTAGTTGTCTCAGCCCCCAAGATAAAGTTGTTTCAACCCAAAGTCCGTTTTTTGGTTATAACATTTATCAAGGTCAAATTCAGCCAATTGACAGATCTCTCAATTCGCTGACAAGTTTCCTGATGTCATCACAGATAAAACCCAGCTCCAGAGGTTCTTAGGATCCCTCAATTATATTGCTGATTTTTATCAAAATCTTCGACATCATTGCAAGATATTGTTTGATCGACTTAAACAGAATCCTTCTCCTTGGACAGAGAGCACACTGCTATTGTCCAATTAATCAAGTCTCATGCCAAGTCACTTCCTTGTCTTGGTATTCCTACTCCAGGAGCATTCAAAATAGTTGAGACTGATGCCTCCGAAATTGGTTACGGTGGCATTCTCAAACAGCAAGTAACTCCCAATTCTCCTGAACAGCTCGTCCGATTCCATTCTGGAATTTGGAATTCTACTCAGCAGAATTATAGTACAATAAAAAAGGAAATTCTTTCTATTGTATTATGTATAAGTAAATTTCAAAGTGATTTGTTAAATCAAAAATTTTTATACGAGTTGATTGCAAAAGTGCCAAATTTGTTTTGGAAAAAGATGTTCAAAATATTGCATCTAAACATATTTTTGCACGTTGGCAAGCATTACTCAGCATTTTTGATTTTGACCTAGCATACATCAAAGGAAGTCAGAATAGTATCCTGACTTCCTTACCCGTGAATTCCTGCAGGATCCTCACCATGCCTAAATCCAAAGGTAAAGAACCTGCTTCCACCTCTAAATCTGAGTCACCAAATTGCCTGACTTTCCCCAGTTAACTTTGGTTCCAGGTCAAACCTCAAGTAACCGTTTCCAAATTTTAGGAAACCCAAGTCAACCTGTTAGTCATCCTCGAGTCAGACCAGCCTCAGTTTGGCCTTCATCTGCCTTGAGTCTTACCAGTCAATATGGTTTGCCAACGTTTTCAGCCTTGGCATCCATGCCTCCAAGTCAACCTCTTGATCCTTATGCGATCATTGAGACCATGTCTCCGGCCCAGTCTCCGATAAGACTACCAAGTACGGCCCAGTCTCCGTTAAGACTACAAAGTACGGCCAGCCGCCGGAAAATCGGCTACAAAGTAAACAAACAGGTAAATTGCCAAATATTCTGAAGAATCCCTCGAAATTTTATGTCAAGCCAACACTTCAGAACATTTTTCATATTGAGCTGCATCATCAGTCGCTACTCACCTCTGAAGTGGCCCCAAGTCAGAAAGATCAAGAAGCCATGACCAAAGTCATTCATGGCAAGATTCTCCGCGCCTATTTGCCGCCAAATGGTATTATGTCCCGGAGCATCCCAACAAGTCAATTGCATACTATAAAGTCATCCTCTTGCACACGGAATCAGTTCGGATTGAACCCATTCTAGACAAGTTCGATCCTACCCAGCAAAAGGTTGTCTTCCACAAGTTTTTCATTTGCAAGTTTTTGCCCTGCCAGTCTTGGGGAGATCATCCTTCCATCATCAAAGAACTGCCAGGACAAGCCGATCGGCTTCAGCTATTATGACTATGTTGAAGCCTGGTCCAAAGTATTTCTGTTCCAGAATGAGAATTTTTCCCATTCCTGGTTCATTAATTTTGATAATAAATTCAAAAGCATGATGTTTCCCACATGGTTTATCCGATGGTGGCAATTATATGGACTAGTCTAGGATATCATGCCGACAGAACTTCTCAAAGCAATGGCACGATGTGTGAATATTAGTGGACTAGGGCGCACCAATGCCCGAATAACCCAGTTTTCAGAACTCTGCCATTTTTGTAGTAAATACAAGATCCCATGGATTCTCAAATGGGATTATCAAGTCAACCAGAACATTCTTGCTCGCCGTTTTCAAGTTAAATGGTGGGATAAGTTTAATGTTCAAAGGATCATTGATCAAGTCAACAAGGAGTTTCCTCCTCCTCAAGAAGTGTCTCAGTTCCTGGTCGAGAAAGCCAGTTTACAGACTGCCTTAGCATCTGCCATGAACTTAGCACAAACCAAGGAAGACCTGCAAGACCTGTGTTGCCAAATGCAGCTTGAAGTCAGCCGTATCAGTGGACAAGATCCCGACGAGCCATCCCTAGCCTCGTCTCCTTCCTCCACTGCAAGTCATCATTTGGACCCTGCCTTGCTCCCAGACAGTCAGGATCCATATTCAGCATATTCTGTCAACCTTGCCGACGATTTGTGACGAATTGTCGCCATGTGATGACCAAGTCAATCCACGACAAGTTCCTGTTCATCCACAGTAAAAGTAACCGACAGCCGACAAGTCACTGTTCACTCCCACAGTAAAAGTGCACAGTAAAAGCAGCTGAAAGCAGCCGACATGTCATTGTTCCAGAATAGTAAACAACGCGTGATTCCACAGTGGTTTCTCCGCGTGATTGAATAGTCAATCCTCGGTCTTTAAAACCCGAGGCTTCCCTCATTTGTAACTCAAGCATTTGAACTCCGTTTCGAAAGCCATCCCCCTTCTCTCTTCCCATCTTCGTCTCCCAAGTCATCTCACGAGTCTACTATGTATAGTCCTGTATTCTCGTGTAAGTCAATGTGCTTTGCACTAGTAAATCTTTGAAGTAATCCTTTAATCTTTGTGTCTAGTAGAAGGGTGAGTCAGGAGACCAGAGAGCTTACTTTGAAGGGGCGAAAGCGGTGACTATTTAGAGAGTGATGGAGGCGAGCCATGACTCACTAAGGAATTACTTGAAGGTAAAAAGAAAGGGAGCAGAAAACTTAATACTTAGACCCCTGAATGATCAGGACCAAGCTTCGTTCTACCCGCAAGTCGGCATAAACGCCAGTGTGCTGGTATCCACTTGGAAAATGGTCAAAATAATTTACTTGAAAAATTGAAAATATACCATCCATATAGGTGGTAGTTTTACTTGTATGCATGTTGCAGAAATGTAAACCAGCCATGAAGGCGGATGCATGCATGCATGTAACTAAATATAAAACCGTCCAATCTGGCGGTATGCATGATATGTGTGCAGAAAGAAATACTAGACACAAAGATTGAAGGATTACTTCAAAGATTTACTAGTGCAAAGCACATTGACTTACACGAGAATACAGGACTATACATAGTAGACTCGTGAGATGACTTGGGAGACGAAGATGGGAAGAGAGAAGGGGGATGGCTTTCGAAACGGAGTTCGAATGCTTGAGTTACAAATGAGGGAAGCCTCGGGTTTTAAAGACCGAGGATTGACTATTCAATCACGCGGAGAAACCACTGTGGAATCACGCGTTGTTTACTATTCTGGAACAGTGACATGTCGGCTGCTTTCGGCTGCTTTTACTGTGCACTTTTACTGTGGGAGTGAACAGTGACTTGTCGGCTGTCGGATACTTTTACTGTGATTCACGAGAAGCTACTGTGGATGAACAGGAACTTGTCGTGGATTGACTTGGTCATCACATGGCGACAATTCGTCACAAATCGTCGGCAAGGTTGACAGAATATGCTGAATATGGATCCTGACTGTCTGGGAGCAAGGCAGGGTCCAAATGATGACTTGCAGTGGAGGAAGGAGACGAGGCTAGGGATGGCTCGTCGGGATCTTGTCCACTGATACGGCTGACTTCAAGCTGCATTTGGCAACACAGGTCTTGCAGGTCTTCCTTGGTTTGTGCTAAGTTCATGGCAGATGCTAAGGCAGTCTGTAAACTGGCTTTCTCGACCAGGAACTGAGACACTTCTTGAGGAGGAGGAAACTCCTTGTTGACTTGATCAATGATCTTTGAACATTAAACTTATCCCACCATTTAACTTGAAAACGGCGAGCAAGAATGTTCTGGTTGACTTGATAATCCCATTTGAGAATCCATGGGATCTTGTATTTACTACAAAATGGCAGAGTTCTGAAAACTGGGTCTGTCGGCATTGGTGCGCCCTAGTCCACTAATATTCACACATCGTGCCATTGCTTTGAGAAGTTCTGTCGACATGATATCCTAGACTAGTCCATATAATTGCCACCATCGGATAAACCATGTGGGAAACATCATGCTTTTGAATTTATTATCAAAATTAATGAACCAGGAATGGGAAAAATTCTCATTCTGGAACAGAAATACTTTGGACCAGGCTTCAACATAGTCATAATAGCTGAAGCCGATCGGTTGTCCTGGCAGTTCTTTGATGATGGAAGGATGATCTCCCCAAGACTGGCAAGGCAAAAACTTGCAAATGAAAAACTTGTGGAAGACAACCTTTTGCTGGGTAGGATCGAACTTGTCTAGAATGGGTTCAATCCGAACTGATTCCGTGTGCAAGAGGATGACTTTATAGTATGCAATTGACTTGTTGGGATGCTCCGGGACATAATACCATTTGGGCGGCAAATAGGCGCGGAGGATCTTGCCATGAATGACTTTGGTCATGGCTTCTTGATCTTTCTGACTTGGGGCCACTTCAGAGGTGAGTAGCGACTGATGATGCAGCTCAATATGAAAAATGTTCTGAAGTGTTGGCTTGACATAAAATTCGAGGGATTTTTCAGAACACATGGCAATTTACCTGTTTGTTTACTTTGTAGCCGATTTTCCGGCGGCTGGGCCGTACTTGGTAGTCTTATCGGAGACTGGGCCGGAGACATAGTCTCAATGATCGCATAAGGATCAAGAGGTTGACTTGGAGGCATGGATGCCAAGGCTGAAAACGTTGGCAAACCATATTGACTGGTAAGACTCAAGGCAGATGAAGGCCGAACAGAGGCTGGTCTGACTCGAGGATGACTAACAAGTTGACTTGGGTTTCCTAAACTAGGAAACGGTTACTTGTGGATGAAGTAGACCTAATCAGGTGACTTGGGGAAGTCAAGCACAGGAGGTGTCTCTGACTTGGTTGACTTGGCAGGTTCTTTACCTTTGGATTTAGGCATGGTGAGGATCCTGCAGGAATTCACGGGTAAGGAAGTCAGGGATACTATTCTGACTCCTTTGATGTATGCTATGTCAAAATCAAAAATGCTGAGTAATGCTTGCCAACGTGCAAAAATCTGTTTAGATGCAATATTTTGAACATCTTTTTCCAAAACAAATTTGGCACTTTTGCAATCAACTCGTACTAAAAATTTTTGATTTAACAAATCACTTTGAAATTTACTTATACATAATACAATAGAAAGAATTTCCTTTTTTTTTCGTACTATAATTCTGCTGAGTAGATTCCAAATTCCAGAATGGAATCGGACGAGCTGTTCAGGAGAATTGGGAGTTACTTGCTGTTTGAGAATGCCACCGTAACCAATTTCGGAGGCATCAGTCTCGACTATTTTGAATGCTTCTGGAGTAGGAATACCAAGACAAGGAAGTGACTTGGCATGAGACTTGATTAATTGGACAATAGCAGTGTGCTCATCTGTCCAAGGAGAAGGATTCTGTTTAAGTCGATCAAACAATACTTGCAATGATGTCGAAGATTTTGATAAAAATCAGCAATATAATTGAGGGATCCTAAGAACCTCTGGAGCTGGGTTTTATCTGTGATGACATCAGGAAACTTATCAGCGAATTGAAGCTCTATCAATTGGCTGATTTGACCTTGTAAATGTTAAACCGAAAACGGACTTTGGGTTGAAACAACTTTATCTTGGGGGCTGAGACAACTAAACCATTCTGTTTGACTATCTGAAGAAACCTATGGAGGTGTTTCCAATGTTCTTCTATTGACTTGGAGAAGACTAACACATCATCGATATAGACAATGGTGAAATGACTATGTGAGTTAAAGATATCATTCATGATGTTCTGAAACTCACTTGGGGCATTTTTAAGACCAAAGGGCATTACATTCCATTCGTAATGTCCAAAAGGAGTGGTGAATGCTGTTTTATACCTGTCTGACTCATGAAGTTGGATTTGATAGAAACCACTTTTCATATCAAATTTACTAAACACGGTTGCTTCAGAGAGGCGGCTGATTAGATCCGCTTATCAGGGATGGGGTACCTAATCCATTGAAGGACCTTATTCAATGGTTTGTAATTGATGACCATGCGAGGGACGCCTCGTTCAAGTTCTGCATTCTTATTCACATAGAAAGCAGCACAAGACCATGGGGATTTACTTGGACGAATTAAACCTTTTTAAGGAGTTCTGCAATTTCCTTTCTTGCAGAATTCCATGGTGGTTGGATTCATCTGGATGGGACGAGCTTTTGTGGGAATATTTTTCTCACAAAACTCAGGAATATACGGGAGTTTTACTATGTGTTGCTTTCGATGCCAGAAAGCATTGGGACATCAGAGCAAACTTGTTGCTCTAATTTACTTTGGAATGACTTAATCTGCAGTTGCAGATGTTGACTTGAGAGTTGTTCCTCAACTCGACGATACTTGATTTCTTTTTTTAAAAAATCAAGATGCTGAGTTTTTTGGACAATAAAATTTAAGGTTTACTAATGGCAGACTCCTGTAATAATGCTAGTTCTCTAGGCTGTGGAGGATGCACAAAACTAAAAGTAACTGGCTGACCAAGAATGTTTGTGTAAGACCTTCACTAGTTGTTGTGAAAGGATACAAAAGACAAAGGAAAGGAGTACCTAAAATGACTTTCTGGTCAGGCATATTTTGACTAAACGAAAGTGACTTAAAGCAGACATTGTCCTTACAGATGTGTGCTTTGGATAACTTGTACTTAATCTCCATCGAACTACCATTGGCTGAGTGAAGACATTCGCGTGTCTTTTCAAAGTACTTGGTGGGGATTAAGCCTTCTTGAATACAATTCAGATCGGCACCGGAATCAATGAGGGCTACGACCTGGAAGGAGTACTCAGAGTTCATTACAATGGTGACTTTCGAATGCCATTTTTGGAATGCATTCTGTTGAGAATACTTAAAAACTGATTACTAGACTTAGGCTCATCATATGGAATGACACGCTGGGTCGGATTGATATGATCAGGTTCAGAGGGAGAAGACTCTGACGGTTGACTATGTTGCTGAAATTTTTGATTAATTTTGAGCAATAGAATTTCTTGTTCAAGAGTTTTATTTTGTTCTTTTAACTCTCGAATTTCTTTCTTTACTTGTTGAACCTCAGTCTGTAAATCTTGAATGTGATAGGTTTAGAAGTTTTCTTAAACTTGTCTAAGATTTTATTCAGACTTATCTGAGGTTCAGAAATTTTTAATTTACTTTCTTGCCTTTGCAAGGTGTGTTTTAACTTGGTGAGATACTGAGCCTTGAGCTCAGGATCTGTGACTTTGTCGATCAAATCGATCAACAACTCTTCTTGTTTACTTATGACATTAAGAGATTTACTTATACATCAGCTATCTTGACAACCTAATTTGGGAATTGGGGTGTCAGATTCTGTATCGGTACTTGGGTTAGAGCTGGAGCTGGACGGGATGTTGTCAAACTCTAGATCACTACCACTAGATCTCTTAATTCTAAGATGGCAAAAATTTTAGTCTTTTCGTCTTCTGGGATGTCTAAGGAATTAATCTTTTCCCTAACACGACATTCAGAACTGTAATGACCAAATTTTTTGCATTTGTAACACTAGATTTTATTTTTGTTTTTAGGAGACTTACTTGATCGTTTCCTCAATGCTTTCTTACTAGATTTGGGTTTACTGTCTTCCGGGAGTGGAGCGTACTTCCTAGAAGAACGTTTATGAAACCTAGTTCACTTTTTGAAAGAGGACTTCTCTTTCTGGGATCTCCTACGGGATGGTGCTATGGGAGGTAGACCATACTGTTCGCAGAAATTACCCATTTCATACTTAGCTTTTTTCCTATCTTTGCTAAGTTGATTACTAATTTTCATGTTAATACACATCTTAAGACCTTCTTTGTTGATGGTACTAACAATATCACCGTATGTCAGGGACGCATAATCTATGGTACTGATGGCTGACTTAAGATTTCCCTAATCTTATGTGCAAAGAGGTTGGGAAGACCATTAATGAATTTTTCTTTCCAAAAAGGATTGTTACAATCATCCCTATGCATGACACGGGTAATGAAGACATCCTTATACCAAAGAAAATCACTAAGGGTGGACACTTAAGATTACTTAACTGGTCATGGATCCTAGAGGTAATGTTACTAGGAATACCAATGAAATGTTTTACTATGGTGTAAACTAAGGTATTGATACCGTCGCTGACACCTTGTCCTGATTTTTCATCGAAGATGGGGATACCATCTCATCATGCTGGACAGCAGCAAGAATTTGACTACGATCGTCGTCAGTGAGATATTTTTCCCACCACTGACGAAGAGAACCCGTGAAACCGAAGATGAGGAGTTCTACGATTTCAGGATGACTTAATGAATGGTTTACTAAGTAGCTATTTGCTACCATAGTCATATGTTGGAGTGTATTGAGGATTTCCTGTTCAGAGAAACCATCAATATTCCATTCATATAACTTATCAGCAGAGACAGAGAATTGGCTATGGAAATTCCTTTCTTCGAATTGAAGATCAGGAGGAGTGGGTTTCCTATACCAATTCTTGGTCAGTGTTGTTGGATTAGGATTGCGGAAATGAATCCTATTGACTTCTAATTGCTGAAATTGGGCTTCAATTTCTTTGACTTAAGGATCTGAATCAGATGTTGTATCAGACTCAGTGGAAACTTCTACCTAGTTTAGGGCAGTAACTTGATGAGAGGAAGAGGGTTTCTTGCTCTCTGTTTTACTTGGATTTAACTTAGTTAACATTTGAGTAACTTTACTTAAGGCTGACTGATCCGAGGTTTTTAACCTAGGGGTTTACTAGGCAGCGTAAGTAAAGGTTTCTCAATTACAGAAGACTGGCCATCTAATTTGGACTCAATCTTGTCTAACTGATTACCTATGGTTTGAAGGTACTGGTTGGTGTAATTGTTTTGTTCAACCAGTGGCTTTTGACTATCCGAGACCGAGATCGGGACCTTAAAGGGTGAAGCAATCACTTCGGATCCTTTATGGGTTACTACTATGGTTTTGGGTGGCGGATGACTAGAACTAATGGACTTCTTATCCGATGTAGTCCATTTGACTTTGGTGAGAACTTGGATATTCATCGAATGATATTTTTCAATATATTCGAAGAAATCAATATTCTAACCTAATTAACGCATGAATTCCAGCCATGCATCATAGATGACTTTCTTTTCGGCTTTCGTGTGGGTTTCACGATACCGATTCCTTTTTGCTTCATTGGCAGAAAACATAAACTCATCTTCTAGAGTTTTCATGTCTGGAGTAAATGGTTTCCTAAGGGTCATCAACTGTGGATCTATTGACACGAAGTCAGACTGGGTTGGTGACTCTTGACCATCATCACTGTTTTCTACATCTTCGACTACTGGTCTGGATGTAGAGGCTTGGGTTGGTAATTTGGACTTAGTGGAGTACAAAGGTGTACTGACACTAGAGTTAACTTGGACTCCTTGGAGTTGTCTTACTACGGATTCTGGAAGACTTGAAGTAGACCTACGAGAGGACTGACTCCTTGGTTCTTGAATCCTAAGGGGTGAAGACTACTGCGAGGAGCGTCAAAACTAATCCTAACTGTACCGTCTAAGTACTGTTGGATCATATCTAATTTGTTGATATTTTGAGAAACTGGATGGACTGGGTTTTCGTTTTCTAAAAGCCAGTCGCTGGGTAAGGTGATGTCTTTCCATTGGATCGACTTGGGGACCCTAATGTTGGCATCACTTGTGTGACTTTGGATAAGCAAGGTTTGGTCTTTAGGACTTTTGACTAAGGCATGGACATTAAGGTTGGTCCTAATGCACTTGTAGTAAATCCTATAGATCAAAGCTAGCGGTTGACTTCCTTCTAACATTTCGTAACCTGAAGTTTTAATGTTCAAGGTTAAGGCTTTCAGAAGGTGTTTGTCACTTAAACTTAAGGTAAAATCGGGAAAACAATCAAAATGGATTGGACCATTGTGAAGGCTAGACTCGATGATACCTAAGATACTGGTACTATAATCTGTGAATCTAGCATCTCGGAGACACAGAAGAACAGACGCATCGACACCTCGTCGAGTGAGGGGTTTGACAGCAACTTGAACTAATCCTATATGGATGTAGTTGAATCCTTGTTCCCTATGTTTCTTTATGACAGAAGGAGACAGGAGCTGACACTTCTCATGGGTTTTACTAAGAGCATAAACCTGCTCTACGGTTTTGACATGTAATTTCCTTTGAAACTTGTCAAAGGATTGAAACTTGACTTTGAGTAGATTTCACTACTCGGGACCTTGGGGATATTCCAATCCTGAAGGTTGGTGTTTACTTCATTCACTTCAAATTCCTCTTCATTTACTATCCTGGTAATGGGGGAATGGAACCAGAAGACCTAGAACTTACCGATGAGGAAGATCTGAACAAACGACTCATACTTAAGCGTTTGGACACGAGAACTCTCTCAATTAAACAACTCACTAAACCTACCGGCAAACTTACCTAAGAGTCAACCTTGCGACTCAACAGACTCAGAAGTACGCACCCTCTCAAGCCCGCCCGCTCAGGCCTTCCTGGACTTACTGTTTGGTCACGGGACTTACTGTTCAAGGTACGCTTCTAAACTGCTAAGGTTGGGATTGACTTTAGTTGGGCTTACTGGAGATTTACTAAGAAGCTTGAAGAAGAGAGACCAAATGGCCTAAAACTCAAATACAAGCGAGAGACTCAGATCTACCGTACCGGAACGTGGCTCTGATACCAAAAGGGTGAGTCGGGAGACCAGAGAGCTTACTTTGAAGGGCGGAAGCGGTGACTATTTAGAAGTGATGGAGGCGAGCCATGACTCACTGAGGAATTACTTGAAGGCAAAAAGAAAAGGAGCAGAAAACTTAATACTTAGACCCCTGAATGATCAGGACCAAGCTTCGTTCTACTTACCCCCATATATATAGATATATATATATATATATATATATATATATATATATATATATATATAATATACTTTGCACTCCCAACTTGGATAATTTTTAATTTACACCCCAATTTAACTATCTAAACTTTTGTATCATTAACTTTGATCATTTTCGATTTACACCCCCAATTTATCTATCTAAACTTTAGTATCATTTCTAAAGTGGCTCATACTGACTGAATGCCACGTTCAGTCATGAGCGTGAGATGCATGCACAGGAGGGTGTGGCAGCCCAATTGCTGGCAAAGTGGTGGCCGAACACTGCAAACCAAAAAGATCCGGAGCCGTCGAGACGGATCCCAAGGTCTGTAGTCGTCGTCGACCTTCGCTGAAGATAAAAAAAAAGGGCAAAAGACGGGTTCTATAAGAACCTTTGCATAAATCAAATACATATAATTAGATTGATCATGATGTAACCTTTGCATAAATCAAATACATATAATCCGATTGATCATGATGTACTCTACGGTGATGTAACTATTGGTTATCCTACTGATTAGTTCTCTGCAGAAGTTACTGATCAGGTAATCTTACATAATCAAGAATATAATAACCAACCTCTAATATTACCCTTGAAAGCAAGAAAAATTCAAGTAAATCATTACTCAACATTTCTAAATTGATCATATGATTAAGGTAAATCACTGAAAACAAACATACAGAAAATATCGAAATTTAACATAGTCTCTAAGGTACATTCATTAACAGAGACTACAAGAAAAATCATTAATCTTAAAATCAAGCGTACAAGCAAAGTAGATAACCATTCCAATTAAAATTAAGTCTTAATAGAGTCAATTCTCACTTTCTCACGTAAGATTACTTATATCTATCTCGCTAATTCTCTCGTTTAGTCAAATAGAGACTTCACTTTCTGCTGCTTAAAAAAAAACTCCTGTTTTTTTCACCTTTCACAAGAACCCTCACGTCAAAAGGCATAAAGGTGCGTCTTATCGTAGGTCAGTGCTTTTATCTAACCAACAAATCGGCTAAGGTTTTTGTGGCAAAAGAACACTTCCATTTTCCTAGTCCTTTTTTTTTTTTTTTTCCGATTTTCCTAGTCCATTTGATAAGGTTTTAGCCCCACCTTTGTGGACCAAGACTCGCACTCAGTCAGTGTGACCAAGGAGTTCAATAAAGTGGGACAAGATAATCTTTAACAAGCCAATCAACCCATATCGTAGCAGATCATGAACGATCAAAGCAGGAAAGGAGGGATCTTGGGGGAAACTTCCTATCTATCACTCTCTCCTTCCCCATACAATGCTTAATTTCTACCTTCTGATAGTTATGTTCTACTCTTTGTAAAACAGGTGTACGATAGGAAGTAATCATGATTAGCGGTAGGGAAAGAGAGCAACGTTAGAATGCTGGACGATATCATATAGGGAAGAAATTAGTTGGAAAAATGGAGTTTTTCTCCTGCAAAGCCAACAAGGCAATAACCAAAACCTTCCTCATGTTGGTCACGTAATAGTTGGGATCAAAACCTTCCCCATGTTGGTCACGTAATAGTTGGGATGAGGATTTCCTGCAATTTGCTATTCAAATTGTATGATGCAATTTGGACAACAAATTGCAGAAGATCCTGATCCTAATAGTTGATGTCTAAACGTACAACTAAAGAACACGAGGACACTGGTATGATGTTTTTAACTTAGCCGAGCCCCTAAGTTGCCTTGCAAGCCATCACCAAGGAGTCGTCTGTGCTAACAATATATTAGTACCTTCTGTTAAGCTTGAGGTACTAACCTAGCCCAAGTGTAATCATACCAACACCTTTAACCATTTTAATCCCTTTAAAAGTTAAAATCTAGATACATTTTATCTATTATTTTTGTCACATTACATCTATTAACTACTAATTTCAAACACTTTATACTCTCTCATAAAAAATTTCTTCAATTTTACTAAAAAAAAAAAAAAAAATTCCTCTAAAATTAGGATTTTATCTTCATGAAATGATCACTACTAGAAAAGCTTATAAAGGCAATTGTAATTCCACATGCAAACAAATTATTTTATGTCCAAATTAATGAAACATCTTTCTTAACGGAGGGTACAAAGTGTTTAAAATTAATAGTTGATGAGTGCAATGTGAAAAAAATAATAAATGATGAGGTCAAGTGTCAATACTCTTATAGTTGAAATGTGCAAAATATATTTATCTCAAAAATAAATCTCCTCCAACTACCCTTATCTTAAAACTACTACCTTTTTTTTTTTACTGTATGGCCCCTTAACCTACGTTTCAACTATATACCCCTTGACAAAGATCCAGATGATATCTAAAGGGCAAATGAAATGCGAAGACTAAAGGGGACAAACTGATAATTTAAAACGGTCAATTGACAAATATTAAATTTTAGGGGCACATTACAAACCTTACAAATGAAGATTTTTATTTTTTATTATTTTTAGGTAGAAGAAAACAGCGCACCAATCTATTGCCCCAACCCGTCTCAAAACCGATCTCAAAAGTGAAGAACACACTGGCACCGGCGAAAAAGGCACCTAGAACCTAAGGAAAGTATTTGTCTAAAATAAACTACATTTTTGTTCAAGGACATTCTAGTGTAAAATAGAGCAAAACTTGGTAGAGATATTTTCTTGGTTTCTTTTTCAAACTATTATCCGAATTGTCAAATATTCCTACAAATTTTAACTAGTTGCAACTCATTCTCATAGACTATATTTCTTGTTGCGATTTCATCCCATAATTTGCTAAAGTTATTATATCGAACAGTTTTCGTCTCACGTGAACGACACATGATATTCTTTTTACGTGAAAAGACAAATTTGACCAGCTCTCATCTTTATTTTTAATAAAAAAAAATAACTAATTATATATTATTTTTTGACTCTACACACTGCTAGAAACACTGTAAAAGTCTAGAGAGAACTTAAACAAGGATAAATTTATCTTTTCAAGTAAAGAGAAGGTCACGTGTCGTTACGTGGGACGAAAACCGTTCAATATAACAATTTTAACAGGTTAGAGATGAAATCGCAACAAGAAGTATATTTTGTAAGGATGAGTTGTAACGAGTTAAAGTCTATACGAGAGTATTTGAAAATGGGACAGTAATTTGAGAGGAAAAATTGTAATTAACCCTAAATAATACGAGAGGATGCTGAGTTCATCTCCTAAATGAAGTTCCAGATCATCAAGATTAATCAGCCTAGAATATATGAAGTACAGCAACAGAAGAAATTTGAGAAGGGGTAATAGAACATCAACACTGGTTTTCCTTCCACTCGGGTTTGTCCCTTCGCAAGATATTTCACCTCGTAAACATCCATCGACTCCTAAAACTACTTAAATAGACGCCCAGATGATGCAGAAAGTTAGCAGCTATTAATTATCAGAGAAAGAGTTCCTTTAGAGGCACGAGTAATGGAAACTAAATCAAAGAGAGAGACAACATATACTTACAGATCTGAACCAACAAACCAACGAATCTAAGCAGGAAAAGCAAGCGAAGGGGTGGAATAGCTGGAAACCAATGGAATGGGAGGAATAGGAAAGAATATTTCCCTAAAGAGATCATATACTTTCCTCTCATCCCACTCCGATGAACTTCCATAGCTCACTATCCCCCTTCGCTCTTGCTTGAACTTTCTCGGTAGTCAGTACCCTCTTTCTCTGTAAGGGGATGGGAAGAAAAATATAGTTTGGGACGAAATAACAAGGAACTTTCTTGCCTCTTGACCGTCATCACCGACAGCCATACATTAATCAATTTTAAATATCAATCTACTTTTCCTACCACTTGTCGTAGATGCGCTGCAATTTTTAGATCCCCGCTAGTCGCAGATAGGACGGCAGTCAATTCAAGTGGAGGACCAGACGCTGGTTATTTGGGTTAGAATTTTTAATTCAAATTACATTATATAATTTTTTAAAATATAAAAATAACAAAAAGACTTATGATACGTAATATTGTTCATATAAAATTTTATATGATACGAACTTTACAACACTTTATGTTGTCTATCTGTATTCTTAGAGCGGCCAATATAAATTGAGATTTTAGGCAAAAATTTAAATTTAGGCCTTTTTAACTATATTAATTTAATAAAACAACATGATAAACCTTAACGATAAAGGTAACAATACTTTTTTATTTTTCTTAGTAAACCATAACATAAAACCAAGAAATACAACATCAAGTGCAAAAGGCCCTATACAATAAATCGCAAAGGCCAGCAACACAGCAAATTGGCACCAGGCCTACAAGTAAAGGGGTAAATCCAAAGGTGAAAAAGGTCCACAGCCTAGATTTAATATTTGAAGATTGCATCACAGCAGATGTTGAAATCAAAACAGCTCAAAGGTATTGTCTTCTTCGAATTCACTTACACAGTTTTGAGAGAGAAAAAACGCTTTTCACTTTTCACTTTTCTCACACTCATCTCTCTCTCTCAAATGAAAGTTGAGCTTATATAATGACTCACTTCAAAACTTTAATTGTGCTTGTGCATTTGGATCCTTAGAGATCTCAAATCTCGGGCATAAAATTATTATAAATTTTTTTTTTTCACAAATTCTCTTATATTCTATATTTCGAATTTATGGACTTCTACATATTATGAACATGTCAATTAATATATCACAATTGACCCCCGAGATAATGAGACTATTTTTGTGAAAGTATTTTTGCAAACAATTATTTACTTATTTATCCTTCCACCATGTTATATTTCACCTGAGCCAATAAGACTAAAATAATATCACTGAGTAAATCTCTAGCTCATATAATTCTTAATTCACAATCTATAACATTGGACTCTCAAATTCTTCTAAAACAATTTCACAAATAAATATATATTACTTTTGAAAAAATATTTTCACTAAATTTCTCTGGTTAGATATTTCATTTTTTAGTCTAACTCTATATATATATATATTGAATATACTGTCTTACGAAAAGACTGGTGGATTTCTTGTTGAGCATTTATACTCATTTACCATATACAAGATCCAACGTTATCTGAAATATTTGACATAGAAAGATCATCACCAAATGACTCAATCAAAGCACAAGTACACAACAAACAATATCTACATAAACCTCTCAGATCTAAAGATATCTTAAGCTAATTGTGCTGAATATCATTCTTGCAATCAGTGATAATTTCTAGAAGGTATTTATATTTTATCTCGTTCAGTGCATATACTTTTACAATGCACCTACTCATTTGCTTAAGGGCACCACCTCAGTAACGGAATCCATCATCCTATTGAATAGAGGTACAACAAGCGTAGACAATACTCAAAAAGCTTTTTAATATTACAGGACTTAACTTTCTACCTATCTACACGGACCAACTACCCAGCAATACTGGTAGTTGTATCTTCTATTCTAAGCTGACATTACCTATTCCTTCATCGCATACACTGGTAGTTGTATGCTGCTGTATGGCACTTAACAGATCTAGAAACCAATATCCGTATTAGTTGGGGGCAGGCAGTAGTGGTACGATTACGGGAAAACTCTGACCCTTGCTCTGGATTGGAGGGGGACGGGGGACGGGGTTTAACTCTTCTAACAACCGTCCTAAATAAACTCCATTTTTGTTCGAGGAAATTTTAGTGTAAAATAGAGCAAAACTTCCAAGAAATATTTTCTTGGCTTACACAAATAAGATTAGGGGATACTGAGTTGATATCCTCAGTGAAGTTTTAGGTAGAAAAATATACATGTTTTAGGTAGCAGTCGGTGGCTATCTGTATTGATTTTCGGGAAAAAGGATCATCATGCACATTAACACGAGTTCCTCAAGATTAATCAGCCTAGAATATATGAACTACAGCAACAAAAGAAATTTGAGAGAGAAAAACATCAGTTTTCCTTCCACTCTGGTTTGTCTCAGTTTATGGCAGTTAATGTTTGTCCCTTCGCAAGATATTTCACCTCATAATTAAACATCCATCATCTTCTAAAACGATTTAAATAGACTCCCAGATGAAGCAGAAAGTGAGCAGCTTGCTTGACTGAATCCAACAAAAACTTGCCATCCCCTCAAACCAAAACCCTGGATGATTGAAAAAACTAATTGGGCAGAAAATTACTTTCTAGAGCCCTTCTTGATTATCAAGAAAAAGAGTCCCTTTAGAGGCATATATGTGTAAAGGAAAACTAAATCAAAGAGAGAGACAACATATACTTACTGATCTGAACCAACAAACCAGCCAATCTAAGCAGGAAAAGCAATCGAAGGGGTGGAATAGCTGGAAACCAATGGAATGGGAGGTATAGGAAAGAATATTTCTCCAAAGAGTTATACTTTCCTTTCCTCCCATTCCGATGAACTTCCATAGCTCACTTTCCCCTTCGCTCTCGCTCCACCTTTCTCGCTAGTCAGTACCCTCTTTCTCTGTAAGGGGATGGGAAGAAAAATATGTTCGAACTGACTTTCTGAGTTTGGAAGAAATAACAATAAATCCTCTTGGCTCTTGCTTCTTGTAAGTGGTAAGGGTGACATCTGCGCTACGTAAACTGAGAGAAACCAGATCGGACGGCAGTCAATTTACGTGGAGGACCACACGGTGATAGGATTTTTTATAATTTTTTATTCAAATTATACGATATGTACTATTGCTTGTGTAAAATTTTAAGTGATACCAATACTATACCATTTACAGCGGTAAATAAGTGATAAAAGTAAAAGTAAAAGTAAAATTTTGAAGTGTGTTAATAAAAATAAAATTTTTTTAAAATTTTTTTTAACAAACGTTATATATGTTAATGTTTATATTATTTATCTCTCCTATAAACGAGCGATATCAAGAAGAACCTCAAGCTCACAACGCTGGATCACAATAAAACGTTAAAAAGAGGACCACTATAATTGTAATTTGAGAACTTTTAGACAAAATCTTAAATTTAGTCCTTTTAAGTTTTATTGATTTAATAAAATGATTTAATAAATCTTAATGTTAAACGTAAAAGTATGAGTAAATTTATTTAAAAATTATTCTTCTATTTTCAATAGATATAAATTTTAAATTTACTTACCAAGATGTTTAAGAAACCAAACATATATATATCGTGCTTATCATGCATGATTGTGTTAACTGCAACTTCTATAACTGATAACAAAGGAATGAATTCATCTTTTAAATTTTCTTGACTTAAGAGCCATATTCAATGTGTTTGTCCACCATTAGGTCCATATTCATGGTAAAAAGAGTTTATATTCATGTTTGAATAAGTGTTTTGATGTTGTTAATACATTACTGAATTACATCAATAACCTATATTGCATTAAATAATATATTAATGGGTCAATGGTTAGTTTTTTTTAACTGCATTATTAATGCATTGACTAATTTCATCTAAATGTTGATAAAATTTATTAATGTAGTAGAAACATCAAAATAATATGTTATAATTTTTTAAGACTGAAAATTGACTAACTGGAATTTTTATAAGCTGAGACTAAGGGGGCGTTTGTTTATCGAAATTTTAGAGAATATTCCCAAAATTTTGGAAATCTTTTGAATATTGAAGTTTATTGGGGTTTGTGAAAAATGTAAAATAAATGTGTAAAAGTGTGAAGTTTATTAGGGTTTGTAAAATGTGTTTGGTGTGGTGAAAATTTTAAGCTCTCAAAAAATTGAGCAAACAAACGACTCCTAAATCTTCTCAATTATAATTGCAGTACAATTAAAAAATTGTAAAGGATTCTAGTGGGTTTAGCATTAATTCTACTTAAGATTTATTTGTACAGTGGGTCAACTCGATGTTGGCGTGCCGTGCAAGATTTCCTTTGTTATTAAAAAGCAAAAAATAAAGTTAGTGGCGTTCTAGAGGTTTCGTGCTATATATATTATAAGGGAAATATACTTGTCTTTCATTTTCATAAGCCACTTTGATTCGATCATGGCTGATTCGATGCGTAAATATTATACAAAGCTACTTGATATGTGGAGCATAACCAGAGGGTCCAGAGCAGTGGATTGTGTCGCCAACTTCTTTCTTTCCACTGGCTATCTATGAATGGACCGAAACCTCTGGCCAGATTCCCTTCTCAAAATCCCGGCGAGGAGAAAGTCTTGTTTTTTCTTGTTTTATTTTTATTTTTTTTTTAATCAAGCACACCTTTTGGTTATCCGGTATGCAAGGACTGAATCTGGATGCCTCGAAATCAAGCTGCTCAAACTCCCATTTGTTTTTTTCTCACATCCTTAGAACAAGGGCACGTTCCTCTATAAAAATATTTTAGAATATAATTTAACAAAATTTATAAAATTAATATCTGAAATTTAAAAAAATTATATACAAACACTAATGTCTTTACACAATCTCTAATAACTTTTCACATCAACTTTAATACATTTTCAAAAAAATTATAATAAATATTCTCTTTTCATATTTTTTTCATCTAACTCCAATACTTTTTTATTAAACAATTACATCAAATCATCTCTCTTTATATTTTTTTATAAATTTCAACAAAAATTAAATATTTTAAAAACTTTTCATCAACTTTTACACAAAAATCAATAAAACTCTAATCTACATAAACATTCACGATTCTTTTAAAATCTTAAAATCTTATAATTTTTTACAAACCGAACATCTCAACTAGGCAAAATTGCACAATGAGTTGGGAACATGTCTAGCCATGACAACAAGTAAAGTAGCCCTTATCCCCTCTAACAATATATTGGGTTTTGCCATGCACAACTGTGTGAAGTAAAAACGAATGTTCAGATTTTCTACTTGTATATACTCTCAACTTTAAACCTTGACTAAAACACTAACAACCAAGGAAGACCTCCTCATGGTTAATCCTTAATCAATTAAATGAAATATGATCTCTTGTTATACATACCAACCTCGCACAAGGATAATAGGTATGATCTACGCCTCATCAATTATACGAGGGATAAATACACTTTTTACACTTAGACAATAAGTGTTTTGACATTTTGTACCATTATTTATTATTTTAGTCACATTTCACCACATCAACTATTGATTTCATACAGTTTGCACTCTCAATTAAAATTTTCTGTCAATTTTGATAGAAATTAATTTGTTGACTTCTAAAATTATAATTTTACCTTTATAAAATAGTCGTTGTAAAAATAATATGGAGACAAATTATCATTTCGCGTGCCAAAAACTATCTTTTATTTTAACGTATGGTACAGAGTATCTAAACTCAATAATTAGCGAGTATAATGTGATAAAAATAATAAATTAAATGTAAAATGTCAATTTTATAATCAATTGGATGCAAAATATCACAAACATATAATTAAATGTTGCAAAAATGTATTTATCATAAAATATGTTCCTTGATAAGCAACTCTTCTTCCCCGACAATCAATAAGAAATAACTTTTTCTTGCAAAACTAGCACATTTTTCAACCTAAGCGCAAAAGTAGCAAATTGTCTGACAGCACGTTTGCTGTTTCACGAAGGCATAGCCAGGGTGAAGAGACTGTTTTGGCATCTAGGGTTTAGAAAACATTTGTGTTCTTTGTTTGTGAAATTTTGGGGTGATGAAAATATTGAGGTACAGGGGTTTATGAAAAAGTAAAAATATTTTGTAAAAGTTAAATGAAAAAGTGAAGAGAGAGAATATTTGAGTGAATATTATAATGAAAAAGAATTATTTGATGAAAAAAGATATTATTATATAATTTTTTAATAAAGGTCAAAATATTGAGCTGTCGAATTGTTGGGAAACAAACGCCCTCATTGTTAGCGAATGTTTTCCAACGTGAGTACTTGTTTTATTTATCTCATATCTAAAGTAATATAATTAACTAATTATATTTATTTCTCTTCGAATTAATCTCTTACGTGTTATGCGGTGGAGGCACTGACACCCTGCCATGGGTGCAGGGGTTGAGATTGGTAAACAACCTTTGTATGTGCACGCCCCATGCACATGTGGGGGGGTGGACTAAGAAGATCTTCTACAAATAGACACAATGGGATCTAATTAGAAAAGAAAAAAAAGACAATTGTGTTTATCAATCCCCGAATTAATCCTTCAAGCATATAACGTACCAAAATCCTTTGCAGAGCGACACAATAAGATCTATTTATTATGTTTATCTCTCTCCGAATTAATCCATCGAGAGAAAAGATAATTAATCTCTCAAGAGGCAGTAAATAATTACATTAGTTTGATAATTTTGATTGGTAGATATTATAAAAATTATCCAAATTCTGTGCTGTATCTTACATTACTTCCAGATCCCTTCATAGATTTGCAATTTTATCAATCAGTTACTCATAGGTCTTCCATTTTCCATCAAACCCTTCAGTGATTATTTCAATGGACTTCTCTGCCAATTTCAATGGATATATCCACACACAGCCATATGAAATGTTACGAGTTCTTCCAGAGTGAGCGTATCAGTGTTGTAACTCTTGTAAGGTGAAAGATAGGCGGCAAAGAGTAGTTCTTCAATAGTGCAAGGTGTGGCAAATAACAAGATCCAAAGCAAATCAACCTCATTCTGGAGTTAAAGAAGCACCACAACACCTTGTCTTGCCACCTCGCTTCCCCTGTTCTGCACTAACTCTTGCCAAACCCGTCCCTCCCAGCTGTCGCATGCAGCAGCATAACTCAACACCTGCAAGGCTTATGAGAGTGTATTCTTAGGCCCTTCTGAAATACAATAGTTAACCGGCCAATAGCCCCAAACAACGATATAAGGAAATAAGCTAGATCTGGCATAACGGGACCTGCTCTCTTTGCTTTCAATGACCAAAAAGAAAAAAAGTTCGAAAATCTTCCGCAGATTTGGTCTAAATTTCACCACCTTAATTGTCATAACGTCAAGAAAATATATAAAATGATAAAATGACATGAGAAACGAACCGATATTACCACTGCAAAAGAAGATGATGGCCCAAAGCAATGAAAAGAAGGAGCGGAGTTAGAAAACAAGGGATTCAGGGATCTAGGAGAAAGCTTCTTTTCAAAGCTTTCCGCAACAAAAACCCACTTCCAACTCTTCCCTTCCCTTGGGTCCTTTCTCTATGTCACTCTCGATGACATTTTCACTCATCAAATATAAGGGTTTAGCAAGAAGCACCAATTTTGCAAAGCACCGATCGGGAGCAGAGGGGAAAGAGAGGAACCAAAGGAAATCCTTGGAATGGGTGGAATTGGCAGGAAAGTACTCGAGAAACAGTTTTCTCTCTTGCCAACCCTCCCATGTCCAAAAACTTCCTCCAACTCCAGCTCCCTTTCCCCCTTCTCTCTACGCCTCATTCTTAGATTTGGCAGGCAAGACTGTGTGTTATGGCTATTATAGCGAGCCTGTAAGACTAACGTACGAATTTGCCATGGGGTTGTTTGGAAATGGGAATGGGTGTTTGTGTTGGTTTTAGTTTTTAGTTTTGATTTCAAATTTCAAATTTTAAATTTCAAATTTCAAATTTTAAATTTCAAAAATTTAAATATTTAATATTTAAATATTATTTTGTTGTAAGGCCTTGGTTTGTAGATTAACATTTAGATTGATTTATATTTTATTAAATTATATAATATTATTTTATAGTTATTACGATATTCAAAAAATAAAAAGTAAATCATTTAAAAAATCAGAAATTTAATTCAAAAAAATAAGTAGAAAATAATTTTATAAATATAAAAAATATAATTAAAAATTATATAATGAAAAGTATTAAAATTATATAATAAAAAATATTTACAAAAATGAAAAGACCCAAGATAAAAATCGTGCAAATTTTAAAAAACAAATAAATTTTACATTACCTTAACATTACATTTTTTGTTTTCTTGGAATTTTCGCAACATGTTAATTTTTCTTTTCCTTTTTTTTTTACAAGAATGTTAATATGTCAGTATGTTATCTACACAAAATGAGAAATAAAAAATAAAGAAATATTTAGAATTTTCCTTCTAGTTGAGTATCTCACTAGATAAAATCATTGTGGCATCTATGACGTCTACAATTCAGTAATATTTTCTAATTTCATTTGTAGAGCATATTGCCCAATAAAAGAATTAAAAATAAAAAACGGTGAAAGGTGTTTTTATGGATTGTTAACGAAGAGGCTAAAGATGGAATGCAATTTCATCCAAAGTCTAGAGATAGGATGCAATTTTATCACGGTTAACATAGTTTCAATTACATTAACATGACCTTATTATCATAAACACTTATAAGAATATGTAACTAGTGTAAACACTTGATACGAGACCAACTACTGGCATGCATGTTTATTTTTTTTTGTAATAATTTTGATAATAATTATATTTGCTAATTATTGCTAAATTTATATTTTTAAAAATTTCAATCATATTTATAGTTTTTTTATTATATTTCTTTTATAAATTTTGCACGATTTTTAAATTGTGATCTTTTTTATTTTTATAAAAAAATAAATTTCAAATTTCAAATTTTAAAATTTGAAACCAAAACAAACACACGTTTCCAAACAAGCCTTAGTTCCGGAAGGATATTCCTTTTCAAGTTCCAGAACAAAACAAAAAAAAATCGTAGGAAAGAACTGGACACTTGGAATGCGGAAAGGCCCGACAAGTAAAAGGGAAAGTACTGGGAATGTGGAAAGGGCCGAAAAGTAAAAGAGGGAAGGTAAAGTGAACAAGAGAGAAAAACAAGTGCGCTGAGCCCGTAAAGTTGTCTAAACTATTCTAAAAATCTAAAAATGATGGATGATATTTGGGTATTAAAATTGATGAAAAATTTTAAATAGATGAATGATTTGGATAAATTGTTTATATTTATTTAGTATAAAAAATAATAATTAAATAAAAAAATAATATTTTAAAGAAATATTTTATTGGGATAAAAATTTTAAAGGGTAAAAATGTCAGTGAAAAAACAAACACCACAGAGAAAACCCGTGAAGGCCTTTGCGTTCATATTAACTTTGACGTAAAGTTTGTATGCCCTTTTATGCTGGCAAGGGTGGGGTGTTTCTCGGAGCAGAGAAAAAAAAAGGTATATTGACGACACCAAAAGTTGTCTTCTTGTTTTTGTTTTAATTTTTTTTCAGCTAAATAATAAAATTTGAAATTTTTGATCAACAAAATGTTTACTTTTTAAAATTTTTAAGATGGACAAAAGAAGGTAATGTAGATTATCTTATAAAAAAAACTACTAAAATTTATAAAAGGTTAAAAAAAAATATTATAATCGATGCAAAAGTGACTGAAAAAAAATTTACAACTTCTATCAATTTAAACAACTTTCAATTTTTCATCCAACATTTTATAACCGTATGGAATTGAAACTTATGCAAAAATGAAAAAACACGGCTGTAGGCCTATTATGAATTACTTTAAGATCACGAGAGAGAAGTTGAAACCGGTAAACTCAAAGGTGTCGCAAATGACTTTGGGACTTCGGATGATAGGTTTTAACCTATTTTAATTTAATAAATAGTCTTTGAATTTTTAAATTGATAATAAAGTTCTTTGAGTTTGTAATTTTTATCAAACAATTCAATTAGGTAAACTTATATTTATAAAGTTAATTATTCATACGCTAGTTTCAATATATGTGTCAACCAAAATTAAAATCATATAACTTATAAATTTTATTAGTATTTTTCATACTTTTTTTCCTAATTTATTTTTAAATAAAACAAATAAATTATTTTCACTGTAATTTGAAAACAAGTTGGTCTTAAATAATTAGATTCTCCAAGAGTATATTTACTTAGCATATGATGGATATCAAATATGATGGTTACTAGTTTGTCCGGTATTAAAAATCTAGGAATATATATACCTTGCATCTTTCAATTACAATGATTTTGACATTTTGTAACCTAAACTATTATTTTTGACACATTGTTCCTACCAACTATTGATTTCAAACTTTTTATATTCTTTTTTTTGTCAATTTTAATAGAAATTAACATTTTTTTTACTTCAAAAATTACGATTTTATTCATTCAAATAACATGTCAAAAAAATTATGAAGATAAAACTGTCATTTAATCCATTAAAAATAGCATTCTATTCAAATTGATCAAAAAAATTGACGGAAAGTGTGAAATTAGTAATTGATGAGTGTAATGTGATAAAAACAATAATTTGGAGTGTATAGTATTAAGACTCATAATTGAGAAGTACAAAATAATTTATTTTAAAAATATGAAATAATATGCACCAATTTTCAAAATTAAGTATTTTAACCAATTGGAAATCTATTTAATATCAAGAATCGAAGCATAAGATATAATATGGTCAAAGAGTACTTCGATACTTGAGCATGCAATTAGAAAATTCCAACCTGCTAATATTCACACTACATATAATGCATGAATGTACCCCTCATCATAACTACGCACAATTGGGGGCGTTTGTTTGCCAAATTTTTTGAGAGCCCAAAATTTTCACCACACCAAACACATTTCACAAATCTCAATAAACTTCACACTTTTACACATACACTTCACACTTTTCACAAACCCCAATAAACTTCAACATTTAAAAGATTCCCAAATTTTGGGAATATTCCCCAAAATTTCGGTAAACAAACGCCCCCAAACGTTAGCCTATAGAGAATTTACCGAGAGCTTCTTGTATTTGGCGACAAGAAAAATTGCTTCGGAGGTGCCATTTGTCGCTTAGTGTTTAAAATACGCGAATCGCAAATTGGTGTTTATCCTTTATTTCGTCCTATTCTAATTCCTAAAAAAAAAAAATTATATTCTAGATTGGTCATTCTATCAATTCATTTAGCTCCGTTAATTGAATAAATTCCACGTAACTAATGGAAATATGTCAGCACCAATAACAAATAGTCACGTGTCCTAAAATCACCTCAACTATCTGATGACTATTAATTTAAAATCCATATGAAATTGTCTATACCAGTTAGACTGTCACATCCTTCGTGCTCGTATTAGTCTCTAAACTCTCTTTATAATAATAAAGATGCAAATATGACGAGATCATGACACGTTCTTATCCTATGAATCACAAGACTGTGGTAATATCTTTGGAGTGTATAAAGATTACTCCTTGTAAAATTCAACGAAAGACTTATAAGAAAAGAAATAAATTGGAGAAAATGGAAGTCAAATTCAAATAAGATAGACTGATATATTGAAAAGCAAGCAAAGCCATGATATAGATAGGAAAGCAAAACTCTAGAAAAAAAACAAAACAAAAGAAAAAGCAAACAATCCGATGGGGTTAGGAATTAGAGGAGGACTCTAGGTCCTACAAAACCTAGGCTAATACAGGTAAGCCTATATTAGAATCTCTAACCTATTGTTCAAGCTTAATTACAAACATGTCACACAAAAGTAAGAGAAATCATAAAACAATAGCATTCTCAAGAAAAGTCTTCATCAGATGATACAGTGAGGTCTATCCAGTCAATGCCGATGTGGTTCACTCCCATGGGGTTGTTCTCACGTGGAAACTCCGATGGCAAATCCCTCAGGATAAGGTAAGGTTGGGAGTCTACAAATACTTCTAGGTTGTTAGTTACTAGCGCACGGACATGAATAACTAGATAATAGGTGGGAAGCTCGTGGGTAATGAAGGATTCAAAAATCGCTATAATTTGTCTTAGCAGTAAAATAAATATGGACAATGAAACAGGGTAAATCTTCATTTAAGGACTTAGTAAGGGAGGGATAGGGGCATGTGATGACAAACATATAAACAGTACTATATACTTGATAAATAGTTCATAATTCAAAGATAATACTAGTATAATCATCTTATGCAGTATGCATGCCATGCTCATGTTCATAAAACTCCTTTTCATTTCAATTGTTTCACCCCTAAAGGCAAGGTTGTGCGTCTAATCTCCCCTGCACTTTAGGATAGTCGTAGACATTCTGCTACCCTTGGACAATGGGTAAAGGCCTATATGCCTTCTACCTCGAGGCCATCTACTACCCGGTAATGATGGTCGCACTCCCCAATAATTGGTATCGTCACCCAGTAAACTGTAAAAACTTTTCATTGGTACAATTGCCATGCAAATGCCATGTCCTTTACATTATTGATGCAAATGCTACGCAAATGTCATAACCATAACATTGATACATATTTTCGTAAAAACATGCCCTTACCTTTTATCATGTGTAATGAATTTCCTTAATCTCACATGATAATTTCAATTTCATAATAAAATCTTGTAAAAGAATTAGCTTTTTATTGCATCCATGATTTTTCAAGAAAACTTAATACTCTTATCACATCCATATCTTGTATTTATTTTCAAAATAATTACCGTTAAATCTATGCTTAGCTGAACGAAAATCCTTAATCAAATCAGAAAATAATTAGAGACTTAGATTAAAAACTTCCATTATTAAAACACAAGTCTAATATCTAAGTTCAATATTTCAAGTCCAATGAGGACTGGAACTTGGGCTTGCTGACAAGCCTGACTTTTGACAAGATCAATAGCTATGGAAAAGCTAGGGTTGAACATTTTTGGGCCGGAACCGACTGGGCCGACCCAAACCGACTGAGCTAGTCGGTTTTGGGCCAGCCCAGTTCGGCTGTCGGCCCAAAAATACCCAGAACCGAACCGAGGGTATTTTGGTTATTATATATATATATATTTAATATTACGCTCGGAGGCCCCCCAACGCCTCAAGCCCTCGACCCCCAATTCCCTTTCTTTCCCCTAGACACCCTTTGTTTTAAAATTTAAAACCCTAGCCGCCACCCCCATACGGTTGGCGTATCTCTCTCTGACAAGGCCACGTCCCCTCTCAGCCTCTATCTCTAGCCCATGCGGCCACAGGGTACCTCGTGCTGTCGCTCTTCTTCGGTGCCTTGCGAAACATCTTTCCTTTTCTTTAAAATTCAGTTGAAAACCTTTCTATCAATACCAAGTTCCCAATCAAACCCTAGATTCCAAGCGTTTGGTGAACACAAGCCTCTGGACTCTGATAGAGAGAGAGAGTGAGCAATAGAGAATGAGGAATTTCGCCAGCTACAAATGTTTGGTGTGCGCTTTGTGCTTTCCAGTTTCCTGGCAAGAGTGTTGAGATCGATGGACGGTGGCAATTAGTTCATGGTATATACGCATCGTCAAGAAGGGTCTGGAACTTCTACATCCATCTCTAGGTCAGTCTTCTCAGAATGTAGACCGTTGGATGGTGCAAAGATTGTTACAGTCTATTTTGGATCCTTCCAAACCAACCGAACCGAGCTGACTCCTGAACCTGGTCAGTCGAGCCAGTTCTCCTAACAGGCGGTTCGACCGTAGGTTGGGAATTTGTTAGAACCGAACCAGTTGGTTGGGGCCATGATTTGGGCTCCAGCACTATGGAAAGCTACTTGAGTCAGCCCAAAATAAGGATGAAGAAGCCCAATATATTTGGCCTCTTAAGTTAGGCTTTTTGACTCCAATAAGGACCTATCATTGGACTCTACTTATAAAGCCCATAACCTAGCAAAATTCATTAGTGTTTCAACCCATTTAAACAGACAAGGTGATAGAAAACAAATCTAATTTGTGTAGCTATAAAAAAAAAAAAAAAAACTCATTTTAGCGCAAAAACCTAGTTTTTGACAATAACTTCAAATATTCATAATTTATTCATCCTAACTCCAAATTACTCGAAATTTTAACTGAAGATTACTGATTGTGTTTAGTCTAATCCCTCCAATTATGTGCCCCAACCAGTGATATAAGGAAATAAGCTAGATTTGGCATAACGGGACCTGCTCTTTTTGCTTTCAGTGGCCAAAAAGAAAAAAAGTTCAGAAATCTTCCACATATCTGGTCTAAATTTCACCTCCTTAATTGTCATAACATCAATAAAATATATAAAATGATAAAATGGCATGAAAAACAAACCGATATTACCACTACAAAAAAGATGATGGCCCAAAGCAAGGAAAAGAATAAGCGCAGTTAGAAAACAAGGGATTAAGGGATCTAGGAGAAAAGATTCTTTTCAAAGCTTTCCACAACAAAAACCCACTTCCAACTCTTCCCTTCCCTTGGGTCCTTTCTCTATGTCACTCTTGATGACATTTTCACTCATCAAATATAAGGGTTTAGCAAGAAGAACCAATTTTGCAAAGCACTTATTGGGAGTAGAAGGGAAAGAGAGGAACCAAAGGAAATCCTTGGAATGGGTGGAATTGTCAGGAAAGTACTCAAGAAATAGTCTTCTCTCTTGCCAACCCTCTCATGTCCCAAAACTTCCTCCAACTCCAGCTCCCTTTCCCCCTTCTCTCTTTGCCTCATTCTCAGGGCATGTTCTTTTTTAAAATTATTCTAAAATATAAATTTATTCAACAAAATTTGCAAAACAAACATCCAAAATCTTAAAAAATTATACACAAACATCAATACATTTTACACAATTTCCAACAACTTTTCACACAAACTCTAATACCTTTAAAAAAAAATAATAATAAATCTTATCTCTCTATACTTTTTTTACCTAACTTTAATAATTTTTTATTAAATAATTACATCAAATCATCTCTCTATAAACTTTTTTACAAACTCCAACAAAAATTAAATATTTTTAAAACTTTTCACTAATCTTTACATAAAAATCTATAAAATTCTAATCTACATAAATATTCACAACTCTTTCAAAATCTTACCATTTTTTTAGAAAACGAACATCCCTCAAATTTAGCAGGCAAGACCATGTGTGTTGTGATACTATAGCAGGGAAGTAGCCTTTTCAAGTTCCGGAAAGGATCCTTTTGTATGGCATCTCGTACATAGCTATCATGATTCGAGACTCTCGCAGTTTCCTCTGTATGGCATACATGGAATGTTTTGCTGCTATGGACCTTGGTTGGTGAGGCTTGTGCGATAGTGGAGGCGATGGATTTGGCTCGTAGGAAGAACTGGGCTAAGGTGGAGTTCGAATGCGACTCGCTCGTGCTCTGCAAAGAGGTCTTGGAGGGGGGGTACTCCAAGTTGGTCTATTGCTGCTTTTGTTGAGAAGATTCGACGTGGTTTGTCTGATTTTTTGGAGTGGCGGATTGCTTGGGTCTCTAGGAGATGTAATGTTCTCACCCATAAGCTTGCTCAGTGGACTGCTAGCTCGGGTAATTTTGGATTCTTTTTGCCTTTTGATATTTTTGACTATATCCGAATTTGTGATATGTGTGATAGTTTTTCTTTCTCGTAATGAGATGAGTCTTGATTTGGCAAAAAAAAAAAAAAAAAAAAAAGGATTCGCTTAAAAAATAAAAAAATAAAAAAAAAGTTTCGGAAAGGATGCTTTCCAACCTCCAAACCAGACCAAACCCAAAAAAGGAAAGGAAAAGTACTAGACACCTTGGAATGCAGAAAGGGCCGAAAAGAAAAAGACAAGTGTGTCATTCTTGAGGCTTGAGCCAATTAACGCCTCACATTAACTTTGGCGTAAACTTTGTATGTCCACCGTTATTTCATACATCTGAAAAAATATATTTTAATAATTAAAAGTCATCAAAACACCATAATTTTTTTAATTTTAAAAACTTTTTCAGCCAAATAATAAAATTTGAAATTTTTGATCAACAAAATGTTTACTTTTTTAATTTTTAAGGTGGACAAAAGAAGATAATGTCGATTATCTTGTAAAACAAATTATTGAAATTTATAAGAAGTATAAAAATATTATATTTGATGAAAAAGTGATTGTTTACATCAAACTGTCTAAGTAAGCTAGATCTATAACGCCAACTCATAATATATGATAGATAAACTCTCAAGTGATTTAAAGACATGTGGCTGCTTGTGATTGGTGATGATGTGTCCCTATTAGTCACGTGAGATTTATTTTGTTCACGAGACGATTGAGTTGACGAAATGACCACTCTAAAATACGAAAGATTATCTAAGGACTAATATAAGATAAAATAAACCGTTGGACTAATTTAAGATCCAACTATACCTTAAAGATTAGTGGAGTAATTAAACCTTTAGAATATATGAGTTGATTACTAACCGATTGGCCATGACACCACAAAAAGAGTAACCACAGTACTCGATGCCTTCGATTCAAAGACAAACCTTTACAATTTAGGAAAATTACATTATGCAATTCTTAGGTTACCACTTATTTTGTAGTTTACACCCCAGATTATCGAATTTGACATATTATACTTCAAATTTTGACTAGCTTTATACATTATACCTTAGGCTTCCGCTTGACCATTAAGAGCATGTTCGTTTTCAAAATTATTCTAAAATACAAATATATTCAACAAAACCAAAACCAACATCCAAAATCTTAAAAATTTATACACAAACACCAATACATTTTACACAATCTCAACAACTTTTCACACAAACTCTAATATCTTTTCAAAAAAAAAAAAAAATACTTTTTAAATATTTAATCTCTCTTCTACACTTTTTACAAACTCAACAAAAATTAAATATCTTTAAAAATTTTCACTAACTTTTGTACAAAAGCCTATAAAACTCTAATATACATGAATATTCACAATTTTACTAAAATCCTATAATTTTTTTACAAAACGAACACCCCTTGTCTCTATTTTTATTACTTGGAACTGTGAGATCTTAATTTGAGATGTAAATTACAAAATTATTAATAGTTTAGAAGGTAAGGTGCAAATGTGCAAAGTTTATTTTTTACATTCAATTTTAAAGGTGCAAACTCAGCTCAAGACCGCATGGATCTTTCACCTTTCACCAGACGAGTGGGGACAAAGCTCGGAGGAGATTTTTGTGGGGATGGAATCTCGTTAGAGGATGCTGGAAAGGCAACTATAATATGCAATAATAATTTTTTTTTTGAAGCTTTCCGTTTGAAGATGTTTGGCTCCCTTGTTCTCCACCTTTCACTTTGAAAAAAAGTTAAGACATTACCACTTTGACCACTGTCGGGACAAATCCTCGCACCAGCAAACTACTCGGAAAATCTTTATTTTCAGTCCCTCCACTTTGAACAAAATGACAATTAGAGGTATGAATTATAAATGGTCACATTTAACCTTCAAACTATCAAAATTAATCAATATTCACAATCTAGTAAAATCCTACTGTTAAAATAGGCAGAAAATATACTATGTGCTGCAATATTGACAGATGGATCCTATGACAGAACCAACATTGACAAATTTTGATAGTTTAGAGACTACATGTGACGATTTGAGTGGTTCATACCTGTAATTGATATTTAATTGGAAGTTAAAGGTTAAAATTAAAGATTCCAAAGTTACATCGTTCAGTCTATTGAAACCTTGATCAACACGATCAGGTTCATCCATTTCTTTGTGAAGATCGGTCTCTTCTCGGGCTGATCAGAGTATTATCTTTAACTTGCTGGACTTACCTGTATCTGGGTAGCAGATATCATTTGAGCCCGAGGCTTTTTGAATACCTGTAAACAAGAGAGTAGGCCCAACTGATAATTCCAATAGGAAAGTACGCAATTACAATTGTGGGACATTGACGTGGTCACCCAAACGACCAAATAATAATAATGCAATTTATTGCTGTGATCTGTACTGCTTTCCTCGAACTCTGAAGGAAGGCCTCTGGGCTCAGACCTACTTTCCATCAGTACACAAGCACAGATACAATTGGAAGACGAAATTTATAAGTATTTTGGTCTACAAAATTTGCCAGCACAAGATGGGCAGAACCATTTTATGGTGACCGGATAGGCATTCTTAATACAGAGAGCCCTTACTTGCCGCCTAACTGCAACTAGTATTTTCACAGATTACCCCCTTTACAGATCACAGTTTTCATGACAGAAGTTGGTGCAAAAGGAAAACAGAGGCTATAACGAGTAAACTTATTTAGGGACTCAACCAAAGTTCAGGGAAATGATTTTCCCAAGATCTCTTCTTTAAGCCGCATAAGTAACATTCATCAATGTAAAGCCGTAAACTTTTTACCTGTGTTAGGAACTTGAACACAGCTATGCATACACGAGGAGAGAAAGAATTGGTTGAACGAAAGCCATAAATATGAGTGTGCCCTGAATTGGTTGAAGTGAAGCCAATAAACATGAGTGCCAAGGCGCTAATTCACCCCCAGAATTGAAATATGTACAAGACCGAGACTCAAAGCTAGTAGCTTCGTGTCACATCAACTGTATCGAAGTCATAGCCCTCTGTCTTTACAAATCTTCCTTTTACCCGTTTCCGAACATCAGCTCTAGCTTTGCGAGAAGGATACCGGATTTTGGTTTCATGCCTGAAAAAGACAAAGGGAACTACATCTACCATCAGAGAGGACAACCAAGAATCATATTTCGCATTCCTTACTACAACGGAATGCTACAACCTTGATTACGAAAACCTGGTAGAAGAAAGAAACATAATACTCACAGTCGAGACTTCTTCTTCTCTTTGTACCTCATCTTGGCAAGTTCTCTGGCCTCCAAATGTGCACCCTCACGGTCAGGTGAGTTGTTTGAAGCTTCTCCTGTAACGTAAGGAGAAACTCCACTATCAAGGCAATCAGTACCACTGCTCTCGGTACTAAACCTTGAAACAGAGAATGATAAAGTCGAATAAGATGATCGAACCGGACGAGGACAATCCATGGTTCCTGGAAGCTTATAAACTTGTTTATAAGGACCTATGTCCTTGTCCATGTGAGCTGACCGAGCGATGTAAACAGAAGAAGCCACTGAGGCATCCTGTCTTGAAAGAAAATAAAGAATGAGGACAAAAGTTTCATATCAAATTCAGACACACAACACATGTTGCCTTAAGATGTTCCAAATGTCTGATGAAAATACTATAAGCTCCATCTGCTTATACGAAAGGTTCACTGATGGATGTACAGTGAAACAACCGATGATTGACAAAAAATTACAGGAACTAATATGCCTGCAGCCAAAGTTATCCTTATGAGTGATTTTAGGGCCATCAAAAAGTTTTGAACTTCAATCATCCAAACCACTGGGCTAGAAAAATCTTCAAGGTAGGACCTTTTTATGATTAGGCCTATTGATTTAAGTTTGCAACATGCGCACATTCAAACATCAAAATCTAATAATGTCAACGGTCAATTAATGCGATGCATTTTCTCTATATCCAGTAACCTATATTAGCAGGCATTATTTCATTAAACTCTGTATTTTAGAGAGAAAACTCATGTAAGCATTTTGTCCTTCCACAATATTTAATAGTCCATACAATATAACTGTGTCTTACAGAGAAAATTCATGTAAGCATTTTGACCTTCCACGATATTTAATAGTCCATACAGTATAACTGTGTCTTACAGAGAAAACTCATGCAAACATGTTTGCTGTGCCAAAGTACTTGCTGCTGAACATGTTTGCTTTACTATTACACAAGTCCAAAGTGACCTCAAAACCTATGACGATTATATTTCCTTTAAAGGCACTTAAAAATGTCATTTATGTATAGAAGTGTTCTTATGTTCTTCATAATTTTGGACCTACGGGTTAAAATTTCAGATGCTTTTTCCTAATCTTCAAAGTATTTCTCTCATTTATAATTTCCTCCCTCTCATTTACGGGGTACAGGAAGTCTGTATGCATATCAGGTCATTTGAAATTTTAATCTCAATGGTAACCTTTCTCAAAACAAGAGATTCAGCTCACAGATAAAACAACAAAAAAGAACAAATCTCACAACAAAAGATTCAGCGCACATATAAAACGACGAAAACAGGAGAAAGAGAGAGGGGGGGGGGGGGGGGGAGAGAGAGAACAACTAGAGAGTCATAATTCTGACCTCCATAGATCTTGCATGGCCATTATCTGATGCATCACGGAACAAATCCTTCTCCATGGAAGAGCATGATACGTCTTTATCATTAAGCAGGGCCCTGACTGGATCATGATCACCTCCAAACATTTCTTCAAAGTTTCGAAATGTTAGATCAACGTCAGGCATGTTGAAATCCTCATCACAAACAAGTTCTTCACAAACCCCGAGGTCTTGCATATTTTGAGACCACAACTGCAAAAAAATCAACACTCATACTTTATTCTATATCATAGTTTTGTGAAAGCTTTTTGACTTAACCCACAAATGTAACTGCAACCAACTAAGCCTGAGCAGCAAAGATAAGAGCCACAACTCTTTTGTTGTCAATCAGGTTAAAGGTTCAAAGATTGAGATCAGGATCTCATTGAAGTCATACATGTTGTCACTCACACAAACTGACCATGTCAGAATGCAAGCAGTGAATAATCTAACTTGTGATGATAGTATAGACCCAAAAGGTGGAGAGAAGAGTGTCATGAATATGACATAAGTACTTATTGATTTTCAAGACAAGCAGTTGCAGAAATGAACAAGTTAAACTAAACTCAGTTAAAGTAAACTTGACAAAACTTTTTTCCCGCTATTTGGAGCTTACAGCGATCCTAATCAACCATTCTGCACTTAATTATGCAATAAGAGTAACTATGCAATAAATCTTATTGCATCTGAAAGAAATTGTTAATTATCAACAATGGTGCAGTACGCATTCTTAATCATCAACAAGTTATTGCATGAATTTAGAAGTTAGAACCAAAAGTTGGATATACAGTATATAATGAAATGGGGATGAACACTCTCCAACGCCCCTCCACAGGAAGCAGTTCCAGTTATTCTACACACATGTGCTAATTGCAGGATAAGTTTCTCATGCTCCTTGCACCCCTAAGCAAGACTTAATTAATAGTGTGCTAATTACAAGTGGTTCATCACAAAAGATTCAATGATAATGACCAAACCTGACTACTTTGAGCTGGACTTTTGCATTGCCAGTAGGACTCTCCATGCAAAGGAAGCCCAAAATTTGAAGATGAAGGCAAATGCTCCTGTTGAGAAAATGTGAATGGTAAAGTGTCCACTTTCACCTCCTGTAGTGAACTGTCCATTTGCTGAATATTGATACTAAGATCCTCAGAATGTTGTAAATGCTGATCAAGATTTTGATCAAACTTTGCTGGAGCATAATACATCGAAGAAGATATTTCTGTTTGTTCTTCACCACGTAGTAACTGTGCAAGGTTAGGGTCATCAGTGATCTGAAGCCTTTTCAAGTCAAGAATCTGTTGCAGAATATAGCTAGTTTGCTGCAGTTTCCTGTCATACATCTGCAAGTGAAGCACAATACTAAGAAACATTATAAAGGTCTCTTGTAGTCCTAACGAAATGCACACAAAGGCCAAGTCAGAAAACTTCATTTGTCGAAAATATATCAGGGGCACAACGTACTTATAGGCACTGAATTCATTTATAATGGCAGACTATCCACTTCACTGCTGATATCAACAAGAACCCAAAATTCTGACAGGCAAGACTCTTGGCATAGTATGATAATTGTTACTGCCTTCCATGAGTATGTCTTGGTTAAAATGCAAAATAAAGTTGTTGGCAGCCAAAATTTATATTCAGATGCTGGGTTAATCCCATATTCAAAATCATAACAAACATCCAAGTTAATGCCAAATTCAGATCACAACCAAATGTCTCCTAGTGCCATTTTTGACATGCCCGGCTGAACTTAGTGAGATATATTTCTAATTCATCTATGTAAAGAAATTAGATCCAAGTACATTCACAAAAAGTCTTAAAAAAAAAAGTTACAACAGTTTGCACATGCCAGAAACGGTTTCAATTTAAGTAGTAAATCCACCATACTGGCTATTGAGCAAAACATCAATAAGTACTGCATGGAACCTTTGGCCAGAGAAATCCAGCTTAGACCAACACTTTCAATTAATTATGGGCAAAATTTAAGAGAAAATCTCATCTCCTGAACCATTAAAAGACAACATATACATGTTTTCAAGATTCCAACATTATGAATTTCTTGGGAGTGGTTGTCTATTAGTGTATGCAAATTGCTTCGAAACATCAGTAAAACTGATGTTGTGGAAAAGTTTCAAAAAATCATTAGAAAAATAGTTGTTACAGGAAGAATAGAGTCTAATTTTGTCACAACCATGGATATGGAGAAAATTCTCAACAATGAAATTAGAGCCCTACTATCGGTAAAGGGTTTTGAAAACTTGAGGGACTTCATAAATGCTATACTTCTCTTGGCAGACTCAAGATATTTGTTATAGTTCGTTTGAGGCTATTCTATAGCATACCACTATACCAGAACTCATTTTATCTGTTTTGCTTGCTCATGTCATTTTAACTAGTATTTGTCCGGTCATTACTGACGTTTCAGGAATTAAGAATCCGAATGGATCTGATCACATGGTTTGGCATATCTATGAGTTTGCCAACCCAGGTATCTTCTCCAAATTGTTTTGATTAGGTGGTGATTACAAAATTCTAATGCACCAACAGTTTAGTCGTAAATCTCTGCAGTGCTTTCTTCTTCTTGTTTTTTGTTTTCTTATCTTGGAAAGTTATTAGAGTAGTTCTTACAATCAATATCAATAGTGTATCTGCATTAGATGTAAAAAAGAATCTATCCTCCTATTTGTATTACAACTCATGCATCAATTCAGTAGTGCAGATGATGGAGAAATCGGTCAACATAGACATGTAAAATACTTGGTTTGACTTTGAGTTTCTGATAGTCCCTTTACTAAGACATGGACAAGTTAAATGAGTGTGAACCTCCTGAAATCTAGCCCCCAATCCCATATCAACAATTCACCCGGTAGGAATTTTGCATTAACTTCCTCTAAATTCTCCAACGGTAATCACCTCTTCCCTGGGCCTGAACTTTTTATATTCTGGAAGAATTGGAGAACTTAGATGGAAAAATGGACTATTATCATTAGAATCATGAAGGAAGAGCATATTTACTTTTTACTTGCAAATGGAAATCCTGCCTACCTTCCTGTTTTGACTGCTCGATCCCATTTTAGATTCTGCATGGGAGACTACAGTTTCAAAATTCACTCTAGATGACGCTGGAGGGCCTCCAATCTGTGAGCTAGGAATATCCAAATTTACAGCACTGGAATCCCCAGAACCATGTGAATTGGACACAAGCTGATCTCGAGAAGTACCATTATCTACTTCCTTGAGCTCAAAACCCCACAGTGATGCAAAATCTTTAGCAGAAGGGCATCCCACATAACTGCTGATTACCTGTTTCTGATGCTGGGAAGATCCATCATGCAGGCTTCTGTCACAGCTGCGACAGATGAACATTTGGTGATCTGTACACCGAACATAAGCTGGACAGGATCTGCACAAGTCACAGAGAATACTTCGCATATGCCGGCTGGAAAGTGCATTGGCTGAATGTACTTTGGCATCACAGGAAAGGCAAAGTTGTGCCGCATCAGCCTTACAATAAACAACTGGCCTCAATGTCGTGCAGAATTCACAAATTTTCTCCATCTCTCACTTGGCAGTCTAAAGAACTACCAAACTCCAAAACCTAGTAAGTTGAAGTTCCACAGTTGAGTTTCACTGAAGATGGATATCAACTCCGCTGATCTTTCTGCGACTCAAAGGCCTTGAGCAATATAGAGAACGATGTCAACTATTGTGATGAGTGTTCCAACTTCCAGGTACTCTTCCCTAATTCTAAAACCATTACTCACGTGAGAAATAGAATATCAATGCAATCAAAACGAGAACATTGTCAAAAACTAAATCATATACCTTGCAAAGACATAAAATCTTCAAATTCCAAATCTAAAACCTCAAGAATCAAAACATTTGGGGTATATCTCTCAACTAGATCTTCTATTTTTACTTTCAATCCTCCGTATCTAATAAGTACTTCTCCTAATGGGAGGTTCTTAGGACCACCATATTATAGAAGGCTCTATCTGATTTTCAATCAAAAGATAGCAAAAGATATTCCAATTTTTCTGCCCTTGAACCAAATCACTTCCGGTCAGCTGGAAGTCCTAACCACTTCTCTAATATCAAGACAAATTAACAATTATTTCAAAGTCTAAAGCAATAAAAAATAATGAATTTAATCGCATAATCAGAATTCTGATTAGGAATCAACATAAAGCCGATCTCAGCGAAGCAAGCAGTAAAAAACCCCAAAAAATTGAGTTCATTTCCTATCTCCACTTTACAGATGGATCCAAAGTTCTTCTGGGCTTTGATTTATCAGAAATTGAGATAAAAATTTGACAAATTCAGATGGCAAAGATCACATGCACTTCTGAAAAACGAGGAAAGGAGAAAAGTACCTGCTGATTTGTCAAACAAGAAAGGCGAAGCCAAGAAAAACAGGTAATCCTTTTTCTTTTCGGGAATCCATAGAACTTCCCCGGTCGGAGCATCAGACCCTCGGCTTTTCTCTCTATCTTCTTCTGCGTATGTTGGTGTCTATCTTTAGGAGTAGGACCTTTTTGGTCTGACGTGTGCGTTATTGAGAGTGAACTTTCCAGCGTGGACGGTAGCACGTGGATCGGCGGCGTGGGACCCAGCGACGTTATCTGTGAGCTTTGCATGTGAACGAAAGATGGTGGGGGAGTTGGTCATGTGATCCAATAGTCTACCAGCATTACCTACTTCGCCCAGTGGGCATCCTCCATGCCATTACGGCTCTTAGGAAAGCGGCTACAGAGTTTCACGCTGCGTTAATGGCGACGGGTCCACGCCAACGCGGCTCTCATGGTCATTTTCCCGGGCAGGGTTTTTCTTTCCTTTCAGCATCATGCAAATTGCAGTTGTTGCTCTCTAACGAGGCTCTCTAACGAGGAACTCACGTCTTGATCCGTTTAGGATTTTACTACAGCAGAGAACTTCAAACAGATATAAACAAATTGTCGTCTTGCATGTTTTCAGTACTTTTTCTTAACTTGGTGAGTTCTTACTCCTAGAGCCACCTATCAGACTACAGAGGCTTCTGGTAGTTTTCTTCTATATAAAGTCAATAGTATACACGTCAGATATGCTCTAATGACTTTTATAAACAATTCTTACTTAAAAGCATCTCATGTATATATGGTGGGTTCTGGATAAGACTATATATATATATATATATATATATATATATAATAATGTATACCTGAATCATCATTTTTATACAAATTAAGAACCAATTAAACCTCCATTTCCTATTGTCCTATTAACTAGATTTACCCAACCATTTTACTCGTACTTCTGTATAGTGTAAGCTGTACACAGAAGAGATTTGTCGTAGACCAACATCATTGATGTTCGAGGGAGCCTTCTCCATCATCCCAGAAGCTTCCCTTTGTTTCATGGTTCTGTCCTATAATATTATCATCTGCGTTTGTACGTGTGAGCACTCTCGGATAAAGATGGTAACAGAACAGTCAGCTGCTCTGAGGAGTACCCGCAGGATCGATATATGGATCGAGGTGACATCCTCCGTCTCTGCAATAAATTTTGCGGTGGACCACGAACAACCCGGTAGTTGCAAGCATTCATTCAGAGATGCTGACAAGAGATAAGACCGCCCCATTATCGTACGGCACTCTTTAATAAAAGAATATCAGAGATTTTTCTTTTGGAAAACCCTTATTATGGTCTCTAATATATTTTTTATGGTGCCGTGCTCGGAGACTTTAATTAATCACTATAGTTTGGAGGCACATCAACTACCGCGTAAATTAGGAATTCAAACTTTCAAAATATTCTATTTGAGCTACTAGGCGGACAGTATATCCACGTATTAAAAAAAAACATAGGTAATACTTCAAGTTTTCAGTTATAATTAAAAAAACAATAAAATTGCTTCTTCTTTTTTTTGGTTTGGTAAAGTTTACAATATTGCTCGATTTGTACGTGTTCTAAGACGTGACTTAATCTTATACTTTTTCTTTACTAAAAAGAAAGAAGAAAACAAAGACCTCCATTTCAGCCTGCAGCCAATTCACATATCTTACTCAAACTGTATATAATTAATTTTAGTTGCATAAAGACTACTTCAACACACTCATTAAGGCTTCCCTCCAAATTACACTAGTTTTTGCTATCCCTCGATTTAGTACATAAATTATAATATACCATTTTAAATTCTAATCATGTTAACAAAGAAAAACAATCATCAACGATTTTGGAATATTGATGAATATATAAATGCATTAAGCTGGAGTATTTAAAAGTCAGCGCCTAGCATTAGTTCTAAACAAGCTTGTAATTATACCGATTGACTTTGCTTAAATTTTATATTACCGTAAATAGTATAAAATTTATTTATTATTTTTATTTCTATTTAAATTATACCATGCAATTTGAATAAAGAACAGGTAGATATCTTAATCTCCCCAGCCAACCATCGTGCAGCCAGCCGCCATTTCTGGATCACAATAAAAGTTACCAGACAAGTACCCGGCTTAAACAAGGAACATCTCACATCGAGACATTGCGAATTTTGTGGGGGAATTTTGTTGGGTGGGATTCGCTTTGATCTGTAGAAGGGCCCAAGCTCGCCGCCAAGTAATGAAGCCGGCCCATATGTTACGTTGGTTTGGGCTTCAATAGGTGGTCCAATTTTTCCTGATGTTATGGGCTAAGCAAAGTAGGCCCGCCTGAATATCATAGAAAGTAACTGAAGAGACAGACCCGCCTATTCACAAGTCGGACGAGCCTTGAGGATTCAAATGGAACTAAGCTCAACGATTCAATTACAGTTTACAACTATCAGAATTCAGACACACAGCATTAAGAAAAAAAAAATTGCAATTATCATAAATTGCATGGCTAATCCATTTACTATTTTATTTTTTGCGAATTGTCTATCTTAAATAGAATTTTATTAATTTGAGTTTTGAAAACTTCTTTTTACAATCAAGAATTACATTTATTGTCAATAATTTTCTATAAACAATATTAGTCTCTAGATTCTTCAAGTTTTTGAATCAATTGGCAGATAATCTTAGGAAGACTTTATAGGATTAATTTTATATACTTTTAGTTTGAATCAATTAACAGTTAATCTCCTTTAAATAAGGAGACTTTATAACTTTGATTTCTTACTGCTTTAATTAAAAAGATTTTATAACGACCGTACAAAGTGAAGAGTTAAAATAGTTTCTTTATTCAAGCAGATTTAATAGATCTCTAGAATAAAAAATTAACTAGAACCCCCTACAAATCAATAATCACTGTTAAGTTAAATTTCTCTGTCTTTAACATTAAATATTCATTAAATAGTTCTATTAAAATAAATTTTAAATTGGGGCCTTAAGCGGCGCGGCTGCCAATAGCCGGAGCCACCCTGATCATGCGGGTAGCTTGAGCTCTTCCTTTGACATCAAAATCTCTATCTAGAAGTATCTAGAAAAAAAAAAAAGAAAATCTCTATCTAGAAGTTCTAGACTCTTTCTATTTGCATGAAATTCCGAAAGTCTTTGCCGTTTGAGATTACATACTCAAATATGCTTTTAATAGCATATTAATTGATCATAAGTAGCTCCTAATTTGAGCTTCTAGAATGTCCACTTTGCATGGCAGGGCTTCTTTTTACCTATAGAATGTGATTGGCTGCAGGGATTTGTTTCTTCTTTAAGTTGGATACTACAGCTGAATTTAATAGATTAAGGGGACGTTTGTTTACCGAAATTTTGGAGAATATTCTTAAAATTTTAAGAATCTTTTGAATGTTGAAGTTTATTGAGGTTTGTGAAAAGTGTGAAGTGTATGTGTAAAAGTGTGAAGTTTATTGAGGTTTATGAAATGTGTTTGGTGTGGTAGAAATTTTGAGTCCCAACAAATTGAGCAAACAAACGCCTCCTAAGAGATTTTTTTCTCTCTCTCTCTAAGCTAAGAGATTAAGAACTTGCTATGGAAGGCCGGGGAACAAAATACTGATTGCTTTTGTGGTTCTTTCTTTTTCCTGTTGCCTTTCCCATTTGAAATCCCCTTCCTTTTCTTTCCAGACAGAGATACAAAAATCTCAAGTACAGTGTATCGACAAGGCCGGTGCTACAAACTTACCTTCCCTAAGTAAATTATCCTGTCTTTATGGCAGAACTGAGTTCTCGGATCTGTTGAAAGTGCTTGAAGAAGATTCAGAGGAGTTCACTGCTTTTGGCAATGAACCTAATTCGAATGAAGTTGATCGATATTGAGAATGACCTGAGGGATACTTTACAAGGAAACACCACAAAGATCCATATTATTCTAGTGACTGACCGTGAGAGTTCTAAATCAAGATTCATATAGCGATACAAATCATTACTGGAACTATGAACGAATACGCCCGTACATTTTATGCTGATTTTTCCTTTATTGTCTTCAAAGACTGACGTTCCAAGTTTCTCATGAATAGTATTGTTTCAAATGCATGTATATCCATCAGCTGGAGGGTAGTTTTTTTTATCCAGACTTCGGCATTGGATTTTGATGAGACCAGTGATGGAAGGAGGGGATAGCGGCCTGGACGGTCGCTGCCCATTGATTCGGATTTTACATATATTTATTTATTTATTATTATTATTTTCAATTGGTTGGCCTAGGCCCGATACCCATCAGGCCCAAGCCAACTACAGATTTGGGTGACAACTGCTTGTTGACAGTATCATACGCAAATAGCTATAGAAAGCAGTACAAATATTCAGACAACAGCCAAATATTTACTAGATGTAATGAGTAGAAAGTTGACAATACCCTTGATGTACATAGATGAATTATAAAGCTTAATTTTCTTTTCCTCCTTCGATGACTAGAATGCACCACAAGCAAATGGACTATTGTTTATGATTGAACATGCACGGTAAATCTTAACTGCAGGTCACTACACCAATGAAAGCACCTCTTTTTTCCGTCCAAAATTAAACTGCATGCAAAATTATTCCCTGTGCCCATTCTATTCTGTAAAAACTAAAAAGGAAGGGAACAACAAATAAGCTATAATACAACAGCCTATATTCATTAATCCGAATTAGATGTGGAAATTAGGGATTAGAGATTGGGAATTGTATACTTGGCCTCATCACCCTCTGTACTAATATATTGTTAGTCATTCCGAAAATAAAATTAAAAAAATAAAATTATTTCAAGAAAACATTAATATTTGGTGTTGGAAAAAAAGAGAAGAGAAAACTACATTCAATGCAGGTTTGTAGTATAAAAATAGATGAATTTAGAAGCACAATGTTGCTATTGCATATCCTCCCCCTTTTAATATCTAGATTTTTAGAAGCACAATGATATAATTTTTTGCATTACGAAAGAAATTTTTTTTTGTCATTTCGCCTTTAAAATTCTACTCTCTTAAATTTCAATCCTAGTTCCGCCACTGGATGAGACTCCTTTTTTCATGGAAGCTGCCATGGAATAACCTTAAGAGCTTCTTTTTTCCGTTTTAGAGACCTAAATCCACTACAGGTGAATTGTCAAAGGACACCTTTTGTTTTCAATTTTCCTCTAAATGATGACCTACCGATAATGAGGTTAAAAGCGGTGCGCTGAATTTTGATAGGTTGGGCAACTTATTTTCAAAATCTCTTGGCAGATAGAGCATAGGAGAGCAATCAGATCGTTTTCTGCTCATGATTGACCTAAACAATCAGTATTTGTTGAGTTTGCTGCAGTCTCTTTTCGGTGGAGAAGGGATCATTTTATTGCCAGGAAGACAATAGCAAAAACAGTCCATAAAGTTGATTCAACAAAAAGAAGTAGGTTGATTTGAGGATTTTGTGGCAGAGACGTGAGGAAAGTGCTATAGAAAAGAGAGGGAGAAGAGATGCAGAAATCTACGCAGCATTACTCAATAGAGATGAAGGCAAGCGGGTTAATTTTTATTTCCATTGGATTTTACAGGCTATGCATGCAAGTCTCTGCAGAGTTCTTTAAAGGAAAGGCATCATGCTCCTATAACCACGACAAGGAATATTAGCATGAAGAAAGTAAATAGACATCAGTCTTGAACCTTTGATAAAAAGGAGAAATTACAACAGGTGGATTTCAAAAATTGGCTCGTTGTACTGATTTTTCTAATAGATGAAAACCAATGTACATAGACGAATTCAGGAATTAATGTTTGTTACAGGACCTTTAAACCAGTGACGAGCACTGAAGATCCAAGAAGAAACAACAAGAATTAACAAGCAGCCAACTGCAACAGGAGTATAATTTAGCGTCTCATTGGTAATGGGATAGGCTACAGGCAGTGAGAAGAGGATTGAGATGGTTACCACCCAAAGAACAGCAATCCAACCAACCAGGATCCCATAGCGGCCCAAATTGAAGGGTCCAGGGACAAAGGACTTGCGCGCTAAAGTCACCCTGAAGAAGATGGGTAGGGCATAAGCAATGTATAGTCCAATAGTTGCTATGGATACCATAGCCTGAAATGCCACTAAGCTCCCAAGAGACTGCAGGAAAAAAAAAATAAGTTAGAATGAACAACTAGACAATTGACAAATTTACTTAATGACAGAGATGTAAACACTCTACAACAAAGTATTCAGGGATAAGTGCATCTGTATTGGTCAACATCAGAACTGACATGACTTGGGGCTTAAGCAAGTTCATTCCGACACAAGTCAATCAAGTTCAAACCACATAGCTTATATTGCATCATGTTACCACAACAAAAAGAAAAACAAGGAAATGACAGTCATCACCAATAGTGTGCTACACTTCTGACACATACAAACAACTTCCTGGATCCTTTTGTTTGCTGCTAATTAGATACCCCACGTACTATTATTATCTTTCTTGTTTTCCTTTCTCGCAAGCGTACACCTGCCTTTGACACCTATAATCTGTCTGACATACAGTTGCAACCCAACAGATATATATGCTGGGCGTATTTATGTGAAACAGATATTGTCAGGCTTAAGCGCAATAACCGCAAAACATGGATCTAGACAAGGGATGAGTATACACTGTGGCATGGACATGCCAAAACAACTCTTGAAGGATACAGAAAAGCAAGGATTTGTAATTCCTAGTTTTTGTTTTGTGGCGTAAGTGATTTGCTATTCAATAAACATGACTCTTCAATATATGTCATATATTTTGTTCTGTACGAGAGGTTACTTCTTAGCTGTATAGGATATTAGTTAATTGTCAAGCAAGAATCACAATTATATACACTAGTTTAAACAAAGGTCTTAAACCCGTTCACAGTTTTACTTACAATTACATCCCTTGTCTTTGTGTAAAGAGGCTATATCCCTGCCTTTGTGATGTATGCAATACTTATCCAAGAGTATCTCAAAATGTTTGAATACTGTCTAAAATCTGATATGCTACTTGGATAGACAATACGAAGTACTAGAGGATTTTTAACTTGGCTGTCGATATGAAATCAATATGACTCCCTAGCGGGTATACCGAGATACTGAGCCATCAATTTTCATTGGTTTTCATCAAAACAAAGACAAGGTTGCCTGCATGAGATAGGCAACTCTAGTGCAAGAGCGGCAAGCCACATTGTTAAGTAACGGCTATGATAAATGAAAGAGCAACATACTTCAGCAAAGCAACAAAAGAGAAAAACTACGGATATGTGCATACCGTCAGTGCCATGCAAAATGATATAAAGGCAGAGAGCCACACTGCATTTATGGGGACCTCCTGCTTGTTCACTTTATGCCAAACTGATGAAAATGGCATGGCTCCATCTCTAGAGAATGCATAAGCCATCCTGAAAATGAATATTAAGCATTAAACTATCTAAAGAATCAAAACTCCTATATTGAATTCTAACATAGGACAATAAGTCTCTGTCCATGTAGATACATACACACACAAGTGCCTACCTGGAGTTACTAGTAACTGAACTCATACCACAGAAGAATATGGCAACAGCAACCACTCCCAAGCAAATAATTCCCCCAACCCCATTGCCATATCTACTCTTAAATACTTGGTAGAATATTTCAGCAATGGCATAGCCACCAGCATCGTTATTCTCATCTAAAAGGGATGAGATGTCAGTCACTGCAAAGGTGATGCCAAGTATGTAACCCCATCCAACAATAATAGATATCCCAATAGAGCTGATTATTCCTCTTGGTCCATTCTTATCAGCATGCTTGGTTTCCTCTGTCTAGAAATAGATATTCAAAGAAAACAGGAAGATCTGGTTTCAGTTATACAATTAGACATTAATTTCAACTACATTAAAGGAACTAGTCAATATGCAAGCAGAATAAAAATAACTAACAGATTTTGTGAGTTTGGATATGTCATAGAAGAACGATTAGACAGCTTCAAGAAACTAGAAACCTTTAATAATTATTCAGCTTGCATATGAAACATGAACCAGAGAAAATATCCATGAAACGTGAAATGACATCTGAAATTCTGATGATGTCGTTTATATAAAAGTTATGCATTTTCTTTAGGTTGGATAAGGCAACCTAATCAAAGTTTTGAAACTTCACATACAAGTCAAGATTGGACTTTTCTTACTGCTTCTGAAGGCAGTGATTTGAGATGAGAAGGCAAAAAGTGACTTACCATATGAGCAGAGGCATCATACCCAGTAAGGGTGTACTGACTCATTAGAAGTCCCAGAACAAATATGTATAATTTATTGTTGATCCCATCACCATTATCGGTGTTGAAGTAAGTGAAAACGAACTTGGCACTAGCCCTCTCCGTCGCAACACATGGAATGAGAATCATAAGAACAAAGACACCTAAGGAAGCAAAGAAATATTAAAGATCCAAGAAAGAGATTGGCCTCAAAGTGATAACATAGGGAAACTATAAAAGGAGAAAATGATGTGGAAATTCTTCATACCTACGATGTTCCATCCTGCGGCTAACTGTCCAAAGAAAGATAACCAAGAGATTTGAAGGCTGTTAATGATAGCATGTAGGAGTAAAATTCCCCCATGGATACCTATAACAACATATTTTGATGCCTGATATCCACCTCCATTTTTTCCACCTGTGCTAAGTAGAATAATCACTTGAATAAGCTCCGCGAGTGAAAAATCTACACTTGTCGTGACTGCCCACTGCAAATGTAAAAGAAACCAAAAGTAGTTAAGATTTTACAACAGGTGATATAGCAAGCAAACCAAGTTTGACCTCTCAATTGATTTTGAAAGACTTGAAACTCCAGCGCACGCGACGTGAGTAATACCTGACCAACAATGTTAAACCTGCATAAACATGAAAATCATGTACCATGCATCAGGAGATATTACCACAGAAAGGCCAACTAGTTAAGCAGTGTATCCAAAATTTAAGCTCCGTGCCAACAAGAAAATGATACTGAATTCCAGTCATTGGTTCTGAGGAAAAAGGAATTCAAATTTATATGAGCTGGTAAACACACAAAACGTTCTACTGCAATTCCAACCATAATATCTCACATCTCAAAGATTAGATTCCCCTGAGAACTTGATAGTTAGTTTCTTCATTTAGAACTTAGCTTCCGTGCATGGGTGAATTGTTAGTTTCTTAATAATCAGGACACTATGCCTTGCTCCACTATGATTGAAACTTTAGCACATTCCCTAACACCTTGTAAAGTCCTTTAAGCATTACAGCTCCCAAGAATTTGAGCTTTAGAACTTCAATCTATGCTTGAGTTCCTCAACAAGTAACTATCTCTGTAAAACTATAATCACACCAGTAAGGTGCCAAATAAGAAGAGAGACCAGCCAACCAAAAGTGATAGAAGCAATGATGGTGTGAATCACTCATTTTCTTCCATTTTTTTGTTTATGATTAATATAAATAAAAAGATATCAGAGAAACAGTCGAAGTAATTGACGAAGAACTCTTGAGAAGAGTAGCTAAGAAATGATTACCAGCCAGTAATCCACGAGGCAAAGGGTGCCCATCCTGGGCCAGCAAGCTTAGCACTCCAATAGTAGAGACCCCCAGAGGTCGGATAAGAGGAACAAATCTCAGCCATGGACAAGCCAACAAGCATGGTGAAAGCACCGGCTACTAACCAGCCATAAGTGCAAGAAACTGGCCCACCATAGTTTAGCCCCGTGTTGTACAGGGTGGTCACACCAGTAAGAACAGAGATGATAGAAAAGGAAAACGCAAAGTTGGAAATCACCCTGCAATTCCCAACCAAACCCAAAAACCAAAAACCATATCAACCCGATTGACCCAGTTCATGTTTCTCTATGAAACGAGGATCAAAAGGCAAAACAAAGCAAGAAAAGGGGAAAATATCAGGAAAGTGAGAAGATTACGATAGATCACGCTTGAGCTCTTGTTTGTAGCCGAGCTCATGGAGACGGGCATGTCCCGAGTCAATCAAGACGTTGCCGTTTTCCAAACCCATCTTCCCAACAGAACACTGTAAGTCTGCAACAGAGACAGAGAAGAAAGGGATTTGTGTTTGGTTATTTCAACCAAAAAACCAATCTCTTTTCTCTCTCCCTCTCTCCCTCTTTCTCTGAAACTGATGGTCTTGTCTCAGCCATTAAATTAGAATATGGCATTAGAGATTCCTCTCTTGACTGCGGAAGCAGTCACATCACACGAAAGATCCCTACAAAATCATCTGCGTGTACGAAAGAAATGGCTGAGTTTTTAGAGTATATAGCTTGGATTATTCCAGGTCAAACAAAGCCGCCGATGAAAAGCCCACGCCAACTTGCGTAGCTGGAGCCGAAGGTGCCGACTTCCAACACCATACACTTGTTTTCCTGTCATCGGAGTTACAACATACACTTGTTGTACTGTATACTGTATAGTCGTTATGTATAGTAATAGGTTTATAGTCTTAATGCACGCTCCTATATAACAGTAATACCAGAATCTAAGGTTTGGCACGGACTCCGGCTTCAGGAGTACTACCCAATCGCAAGGAGAGGACCACGCAAATTTGGACGATTCTGTATCAATATTTGTATATAAAACGGAGTCGTATTGTGGTAGTAATTAAATCGGCCAGTATTTTCCTATTTCCTATTTAATGTTTACAAGTCTTGTATGCTAGGACCCTAAAGGGCAAAGTTTTAAATTATTAGGACCAAATTAAATAACAGAATAACAATGACAATGGCAAGATCAAAAGAAAGAAAATATGTTTTTGTCATGAAAAATCAATAAATTATAAATTTAGTGCAGGCACGTGTAGTAGGAAACTATGGGTGTGTAGTAGGAAACTATGGGTGTGTTTGAGCGCTAAAATTTTGGGGATGTTAAAATTTTAAAGTATTGGGTTTAGTGAAAAAGTGAAAAAAAGGTAATTTTTTATATTTTTTTTTAGTGAAAAGTAATGATTTGATGGGGAGAGAGAGATTATATTGTAATTTTTTATTGTGTTAAAATTTTAGGGAATGTAAAATTTTAGGTGTCAAACGGACCCTATATAATATAATAATTCAGAAGAATACGTGAGCGTTTCATATGGAGCCAGACACGCTTTGACTAAAGAAGGTGATGGACATGGCTGATGGTCCCAACAGGGTGGCTGAAGATCGCGTGTTGCACGGATCGGAGAGACGGAATTAGTTAGCACGTTCGTCAAGAGTCCAACAATGCTACCGCTCGATGGGTTTGAATGTGTGTGGGTTAATTTAAGTTTGGTGATAAAAAAAAAAAACTTTGACATTTTTAAGAAATATTTCAAAATTAAATTTTTTTTACAATAAAATGTCAAAATTTTCACCTCCACAACTGTCTCCTACAAATTCTCTTTCCTCTACCTTTCTATTCCTAATTTAGCCAATTTAATTTTCGATTTCGATTCCAGTACTAAAATAAGTTGAATATGGAATTGAATTTCGGTACTAGAATTGGTGACCAGAATTCTGGTTCAATTAATAATTGTCTCCTACAAATTCTCCTTCCTCGACCCTTTTATTCCTAATTTAGCCAATTTAATTTCTCCAATTCTGGTTCTAGTACTAAAATAGGTTGAATATGGAATCGAAATTGGTAACCAAAATTCTAGTTCCATTGACAATTGTCTCCTACAAATTCTCCTTCCTCTACCCTTCTATTCCTAATTTAGCCAATTTAATTCCACCAATTCCTAATTCAACATATGAGCCATGCAACATTCACTGTTATCTATATTAATTATGGGCAGTGTAAGCTCTACAATATTAACTACCAATCAGTGTGGACATTTTAACATTCAATACATGCATTGCCTTTCTCTCTCTCGATTAGGAAATTAGAGAACATCTTGACTCACACTTTTCCCTCTCCCTCTTGTTATGCTATGATTTTTGCGAAAAAGGTTATTAGTCTTGAAACAACAAAGGAAAATGAATAAACTAAACAATCAGGAGAAGTAAATGACACGGGAACATATATATATGGATCACACCAAATTTATGTTCTTGAAGACCCGTAAATTTAGAAGAGAATACCTACCAGGCAAAGTATCCATCATTAACCACAAATGACACATTTTCCTTGGACATCCATAAACATGACACAAGGCACAATATAGTTAAAGGTCGAAGATCCGAAAAAAAAAATGGGAGGAGGAAACGGAAAAGTAAGAAAAGGTCCACTAGTTAGCGAAGGACTAAAGAGTGAGCTTGGGCAAGAAGTTTCAGGCATTGGATGAAGACCCATTTGGTACTTAAAAGAGGATTTCTTGGAACCAAATTCAAATAGGGCCATAGCCCACGGTCATAATTGGGCCTCGGCCCAACAAAGATGTAGAAAGTAGAACCCTGATCCATATGAACCTTATAGGCCCATATCCAGTAGAGAGTGATTGGTTATGGAGATCCACGTTAATGAAACAAGATTAATTTTAAAAAATAAAATAAAAATGAAAGCCTACATGACTCATCATTCACCCAATAACCGAAAAACAATTCACTACTGCTAAATTAACACTTTATTTCACATGAATTATAAGCTCTCCTATATACCGTATTCAGTTGGGGCAATTATTTGTTATATTATACTGAGATAATCAAATATTTTAATATTTAATTTCATTAATAAAAAAATCTAATCATGACATGCCACACCTTTTATGAAACTATTATATACACGTAACACGTAAAACCACTCAACCATTTACTATTTACGTGCTAAGCTGGGACGTACCAGCCAGTGAGCCAGGAGGCAAAAGGGCCCCACTCGCTTCCGCAGAGCTTGGCGCTCCAGAAGTATAGCCCGCCAGAAGTTGGAAAAGCCGAGCAAATCTCCGCCATTGACAGACCCACTAGAAGAGTCAGCGCGCCAATCAGCGGCCATCCGTACACCATGGTCAAGGGTCCACCGTAGGTGAGACCGGTACTGTACATCGTGGTCAGACCGGTTAGCACCGATATGATGGAGAACGTCACCGAGAAGTTTGCTATTGCCCTGCACAATGCACCACGTTTGTACAGCCCATTACTAATCAAACAGTAGTGAAATTTCTCGTATTTGCATAAATGCCACCCCGGAACAGAGGATCTTCTAAACTTTCTCATTTAACTTAGGCCAAAAAAGCGTATGAGAAAACACAAAATCTACCATCAAACGGAGATCTTAGGAAAAAAAACAAAATTTAAAAGGAAGAAAACGTTTGATCTCCCATTCATTTCCAGTTTTTCATGGAAAATGTGAAGTGAAGTTCAATCGACTTTCGAAAACTGAACTACATGCACGAGAATTTTCTAATTGGATACAGACTATAACAAAACGGGGTTTTGATTTTAAACGGATCAACACCCAAATGAAAAGAGGGTGAGAAAAGAAGAGGAGTTGGGAAAGAGTGCCGACGAGAGGCCGCGAGTGAGTTCTCGCTTGTAACCGAGCTGCTCCAAGCGGACGTCGTCGGAGACGATGGCGTCCTCGTCCACAAGAGGGCGATAGGGGACTCGGTCTTCGGCAATTGGACTTCTGGAATTCATGTTGGCGGAGAGGGAGAGCAGAGGAGTTTCTAGGCGGTGTGACTTTTATATATAGCTGACTCGGAAGTAACAATAGTTTGGTGCGAACTGCGAAACTAGTCTGGAAACTGCAATCTACCAGTCAAATAGTACTCGAATAGTCGAATGAAGATCTCAAACAGAACGACGGCTTTGACAAGTTGCTAGTTCAGAGTACTTTTTCTTTAATCCCCACCCCCCCAAAAAACAGAAAAAAGGTGTGGGACCAAAGTATATTCAATGGCCAGTGGCCACTGATAGACGAGGTGTTTTTTTTTGTTTTTAATTTGTGGGTGACGAGGTGTTTTTCTCTATTATTGGAGTTGGAACGGCTATGACTTTGAATGCGCCTTGATTTTCGGTAATTCATACACCAAATAATGAGGCAATTAATTTCTGCTTCATTAATCTTGGCAGCGGCACAATTTTCAGGCTGGGTGTACCTGTAATTCAACGGTTTTATCCTATGTTTTTTCTTAGCTAAGAGCATGATTTATACTGGGCACAAGCTATCGAAAGAGGGTGGATTGGAAATATCACGATTCTCTATAATTTTTTATCTAATTTAAAGAGAAATAGACAGCATGTGACTCTTATATAATTTAATATTGCTCATATAAAATTTCAAATAGTATAATTCATATAATATAATTTACCTGTTGTGTCAATTTTTTTTCGAATTACATTAATTCTGATAAAAAATTACAAATAATCTTTTCTGAGTTAGAGATCAAAAATTTGCAGAAAATCTTTATCTGTATTAGAGATCAATGTTTTTAGAAAGTTTACACGTGACCAATACATCAAAACTAATTGCCCATGAAAAAAAGAAGTCACCCTGCTTCTAAGCGAGCCCCAAATTATGCGCACATGGATTGTAAGGGTAGTCCTGTGTGCACCATTCATAGAGAAGTTACCTGCAAGGCAAGACTTGAGCCAACACAGTAGCTTTCTTGGTGGTGGTTGAACTTTTGTTTTTATTTTTGTTTCTACATATAAATTCAACAAAAGTAATGGACAAATTAATCATCCGTGACTAGAACTTTTATTCTCGATGAGTAATGGAGCCTGCAACCTTATTTTTCTATATATATTTTAAGCGATTGGCAGGACAACCGACAATGAAGAACGCTAGCTTAACAAAAAAAAACAAAAAAACAAAAGGCTTCAAAAGAGTGACAATCAAACGAACTATCCTTAGTAACATTACACTGCTTGTCTCCAATGATAAATGTCTTATCCAAGCTAGTAAAAGAAATTAGAGGGTTTAATTAAAATTTTTTTAAAATTTCCATTCTATATCCATGGTACGTGTACTTCATGCAACTTCAATTTAATGATTTACGTTTACATAAAAAAAAAAAAAAAAACTTAATTACCGTACACGTGGCTGTAGTTTACACTTTTGACATTTTAATTCATGAGGATTTCAACCGTCAAGTCACTGAGGTAAGTTTTTGAGGCAAATCAATCCACATCCCAATTATCCTTATCCAACGGATGGAATGATGTTCTGGTAAATTTTCAATGCCAACCGGATCCGGGTTGAGGGAGGTCGCCCAACCCCCACCCAGCTGCCAGGGGTGGAGGCGCCCTCCCCTGGTCGCCCAGAACTGGGTGGCCAAAGGTGGAGGGGGGAGATCCTCCTCCCCCGGCAGCCGAAGGTGGAGGGGGGATTCCCCCTCCACCGTGAAAGGATCAGGGACCCGATCCTTTCAATTTTTTTTTTAAAAAAAAAAAAAAAATTAATTATGTTTTTTATTAATTTTAGATTTAGTTTTAAATTTTTTATTTATTTAAGGACACGTGTCGCAGTATGATTGGACGGGATGAATTTTCCGTTAAACCGATCTAACGGCGTTGGGTTCAGTGAGTTTTTATACCAAAATGATAAACCTAGTGAGTTTTTTGAAATTTTTTAAAACTCAGTGAGTTTTTTAAAAAGTGGTTAAAACCTAGTGTGGTATTTGTAAATTTCCCAAAAAAAAAACTTAATTACCGTACACGCGGCTGTAGTTTACACTTTTGACATTTTAATTCATGAGGATTTCAACCGTTGAGTCACTGAGGTAAGTTTTTGAGACAAATCAATCCACGTCCCAATTATCCTTATCCAACGGATGGAATGATGTTCTCGTAAATTTTAAATGTCATATTAGTGCCAATCGTAGGCAGGAAGTCTTTTTCCTCAAAATTTTAATATTTTAGTCCTTAAGTACTAGTTTCAACTTGAAGATTCGTAAAGTACATTTTTGCAATAAAATTGTACCCGTAGTTCAATTATCGTTAGCTTACAAAAGGAGGAGTGTCCGAACTAGAAATAGAAGAATAACTATCCTATACAACCTTCAAATTCAATTTTTATTTTAATAAAATATTACTTTTATATATTATTTTTATTTTTTAATAATTTTGTGTCAGTCATTTTGCATGTGGTTTAACGACCAAATCAAATGAAAGCAATAATTGATTGCTTTCGAAACATATGGAGTGGAATAAAATAGTTTGAAACTTGATGGAGGCTTACTGATTCTGCCCATTAATATGGGGTATAAATATTACCTAAAAAAATTTTGATTTTACGAAAAATTTGGGCTTTGTTAGTTTTCTAGAAAATAATAGAGATTTTACAATTATTTGATAATTTTTTACTTTGACCTCATTTTCATGTAGTTGCCAAATACTTGAAAAAAAAAAAAAAATTACAAAATTTTTTTTACAACCTGACCCTAAGTTTAGAAAAATTACAAAACAAGAAATTCATTTTCAGAAAGTTAACATATAATTATTTTAATACGTTTTTTTTTTAAAAAAAAAAGGAAGAAAGTTAAATAAGGATGGATGGTAGTCCTTATGCAAGTCATAGTTATCATTCAATTATGTTTATGTTTTTTGCAGTACCATTTGTAAAATATTTTGAATATTTTCCTTAAGGTGGCCCACATATCTAGCGTTTGAAGTTTTAAATTTAAATCATGGGTGTTTTGAATTCTATTCCTATTAATTACTAGTTTTGAATATTTAAATTTTAAATAGAATCCTGATACCTTAGCCTAGCCTGTAAAATAAAGGCCTATATATTCCATCAATACGGCTAATCCAGTTAAGGAATAGGCTAGAAGAACCCTATCACTCTCACCTGTATTTTCTTTTACAGTAGAGAGACAAACACTTGAACAATTATGACTGGAGGTATATCGATCTAAATTCCCCTGTGCATATATAATTTCTTTCATTTGGTATTAGAGCCTCCTTCCATGCCTCTTGTTCAGTGAAACGATCTACTGATATAATTTAAGATTGTTGCATAAATGAAGAGATCATGAGTTATCTGAATCACACTTCATGCCTTTTAAAAGAAAATTTCTTTCTTTTCTTTTCTATTTTTGGTCGGCGATCAACTATCTGTTTTTTCAAGTTGTTTTTTTTTTAAACATTCGGTCAAAAGTTTTGAAACCTCTAGAGATTTGGGGTGTGTTCGAAGTGTAAAATTTTACACTTCCTAAAATTTTAACACAATAAAAAATTACAATATAATATCTCTCTCCCCATCACATCATTACTTTTTACTATAATAAATATTAAAAATCATTTCTCTCTTCACTTTTTCACCAAATCCAATACACTAAAATTTTAACTTCCCTAAAATTTTAACAAATTTAAAAATCATCTCTCTCTTCGCTTTAGCCTATTCTTTTTTTTGTTATCTAAGTTGCTTTAGCCTATTCGGTTATTATATTTTATTCTTTTTTTTATTCTGTTATTAAATACATGTGAATATTTGGTCTCCGTCGCCTATTCGGTTTCCTTTATATGTTTTTCAAATCAACATGTGATTTATTCGGCGCATCTTTTGAGGATGCCATTCGGCTATTCAACGTGAATATTTGGTCTCTTAAAGTATTCATAGCCGTTTCTCTATTCTGACATTTTGGTTAGAATAGGTAACTAGTTTAACAAAAAGGCTCAAAAATACTTCATAGCAGCTCATCTATTTTAACAATTTTTGACAAAAAAATTTAACAGTGGTTCTCTATTTTTAGAGAACCACTATTTACTTCACCATCTTAAAATATTAATATCTATTTTTTTTCTTTTCTCTTTTCTTCTCTCATGCTATCCCTCTTTTTTCTTTTCTTTGTTTCTTTTTTCTTTTATTCCTCTCTCTCTCTCTCTCTCTCTTTTCTTTTCTTTTCTTTTTTTCTTTTTTTTTTGTCCTTCTTCTCAGCTCTCACGCTCTCCCTTTGTTTTATTTTATTTTTTCCTTTTTCTTTTCTTCCTCCCAGACCCTTAAAAAACAAATATTCAAAAATATAAATGTTAGAGAAAGAATAAAGAAATCTTAAAAAAATAATATTTAAATAGAATAGTAAAAATAGATGGTTAAAATTGAGAAGCTGTTGGGAGTGTTTTTAAAAAGTTGATAGTTAAAATAGAGAAGTGTGCTTTTTAGTTAAAGTAGAGAGCCAAATTTGAATAAGCTACTAGGAATGCTCTTATGTGTGTAGTTTCCTTTATTGTTTTTCTAAATGAATATTATATTCTATTCGGCTACATCTATTTGGTTTCATCAAATTCGTGTCTGCAGCTTTTCATGTTGCTATATTCGGCTATTCGGCTACAGTCTTTTCTTGATTCTACTGTTGCTATATTCTATTCATATTCGACCAATCGACTTGGCTTTATGTCTGCGGCTTTTCTTTGTTTTTGCTCTTCCATCTGAGCGAAAAAGACAAACAGATGAATTAGATATGTAGAATACTTGGGGTTCAGTTCAGTTTTTTCATTTAAAATGGAAAGCTACAAAGTTACGACACTGGCCTTAACGACAATTTTTCAGTGCCGGATTAGTGAAGAAGTTGAGACTTTGAGATGTAAAAGTTTTCTTGATGAATTGGGTCTTTAAAGAGAAAAGTTGGGTAGGGTTTACAATTCGATGATGCCCAAATAATTTAAAGTATGTATGGATGGAAGCACATATAATCTATTGGATTCATTAGTCTAGGTCCATTTTGGTCCTTTTGGAGTCAAACTTTGACTCAATGTTGGTGGGTCAAGTACCCACATCCAGTAGGCACGGGTTGACCCGAACCAGATATGGCTGAATCGAATTTGACCCAGAAGAATAAATTTTTATTATTATTTGGGTCGTGCAGTCCATTTAGAGAGGGGTTCATAGGTTGATCCGTCGGGTCCATCTTGGACTGGATCTGACCCATTCAGGTCACCTAGATCAAAGGAATTATATTGATACCTTTGAAGTTGTGATTATTGAAATGTTTAAAGAGTAGACACAAAATCATAACTTAGATTAATTATCACATATGGTTACTAAATTTCATTGAGGTTTTTGGCATTGATATTTCTTAGGGATCAACATAAGGTTCCACTCTTATATTGCCATTGAAGTTGTGGTTAAGGAAATATTTTTGGAGTGGCCATAGCATCCTAATTCAGTTCACTGACCACATGAAGTCATCAAACTTTATAAAAGGATTGGCATTTTGATTATTTGTGAATCAAACGAGATTATAATAATTTTGATGTTAGGAAATTGTGATTGTTGAAGCCTTTTAAGAGTAGCCTCAGCATCCTGATTCGTAACGATGATCACATAAAGACTTCATAAGGTTAATTAACATCAACATTGTAATTGAATCATGAAAATGGTGACCTGGCCCTGTAGGGAGGTTATCATTTTGTGGTTTGATTAGGATAAAATAGTGAATTAATGTTAAGAGATGGATTTTCCTATGCCCACAGGTACGGAGGTTCTTCTACATTAACACGAAATTTATTAGTTTCATTGTAAAGTTCAGTAAATTCATGTGTGATGCGACCTCTACCCACATGAAGTTTGAATTTGCTCGTGAAAGTTTATTTTCGTAGTTGTTTTATTTTTCCTACTGCATTTATTGGGCTACATAAGGCAAGACAGTTCTCCTCTTAAAATGTCTATACGGTAAAGACTTTTGAGAGATTCAGAATGAAAGAATTGTAAAATTTTTGTAGCAGCTATTGTTAAAATGCATAAAGTTATTAAAGATCAATGTCCCTAAGGTGTATTGGAATAAAGGCAGATGCAAAGTATTTTGTAACCATCTATTGTTGGCACTTTGCATAAGGTTGGACATTGGCTTGGCAGTAGGATTACTGGGTCGATACTTAAAGTGACCCAGATTTTGGAGCATTAAAAGGCTGTAAATAAAGTCATTTGATTTTTCCCTAGAAACTAAGGCCTACAACTTCATCTACAGTTTATCGCATGCTATGAAATTATTACATAGGCATTAAGATTGAAAATTGGTCTCAAGTTTGTCAACTATATAGTGAGACCTATCAAGCTATTTTTGGATACTTTGCTACATTTGTTTTCTCCAAAATCAAAAGTAGAAATATACATATCAACATAAAGTATCTTAGCATAAGAGAAAACATAAGAAGACACTTGGTGTTTATTTGAGCATTCAAGTACTGAACTATACATTGTAGATCCCATGACTAAAAGTTACCAGTACTACAATATAAAGTCATGCAGAGCATATGAGAGTTGTTAATTCAGTTTATGCTCAATTTCTCTTTATTTTGGTCTATAGATATACATTTCATATTCTTGAAGAATAAATTTACATTTGTGCATATAAGGTGTTGTAATTGTTTTATCCGTGGGGATAAACATAAAGTTGGACTCAAATGACTTATTGGAAGTTCATTCATAAAGTTATAGCTCATAAAGTACTCATGAATAGGGTGTTGTGTATTGTGATACATGGAAGGGAATGATTCAATCATAAGAGTCTTGCTGCCATGATTCGTGCATAATATTCTTTATTTGAGTGGGAGCAGGGACGAAGCTAGGATTTGCCTTTAGCGGGGCCAAATATAATTTTTGCTTAAAATTTTTTTTCTAATAGGGTGTTGAGCCCATCTTACGTATACCTTGACTAATCTCATGGCCTTCAAATTTTCATTATAATCAAAATAAGCATAATCAAAATGTAATAACATATTCTAAAACTTAAAAAAGAAAAAAATTTATAAACTTTAACTTAATTGTTAAAGCCAAATTTGCATCAATTATACTAATTGAACCGGACTTTCGAGTAAAAGTCATCAATTATTATATTAGTACTAAAACCTTGTGCGGCCTAATGTAATCGAAAGTTTAAAATCTTCAAAATAAATGGCTCATATATTATTGACAAAGGCACAAAGTAATGTTAAAATCTAGTCAAAATAACATAGGCACACACAAATAATAGAGTAATAATATTTTATTAAACGATAATAATGAAATGAGTATGTTTTTTTTTTAAAAAAAACAATAATAATTAAATATAATAAAATTTATAATTCTCATTTTGAAGAGGACTTTTTTTGAGTGCAAAGCAAAAAGTTTGTTGTATTCCAAGAGTTGAGTATGAATTTTGTTATTTTCTGTATATGAGATAAAATAGCTGGAGAGGGAAAAAAAAAAAAAGTCATTGAGAGAAAATCTAAAAAATTTGGAGAGACCATTGAGAGGTAGGAAGTGGGAGAGAAAGAAAAAATGAATTTTAGAAAAAAAGGGAGAGAGAAAGAAAAGTAAAAAAGGCACTCTAGAAAAGGGGGAGGGAGAAAGACACACTCTACAAAAGAGGCAGGAAGAGAGGAATTTTAGAAAAAAAGGGAGGGAGAGAGTAATATGAATTTTAGAAAAAAAGGTAGGGAGAGAGTAATTTTAGAAAAAAAAAAAAAAAGGGAGAGAGAAAAGTAAAAAAGATAAACTCTTAGTATTTTTTTTTAAAAAAAAAATTGGAGGAACCACTTATAAAGTAGTTATTTCTTCTCTCAAGCTTTTTCATTTTCTCATTTTATTTCTTCAAAAAATATGAAGGGCCATTACAAATATTACTACCAAGTTAGTTTGCCCTTATTTTAAAAAAATTTTGCAAAAAATTGAAATTTTGGCCATATATTAAAAAAAATTGCAAAAAATATGGGGGGGCCATGGCCCCACTAGCCCTCCCTAAGCTTCGTCCCTAAGTGAGAGTGTTTCAAAACTAGTAGGAATGAATATAGTAATGGCCATACAAAAGTGTCAATCACCTAATTAGTTAATTTACGTGTTATGTGGACCAAGTGAAGAATGTAAAATATTTTGAATATTTTCCTTAAGGTGGCCCACATATCTAAGATATGAAGTTTTGAATTTAAATCATGAGTGTTTTGAATTTCTATTCATATCAGTTACTAGTTTTGAATATTTAAATTTTAAAATAGAAGCTTATTTCTTAATGGGAGGAATAGCTGTAGTATAATTCTGATCAGGGGTCCCTAGCCTAGCCTATAAAATAAAGGCCTGTGTATTCCATCAATACGGCTAATCTAGTTAAGGAATAGGTTAAAAGAACCCTATCACTCTCATGTGTCTTTTCTTTTACAGTACAGAGATAAACACTTAAGCAATTATGGCTGTAAGTATGTTGATCTAAATTTCACTGTACATATATAATTTCTTTCACCATTTAGCCTTCGGTATCGATCTCCTCCTCTTCCAATATATATATACCTCTTCAGTCTTTGATATAATATCTGGAAAAGGAACAATCTCCATTAAAAGATTGATGTTTGTGGGAGAAATGTGGAAAAAGGAGCAAGTGAGAGAGGCTTTTTATATAGAAGGAAAGAGAACACGTACTGGTGCAAATACTAATGTCTAATGGGCCCGAATATCAACTGGATATATATGACATAAAGAGCACTAGACCAGAACTAGTGCAATCATGCAGCCGGCCTAAATGTGGTCATCAAGTTCTGGACAAAATCAAAGTTTGATTTTCATGGGTCCAGTTCTCTTTCTGTACTTCTCTAATTCGTCGGCATTAAAGACCAGAGTCCGGGTCACGCGGTACGGAAGGGCCCTCCCAAGATCAATTGGTAAACATTCTACTCCGTAAATTTTGACAACCTAGTGCTGACCGAAGAAACTACAGGATTTGTCTCCTGGGAATTGTCAAAACTCTAGAATATCAGGGAAATGCCAAAAAGTCCTCAAGATATTATATACTTACACAGTACACTAAACATTATTGTTCACATATATACCTAATTAAGCAATATATCATTATCCTGGTGCTTATCAGATGATAATACGCTAGCTATTCCATTTTGTTGCCATAGAAAACACTCCTTAATTCGCTATATGTCCTTACGAATCATGACTTGCATGCATGATGCATTCAGCCCTCCTACTGACGACAAAAGTTAGACGTCGTTGACTCGTTGCATTCGATTGATTTTCACCGCTTCTTGTGTGCGGACAGCGGGGTAAATCATTTAGATCTACATCTGCGCCTTTCTGCATGCTTTGCGTTGGATTACCCAGAAAATAAACTTACGAAGACTATAGTCTATACATATTGCGGTTTCTCTAACTCTAGTCTGACTCCTTAATTTCTCTCTCATTTTCTTTTCTAATGCTTGTTTTAAAGAAAGAGAAAAAAAAATCCAGGTACTCTAAATCGGGAGATCTAAGAAATAAGGGCCGAAAATTCATTGCCAAGTCGAAGAAATGGAAGGAAGTCAGTTTATGCACATCGATCCAAATATCACTGGGCTTTATAAAGAACAGCATAGAAAGGCATGCACTTGCGATTCTCAGCTTTAATTTGAGTCACAAGGGATGAGGATTTTCTCAAAGAGCTTGCTTCTAAGGAACGCATGGCTGATAGCCTTCTCAAACTTCAACTTCTAAAGAAATACAAGACACGTAAACATCAGTATACACACTTATGACTCTGAGGTAGCATTAGAACACAGCAATTTCACGAGTTGATACAATCCTCTTGTAGATTTCTAAAACCAACCTGCCGTCAACTTCCTCACCGCTAGATACCGTCGAAATCTGTGGTCCTTTAGCAACCCTCTTTTCTCCAAACAAACCCACATCGTTTGACCTACCACCGTTGCCCGTGGCCAACCGAATCATCACGTCGACATATGCATCGTGGAACTTCGCCAAAAGCTTGATCGGTGAAAGAATGATGTTACGACTAATCTTTGGGGTCGCTCTCATCCTCCAAAGCCGGCGAGCAGTGCCAGCTCCCAGCCTCGCAATCTTGAGCTTCCTTTTATTGCTGTTTGCACCATTTAGCCTCTTATATCTTCTCCTCCTCCAATACCTCTTCAGGCTTTGGTAATATGCAGAAGGAACAATTTCCATTTACTTCTTAGTGTGAGAGAGAGAGAGAGAGAGAGAGAGAGAGGGGTTAGTGTAAAGATCATGTTTGTCTGAAAGAGGCCTTAAATAGAAGGGAAGCGAAGAATATCATCTCCACAAATGGAGTCACTGTACTGATAGCGTGCCGAAAAGAACATAGCAGATATAAGGACTAATTACAAAAAATTCGTGCTGCTTATTTAGTCAATATAGACTGTCTGACCAGGCAAGGCGTTAATAGTTGACTAAATTAAATGAAATCTTGATATTCTAACGCGTGGCTTACCTCAATATTAATTATAATTAATGGAACTTCTGTGTAACTACGAAGAATGCGATCTCCATGTCACAAGCCCATGGCCTTTGATTAACGAATGGATCTTTTGTAACCTTGATTGATAGGGTCCATATTCAGCTCTCAATGTTATGGCTGAAGCAGTCATAACTAGTACAAACTCGTACCAGTAGGTACACCCGAAATGCCCAAAACTTAATTGGTGTCCACGTCATGGAAACTTGGGTATTATTAGAGAGAGAGAGAGAGAGAGAGAGAGCATCAACAGGATAATGTTTAAGAAAAATTGCAATCATTGGTAATTTCGAATTTCAATTTTTAAAAATTTTAATTTAGTTTGCCAATTCTTCATAATCCAAGCAAAAAACTTAAAGTTGCAAATTACCTAAAAGGGACAAAAGGTCAAAACCCAGTGGATGTCAAAAACTATACTACTACGTTATATATGAACGAGTGTGCGGATATCTATTAATTACGTTTTGCATATTTGGAGTTTTCAAAAACTCAAGCGATCAAGCGAGTACCCAAGCGTGTCGTCAATAGTGGCCAACACCAAAGTTGAATTTCCACGAGTTCATCTTCCTATAGTGCTCTTAGTCCAAATTATTGGCCCGGTTCGAGCGCTAAGAGAGGCCCAGAACGGGTAGGAATCCTTACAAGAATTGGTAAATCCAAACCACGACAAGAATTTCACAACGTAGTGTTGACCAAAGAGGATCTGTAATTTGTCTTACGACAGCCAAAACCTAGAGGGAAAATGTCAAAATGTTAGTATCAAATTAATCTGGTCAAAATGGACAAATCAATATTAAAAAAAAAATTGACAAAGAGTATAAGAAAACTTTTGGTCACTACCAGGAACGAGTCGAACGACTCGGTTCATGAGGCATACAAGAACGGGCTAATGAGCCCACGAGAAGATCCCCGACAAAAAGGAAGAGAGAGAATTTATGAGCAGCAATATAACTAATCCACTATCTATATGTCAAAATGGGAAGTGAAACTCAGTTACATGCAAAACAGCACAACGGTTAACAGCTAGCCGAACAATATTGAAGACACTCTAAAGAATGAGAGGATGGTTTTGAGTCGGTTCCATGTTAAAAGTTCATTAGGGTTATCTGTTGATGAAATTCAACGCTCCAAATTATGCTGAATGGTATATATGTACATCTGGTAGTTTCTATTTCTTCCCTTTAAGTCCGGGCCTTTTTGAGTCAGCGTGCCCTCCCACCCTCCATTGCTTCCATCCTGGCGCTCGAGCCCCGGTTATCAACTCCTAATATTTCAATGCCATGTTGAAGTTGGATGTAGACACTTTCGCGTTCAGATTGCTGTACAGAAAGATTATTTGAGGTGGTGGTTGAGGTCTGAGTGCTGTTTTGAGTGTCCGCTAACATCCGAAAATATGCATGAGGTCCCCAACCTGCACATGTTACAAAAAAAAGACCCAAGGAATACTCCTAAAAATAATCTGTTTCATTTTGTAAAAGAATCATTCTCATGCAACAAAGTACATTGACACTTCAAAGCCCATAAGTAATGAATTCTGCTATCTACCAACTTCTGATCCAGATAAACGACAGGAATAGACACTCTGGTAAACAAAAGAAACATAGATGCAGACACTGGACTTAGGAGAACACACTGCTCTCGCTGTATGTTCTAAACATCTCTCTCGGAAGCATGTTTAGATGCTGGTCACACACCAGAGTTAGGAGAACAAACAGCCTTTCGCTCTATGTTCTAGTCATTTGTATTGAAGACACATACACAGTCGTAATATAGGGAAATTTTACATAGTCATCACTTGAGAAAAAGCAGAAGGCCTTACCATCTATGTCGTAAGGGGGTGGAAAGAATTGTAAGTAACAAAATGAAGAAACTGTCATCCCTGCATTAGTAGGAAAAAGAGCAAGGATTTCACCTTATGAAGAACAGAAGGCACTTCCAAACAACAGTACAACACAAACCAAAAACAAAACACTAAACAAAAGGAGTAAAGACAGACCTAATAGACCTCCAGCAAATACATCTTGCCAGTGATGCCAATAGTCATCAACTCGAGAAACAGCAACTAGAGCGGCAAGTAGTAGCGGCAGGAACACGATACATAGCTTTGCAACATGGCCGCTGCGATCAAATACTCTGGCTTTACCTGACAAGTACCATGACAGAAAGCCAAGACCTGCAAAGGACCCTGGAAACAAAAGCCAGATTTCATCTATGCAGAGGCTCTTGATGTACAAGGAGATCAAGATAATTCAAACAAAAAACTTAAAAAGACTACTATTAACTGTAAACAAATCCCTGCCCAAAACAACCACATGCTGACACAGAGTGAATCACAGAAGATTTTTGAAGGGATAAAGTCATATTTAGCCTTGTAAGTATGAATAAAAATCAAATCAGTACTCCTAATTATCAATTCAGCAATTTGAAATCCATAACTTTTGAAAATCATCAATTATAGCCTCCTGTCTAAATTGGGCATTAAATTTGACAGAAAATCATGCAAAATGACCAAAATACCCTCTAAGAATAAATTTAAAAAAATAAAAATATAAAATTTAAGAAATAAATTAAAAATAAATATTATTGAAATAGAATTTCAATAGTTTTATTTAAAAATATTACTTTTTTAAAAAAATTACTTTTTTATTTTTAATGAATTTTTTAGTAATTTTATCTTGGATGGGTATTTTGATCATTTTGCATAATTTTCTGTCAAATTTAATGCCCAATTTAGACGGAAAGCTATAATTGATGATTTTCAAAAGTTATGGGTCTCAAGTCGACGAATTGATAATTAGGAGTACCGATTTGATTTTTGCTCATACTTATAGGACTAACTATGACTTTACCCCATTTTTGAAAGTGCAGCAGCAATAAATATTCACCATATTCCCATCCAGAAAATTTGAGGAATTATAAAGGGTGTCCTATTTTCCTTCGATATCCATGCTTCAAAAAGTTAAAAATCAGATATCACTGGGAATTTTCAATGCTCTGCTCTGCTCTAATCAAACATGAAGCCTAGCCTTCAGGTAACAAAAGCATACGCCAGTAGCATAAAACTACGAAACTGTCTGCCATGAAACTTGTCCGTAATAGAAACACAACTGCACCTTAGAACAATATCATGACAAGTGCTACAGGCAAAAGATTCTAATATATATATATATATATGATATAATCTCCAAGGATGTAAAAAATGCATCAAAAAAAGAGCAAATCAAAAGACGACCACCAAGCTAGCCACATAACCCCGGTCCTTAAAGAGATTAGACTGCTTACAAGATGTATGCCCACTCGGGAAACTTTTGTGTCCTTCCTTAATGACACTCTTATCTCCAGTGCACAGAACATTCCTAGTGACAGTATCAAACACCTGCATATGTTAAGCACAGGTTATATGTTGACTGAAAGAACTATGGAGGGGCAAAGTTTATCATAAAATATAGAAGTAGACATGGAGACGCGGAAAAGCAGGGGAATTGATGAACTGAAGAACAAACCGCTTTGCCATCAGGGAAGCAACGCCAAAAGAAGTCTGGACGGGGACGACCAACACCATCTTTGATTGCATCCGTTATAACTGCAGTGATGAGTACAGAATACAGAAGGCCTGCACATTCATAAATATCAATTTCTATTATGAGTACAGTACAAAGGAAGCCCTGCCCTGCAACACTTCGTAAAGAAAGTAGAGCTACCCAATATGGCGTGGTGCAGATCATAAACATCCCTTCTGATGATGTAGTAGATGCTAATGATAACAAAAGGCAACAATATCGCGACAAGCTGTTAAAATAATAGACACAAAAGATTAGTGTTGATTTTGCAAGTCACACACATATACCTTATGCACGATTTTTTTTTTTCCGCCTGGATTTATCATTTGAAAGAGCCAAGACTTACTGGAACAGCCCAAAAGGGAACAGTATTGCCTTTCAATGGGTATCTGAGGTCTATCATCATCCCCTCTCCAACAAAACGGTGAAATGGTTCTATAAGGTTCAGAATGAGGTCGAGAACCATAAGAAGTGCAAGAATTAGCCAGTCATGCATATGCATTCTTGCCACTTGAACTCCATGTGATCTGACAGTGTGTGCACCCAGTTGAATTTCTGGCATGTTCCCCTGAGCTGATAGCAAATTAGAAGGTTTTTTCAGGAGAAAAACATTAAAAATTCAAAGAACTACAACTGAGCAAAACGATGGAAAGAAAAATAATGTTACCGTAATAAATGAAAAGCACAATAAAAACTTAAAGCTTATGAAGAAGGAAGGGAAAAAATAAAAGAAATTTATCATCTATTTATGCAAAAGATTACAGGGAAAAGGAAAACTACTCTCTTCACAGCTTAAGTAATTTTCCCTAGAATGCAAAAAGTGTATTTATTGTAGGACAAATCTTTCAAGCATAATAATAAAAACAAATGAGGAATACAGTTAGTCAGAGGTCATCATACAAGGTGTCTGGTCGAAAAGAGGGGTTCATTTGAACCTAAATTTGACACGAAAACCTTTGATTTGAGCAGGATTCCATTTCGCCAGTATGTTGGCCTAACTGCACATGGAGGGAAGAAAGCCTCACTAATAATTAGGTAAGTCCCTCTCATGTGTGAACTGCCTCACTGAGTCAAGGTGATGCCTATTGGTCAACTAAGCATTGATCAGAAATACACATGTACATGAATTTGATCCTAGTTAAAATTATATTGCTAAGCAGGTTGCTGATTCTAGTGAACAAAATTCTGCAGTGCTAATCAAAAGACCAAATATTCGCTTACGGTGAACTTAGCATCTGAGGACTGCAGCTAACCAGTACTTGAAATAATATATTCCCAAGTCTTTCCCTCTAGTTCCAGCTGAATATAAGTAATTAGTTGTAGCAAAATTTTGCATAACCTGTCATGGTACTCAGAAAAGACCATGGACAGAAAACAAGCACAAAGATAAGACGGTCATTCATCAAAGTAGGTACTAAGGACTGTAACCTACAAAACTGATTCTCTATACACAGGTTGCCATATTCCACAAAGATGAGACTTGAATTGTAATACAGGTTGCCATATTCCAAAAGAAAGCTAGGAGGTCTAAACAGGCAACCCACTTTGGATATTTCCGAAAATTTGGTCACAGGTTTACTATTTTGCTCGATGCCATGCTGTTTCCTACCACACTTGAAAGCCTCCAATCTAAGGTGGAAAAGCCAAAAATAAACAACACCCTCCGCTAATCTAAACTATTGAGTTATGATTTTTAAGCTGCTTCAAGGACAACCATAAATTATGATAAGAGGGAATAATCCATTTTAAAAACACTCCCCAGAAGAAAGTCTAAAAATTATAACTTAAAGTCACCTTGATTTCCAGGGCACCTCAAATAATCTCTCTCAGAATTACTCGGTACAACATGTGAGTTATATAGCATCTAGCCAATAAATGAATTTGACAACCAAATAGCCTCATAAGATGACTTTCTCCAAGTATCTAAAAGCAGTTTCATATGCTTAAAAAAGGAGCACCACTTGACAACAGTCTCTGATATCCGAAGTGTTTTGAATAGTTAGTTGGCTCATCCAAATAGATTTCTTCCAGACTACTCAGTTTCAGAGATACTACGGTACATCTGAAATTTAAAATGCAAATGTGCATTTATTTGTCTGCACATAGCCATGGATCCTTTTTTTTTTTTTTGATAAGTTGAAAAAAAAAAAACGGCGAAGTTATTATTGCCACTGGAATACAGATGTACATAAGCAGTAACAGGAAGTTCCAAAACTATTTAAATTCTTTTGACAGAATGCCCCGATGGCTGACCTTCAGAGCTCTGTAGCACATCAAAAATTCGCAATCAGGAAACGAGAAGTCACAAATTCTTTATAACTGCATTAAATTCCACCTTTGCTTGAGAGAGACAAATTAAAATCTCTTGAGAGAGACAAGGAAAAGGTTCGAATAGAACGGGAAGAAATTAAAGGGCAGGAAACTGACGATTAATAATGATCAAGTTCAACTCATGCACAAATAAGAACAAAGGAAAACCTATGTGAAACGCTATCCTAAACAAGTTATCTATTGTAACGGATATTCTATCCTGAATTAACTGGAAATGAGTATGCTTTACATGTACTTTGAGCATAAAGGCAGAAACAGAGTGTCAGAAAAGGTAGTAAATCCTTCTCTCTCTGTTCTTTTTTTCCAAATTTATCGACATATTGAAAATAATCGGAAACTCTAGGAATTGGAATCGTAAGAGTTGCCCTCATAGTATCATTAATCTCAAACAAATATAACGTACTCAAAACTTACCAAACGTAAAAAAGCTAGGCTTTGTTGAGGCATATTTTGTTATAGAAGCCCTGTTTGGACGCTAAGGAAGTGAAAGAAAAGAAAAGAAATCGAACTTATGGATATCATAGTAAATAGAATAGAAAACGGAAAGTAAAATGAATTTAATCGAGTAGAACATTAATTCAAGAATTCAGCTTAATCTAAATACAAATTCCAGTTCTTATTCTCTCTCGGATACAAGAACATCATAACCTACTAAAGTTTTTACCTTCTTCAAATCTCCTTCCTTTCAGCGGGAAAGAAGAAAAAAGGCAACCAGGAATTCCACACTGACTGACATGCAAACAAATTCTTCAAAACAAATGTAAACCGGGAGAACACAATAGGAAGAAGTGAGAGATACAGAACATCGCAATGCGCCTAAGAAAACGAAAAAAAATAAAAACACAGAGACTCACTCACACAGGCACAGAAATCCACTCACAAAATCGAAATCACATGTTTACCTGAAAACTTTACGAAAACGAGAGAGAAGTCAGAAGTGGAAGAGTTTCGGGCGAAACAGACAGCGAAAGCCGGCGGTGGAGAGCCTAACAGACACAGAAAGAGAGAGCGACGGGAGAAAGTGAGAGTGTGAAACGCAAATATGGGAAAAATTTGTAGAGCTTTTCGATTTACAGCTGCCGGAGAGAGCAGCTACGGAACAGAGGAAATAAAACTACAAAAGAAGCAGTTTCTTTCTCTTGTTTTTTGAAAAAATATAAAAAAGGGAAGGAAGGTTACTTGGCGTTTGAGGAACTAACTAGGCAGGGTGGTTTCTAGTTTCTAGACTAAGGTCGGCACGGCTCTGTGGGTCAGTGGGTTGGTGGATTCTTTCAATGAATCGAGCCCTATATGGTTAAACCAAATAAATAAATCAAGTCCCAGACCCAGAGCCGGAGCAGAGCATGCTCTTGGAAATACGGCCATGCGAAAACCAATGGAAATTTATATTTAACGATAAAATATATGAAAAGAAGCTAAAAGGTTTTAAAAAAAAAAAAAATTTAGGAATTTACGGACCGTGTAGATACTTTAATTTGATTTGATGCTGGATGCATTAATTATGTATAATAATGCGGCCAAGCTTTCCTTTCTGTCCAAGAGAAATAAAAAAAAATAAAAACAAAAACTGTTGAAATCTCATTTGAGTTAAATACAATAATTAAAAGAAAACAGAGAAGTGGGTGGAATCTATTAAATGTGAAATTTAAATTTATACCTATTGGGTAAAGACAATTTACTTCGTTTGATAAACACTTATACGTACCCATCATCTGAGCTGCCCCATATTTCTTTGTGTTACAACTTTGATTATTTAGGCCAATAATCAAAATCCACAAAAGAAACATGTCATATATCCACCATAAATAATTAGATGCATGAACAACCTCTTTTTATTTTAAAAACAATTATCTCAAATCTTTTTTTATTTACCCAACAAAAAAAAAATTTCCTTATTTTTTCCTGCTAATGAAAACCCATAATAGCATTCTTTTTAAAGCCAATTGAGACTTTCCTTTTTCAAACTTCCAAAAACTACCAGTTCCTTTTCAAAGGGAGCATTTCTTTATTCTTTTATTCCCACATCAATATCGAGGCTAAAAATTATCATCTTTTGTATTGTGATGCCTAGCCTCTGCCACATGGCTCCAAGATATTAGTTTTGCTCAAAGGGTATTGAAAATCAAAGAAAGCGATCCTAGCCCAATATTATAACCATCTGGCAAAAACCGTTTTATATTCTTTGCTTGTTCTTGCTACTCTGCTTTTGCCTCACCTTTACCGTTTCATTCCTTTAAGAAGAAGATGTAGATGGCGGAAGTTTACATATTTGGATTGGAAGAAGAACAAATTTGGATTAAAAGACAAGTTTATGAAGCGTAATAAAGGGAGAAAACAGAAAGATAAAAAGAAATGTTTATAAATGAAAACCAAGTTACCTTAATCCTCCCCTTGTAGAATTTTTTTGAAAGAAGATTTAGACTTGGACTACATGCAAGAGAATGTGATAAAAATGACTTATATTTTTTATAATTTTTTATTGAGATTACACAGTATAATTAAGAGAGGGATAGATACTGTGAACACCATTATAAGGTTGATATTGTGAGAAACTTTACACATGCAGCATTGAGTAGAAAATTATAGACAAGATTCTATAAAAGTAAAAATCTTAAATCTTAATTAATATTCTTAATTACAACATTATAAATTTGGTTGTCACACCATTTAACACCTTTAGAACATTGTTTAATTTTTATTTCCTTTAGTTAGCATATCCCATTTAATTACATGTCGAGAAGTTGGTAAAACCTAAAATATGCAAAACTTTGAATACCATAATTAAAGATATTGAAATCTCAAATTTAGAGTTTACGTATCACAGTCAACCTTTTGGGCGTGAACTCGTGTCCTAATTCTATCGCAGGGATTTAGTCGACATGATTTATATCAGGTCGGCAGAAGGATCACTCTTAAATTTGTTCCTTCCTATTCTTCTTCCTATTTACTGTGCTTTTTGCCTCGTTACTTTCTGCTACGCTATAGTAATCTTCTCTGTAGGATCTGATATTGAATCTTGCTTCGGTCAACTAGTAATTAAGTATATGGAATGAGTAGAACCTGGGGGCCTGTTGAATGCAGGAGCATGGTTTCTCTTTCTTTGTCTCAGCTTCTCGAATCTCCATACCTCAGGTTAAACCGAAAAGAAGGGAGACGTATACAGGGGAGGTTTCTTCTGGCTCTGGTTGATAACCGGGAAACTATTTTTTAAGACTTTCTTTCCTCCTGTCGTTTCCTGGCACTCTTTTCTTTCGTGGATAGGTACGTTTCAAGATTACTTGTCCGCAAACAAATAGAATAGGGGGAAAAATTCACAATATCCCAAAAGCTTGCCAATACGGATTGCAATGAGGTGAGTTGGGAAAGTATACGTTGGGACTGGTATTATTTTGAGCAGTGCCAACCAGCTGCCATCCCTTTATTTGCTCACAACTAAAAGCAAATCAAAAGCCTCACCATTCACCAAGCTGGTAGGCCACTGAAGCTACCTATAGAATTCATAACTCGTCAATATTTGGTTTTGTTTTGTCTTTTCTCCTTTAAATGAAGATTACGTGAACCCTAACATTGGCAAAACGACGTTCAAGTTTATGCGCAGGCACGTTCATGCAGGTACAGAGCCTCAGAGCGGCCCTCTGCATGCAATAGCACGTGGGGAATCTGACATTCTCCACGTTCCTCAGACAGGAGATTACGGACATGCATGCCGAAATGAAGTGGCAACTTGGTTGATGGGAGGTTTTTGTATACGTAAAGGCTGCGTTTGTTTCGGTGCAAAATGAAAGAAAATAAAAAAATATTTGCAGCTTGAAAATATTTGTAGGAAAAATTAAACAAGTTTTGATATTTGGCTAACTCTTTAAAAATTGGAAATAAGCATATAGTTTTTATTATCACCTAAAAATTCAATGAATATTTTGTAATAATTTAAATTTGTCCATGTCAATAAAAAAAAAAACAAACAAACCACAATCTAAAAGTTAAACAAATTTTTATTGTCAATAGAAATATTAAAAATAATGCATAACAATAAATAAAAAAATTTCAAACATAAAATCTCCAAAACCATAATGATAAATCAATATTCAACATTTTAATAAAGAAAATTCTCCAATTAAATTTTGCGAAGATAGACATTTTTCGTCATAAATATCTTTGCTCAACTTGTTTCATGCCAAATATTCCAAAGCTAATGCAAGAAAATCCTTTTCAAATCCTTCTATCTTCGTAATTTCTTCATATAGATCATTGATATAAGCTTTCTTCAAGAGCTATTGCAACTCGTTTAATTTTATTTCTAAGTATCGCATAACTCCATCTTTTATCACTTGCGGCTTTACTTGTTTTTTGATGAGACAGCTCAGAGAGAAGGAAAACAGTAGATTGCAAAATGAAAGAGCGGTGAGAATAGAGACAAAATAGTTACCGTGAAAAATAACTTAAGCTTTTTTAGGGGTATGTTATTTTTCGGTCGCATTTTCTCTTTGACCACTTATTTTTTTAACTTTTGACTCTAATTTTTTGCTCCTAACAAACAAATTTTTTTAAAATATTATGCATGAAAATATTTTCAGCCAAAACAAACGCAGCCTAAACAATAGACGTCGGACCCCAAAAATTAATTTTAAAAACGGAGGAAAAAACGAAGGATATAATCTATACAGAAGAAAAAAGATGAAGTGAGCAGCATTTTGAGATTCTTTACCACCTGCTATGCAGGGAACACATTTCTATAGATAACAGAAGCAATTTTTCCTTTTCTTCTATCTCGGATTCTCTTTTACTTTCTTCCCTTTTACCATTCTGAAGACACCAATGCCTTTATTGGAGGAAAAAAAAAACAGAATCAAACTTCATTCCATATCGCGGAAACTAAATGTTCACTGGACTCCAGATATACAAAGATCACCTCCTCCCTGATTCCATTTCATCCTCTATGGATCTGAGATCTCTGTTTATATTGGATATGGCGTCACTACCGTTTCGTCTTGCTTGTTGATTCACAACCTCAATTCCTTCCGCCGCATTCATAGGATGCACCGGGTTTGTTTCGTCCCGTGACTCCTCTAAAGCTCTGAAATATGCATAAGGGCCCCATCCTGAAACCAGAAGATTACGAAATTTGTTAAGCTCAGAACACTACTTTTCCTGCTTTTTGTGCCGGAAAAACAGCACTCCATAGGTGAAGATTTAGTGTTAGAAATGAAAGACAGCCAACAGGCAACAGCAGGTGAAGAAGCAAAAAATGACCTCTCCTCTGTATCATGGCCACAAACACCCTCAACCCACTACAGAGTGGCTGCATTTTCTAAATCTACTTTCTTTCCAAAGATCCAAGCTCTACGTACCCAATTTTTCATTGAAGCATTTAAAATCTCAAAAAAGATGGTCGAAAAAAAAAAGAAAAAAAAAACTTGAGATCGTATTTCAGGATTGGATCAATGAGACTACTGCGTTCCATAGTTTCTCCTCTTTCAGCATTTCCATGGCGATCAATGGAGCACCATAGCCTTTGCATTTCCAGAATATAAAATTCCTTCTGTACAGGATGCATCGTTTTCTACACATTTTGCTTCACTACATATCTCGGTACTTAAAAATTCTGTTTACCCCAGCGACTCCAAAATTTTAAACAAAAGACTATTAGCTAGGTTTGGATTCTTTTTTAGTACGTTTTTTTATGGAATGATTAAGAAAATTTGTTAAAATGTATTTTTTTTATATTTTTGTGAAAATAGTGGGTTCCATAGAAATAATGTTTGGAAAATAGAAAGTTATTACCTTAAAAACTGTAAGAGTAAGAAAGTATATTTGGAAATAAAATTTTTGTTAGAGGAGTTTTTATGAATTTTTGTGTTATTTTTCACTGAAATTGAGGCCAATAATTAGATAAAAAAATTTATTGAAGATTGAAATGTTTTTTTTATGTGAAAAAAAAATCATGTTTGGATTGAAAAATATTTTTAAAATAAAAAAATAAAAAAATATTTTCAAAACTAAAACAATATAATATTCACTCAAGGACATATCACAGAGTCTCCATTGAAAACCAAACATAATGTATGAATAAAATTCTTTTTGATAATCGTCATTCACGAGCAGGCCATTTTTTAATCAAAGAGAACAATATTGTCAGCTTCAACCACTTGTGTGTTGTACTAGTGCACAGAAAAACACAGAGCATACTTGATATCATCTCACAACCCAAAATACTAATGAAATAGGAAAAAATATATTTTTTACAAGTAAATTATCACAGATTTTATAATTTACTTTTTAAACTATTATGTTTAAGAAATTACACCGTAACTGTTTATTTCTAACACATTGCACTTTTTGTGTATTTTTTATTTTTATCAAATTTGACATAAATGGACTTTTTTTAAAAACAGTACGTGGGAGTTAGGAACAACTTTTGCTCAAGTTTCTACTCATACCACACAGGAAAAAGAAAATGTAACAGTGGAAGTAAAATGAACCAATCAATTTTTAGGCAAAGCATGAGCAAAAGAACATTTTAAAATTCCATAACAATAATTCTTGCAAAAACAAAACAGAGAAAATGGGTATATACCATCATCGTTGTAAGGGGGTGGGAAGAATTGTCGATAGCAAAACGCTGCCACGACGAGGCCTGCAAGAGGTAAACCATGTTAAAGAAAAGTTGCTAAGTCTTACACTGTAAACAAATTCCAGATTTTACTTTTCTGCATTGGTAGGTGACCATACAAACACATACCAATAACACCTCCAGCAAACACGTCTTGCCAATGATGCCAGTAGTCATTAACTCGTGAGATGGCAACGAGGGATGCAATTAGCAGCGGAAGGAAAACAAGACACAGCTTCGCCACATGCCCTCTGCTATCAAATGCTTTTATTTTTCCTGACATGTATAATGACAGAAAACCTAATCCGGCAAAGGACCCTGCATAGCACAATCCTTAATTATCTCAGATCAGTTGATTCATTCAAAAGATCTCCGCTTGGTTTAAAATAGACACTTGAAAAAAATCGTAATTTGGAGTGTATTTTTCATACCAATCAAAATAAACACACTTGATGTAATATCCTAAATCTCAAGTGGAATGAGAAAAGAGAAAGAATCCATAGATGAGTTTTATAAGGGTCAAATCCTATATTAGGACCTTAGTAGGTTAAATTGGGCTCGACCTTTAAAATCAAAGTACAGATGTGGCTAGTGTTTTCCTTGAGTCGTTACACTTAACTTCCTTCTTTATCCAACTTGCTTTATTTTTTAGGTTTTCTAGGTAAATTGAATATGGTTTCACTATAGAGTTTTGAGTGTATTTTCCATACCATTTAACCAAAACCATTAGAGCCTGTAGCAGGAAGTGCTGCTTACATGAAGTATGAGCGCTTGGGAAGCTCCTGTGTCCTTCCTTTATAACACTATCTTTACCATGACATACTACTTCTCCCCATTGATCATAAACCTAACCAAAGGAAAAAAAGCATAGATTGATCAACCATTGAGTAGTTTGGAGCAGATTCACATGCTTTCAGGGAAAGAAAAATCCAACAAATGAAAAGCTCGAAGCCCAAAAAAATGACCCAAGATAAAAATGCAAGAGCTTAATTAGGAGCACCTCAACATTGTGAAGGAACCAATAATGAAAGAAGAAAAAAAAAATTATGATTAACCCGTCAAACCTGTATCCCAGTTGCAATAAGGTTACAAAGCTGCCATTTACAGCGACTAGCCCTTAAAACTAGTCTAAACATTAACAGACAGGGTGTACTAAACAAAAGTAATTTAGCAAGGTAATTATCAAAAATAATAATTCAATGAACAGATTCGTACGTAATGGAATATACAGTAGTTAATTTTACTTGTCTATTTATTTAACAATGATTCTTGTCTCCTGTGAGCACATCTCCATCGGACAGCTTCATGAATTAACTAGACAACAAAATTTAGCAACAGTTAGATCTTGATTTGCTTGTTTTGTGGATTGGGATTGGGATTGGGATTGGGCTCGGCCCGGTGAGGTCCAAGAATCATGCCTGATTCGAGCCCTTTTTTTCTGAGCACCTGATCCTAACGCGTAACTCTAAACTGACTTTTGGGACACTCAATCCTACAAAGGTACAGGCCCATTTGACATTTGGGATTAAAGCATGAGATATATATAACAAAGACTCAAAGAATCTGGGAAATGGAAGCATACTTCCTCTCCATCCGGAAAGCAGCGATAGTAGAAATCCGGTCGAGGCCGACCAACTCCATTTTTTATTGCGTCAGTGATAACCCCGGTAATCAGCACAGCGTATAAGAGACCTGCTCTTTCAAGAGAATATTTAAGTCGTTCCTTTGACTCTACTGTTCAAAGAGATACAATGGCTGCAAAATTAATAGGATTACCAAGAATGCTGTGGTGCAGATCGTAGACATCTTTCCTACGAACATAGTAGAGAAGGAAAATGGCGACAGGAAACACAACCGCATACATCTGATCATAAAAGGAAAGAGGAATCCTGGTGACTTTGTTTGCTTCCACCAAATTAACAAGGTTCCATTTAATTGAAATTACACAAACAGCTCATCCGGAAGACACTGAGGAAGAGAACTCACAGGAACAGCCCATGCAGGAACCGTGTTGTCCTTCATGGGATACTTGAGGTCTGTCATCATATCCTTTCCCACAAAGCGGTAAAATGGGCAAATGACATAGAGAACAACTTCTATCAGCACAAGAAGCAGCAATACAAGCCAATCATGCCGGTGATTCCTAGCAAGAGTGGCACCATGAGATTTAACAGTGTGCGCCCCAAGCTCCACCTCTCCCATTCTGCGCTGCTGTGACAAACACTGGATCATTTATTAGTTTATTTCTCTAGGATCCAGGGAGAAATCAAATCTTTCACCTATTATCTTATCAGACCAATCTTCCTCGAACATGAGGGACAATCTATGACAATGTTTAAGCACAATTAACACATCGGGTAACGTATCACAATATGTAATGTGAGAATAGAATTACCATCCCACCTGGTAGCTCAAGTGGCAGTAGAGACCTGGGAGTGTGGGTAGGTACACACTGACGGATTTAAAAAAAACTCATTTAAATGGAGCCCATAAGTGAGCCTGTCAGTCTTTTCGGAGTTTGTCGTATTGTTGAACTCAACTCGTCTTTTTGGAGATTGTCATATTATTGAACTCAACTCGTGCTAATACTGGTTAGCTTCGTTCAAATCCGGTGCACGTAAATAGGTGCCCAGATTTTCCTAGTTATCCAAAAAAAAAGAATAGAATTGCCAATTTTTTGTTTGTTTGTTTGGTGTTTCTAGCCACCATATCACCAACTAAGCAGTCTCATTGCTAAGATGTTCGTAACTTGAACATCAATAGTTTGCTGGAAAAGGTCCGGTCCTGGCTTTCCTAGATACATGCAGCACGTTTAAAAAGGTCAAATTAATTTACGATCAGAACTGATTACGTCTAAACTATGCACATCTAGGCTCTAACCATTCAGAAAAACAGAGATTAAATCAATTTTATAATTAGATGGTTGTCACTACTTTTTTTCTGAGCATGAAAATGATTGACAGGGAGGGCTTAAGAAGTAAAGATTGGATTACAAGATTCAAATTTGTTGTTATATTTAATAATTAAGTAATAAAGCAATTAACCAACCTGAAAGATACTCCAGAAATTGCAGAAGGAACAAAGCGATCCTATATCCTTCCACGCCATCGACTAACAAACGCAGGAATCTCTAACCACAAAATGTAAAGCAAAAGCATGTTATATAATTGTATTGATCTCTAGAAAAGAAAAAACGATCGAAGAGACCAGGAAAAAAATCTTATCTCCCACAGTAATGGAAAAGGAAAGAAGTGACAACATAGCAATGGGAGACAGGGAGTGACGGAGTAAGGCACTGGCTCTATTAACTAAAGAGATTGGTACCTTTTTCCAAATGGGACCGGATAACCCGAAATGTTCTTATTGCTTTGAAATCTACTTGTAAAACTGCCGGCGGGTGTGACCGTGTGCCTTTGGGTGACACAGAGAGAGAGAGAGAGAAAGATGCGGGTTGTGCAGTTTGAAATTAGATGATTTGCCGCCGGACGGTTACTGCATTAGATTCCGTTAACAACCACGTCTTTACGGTGATAATCAAATAAGAGTTATTAACGACTTCTTTTTTTATCAAAAGAAAAATTCAACTATTTCGACGGCCCAGGTGCTGACAGGGTTTGGTGACCCATAGCCGTAATATGTGTTGACTTTTAACTGTCGATGGTGGCGTGCGGGGCCTACCCACGGAAACAAGGGCGGCGCTCACCTATTCCACCGCGCCCCCAATTGATTATTTTCATCTGCGTTAAAGGATCTGGGTTACCCAAACCATTTTTGGGTTAGAATTTCTCTCTTCAAATATCACCAAAGAAAAAGTCAATTATAGGTGTCGTTTGTTAGTCAAAATTTAAAAAAAAAAAATTTAAAATTTTAGAAATTTTTTAGATATTAAAATTTAGGGGAAAATACACTTTTCACCCACAAACTACCGGAGTAGTGACACATTGCACCCCAAACTACCATCTTTAAGACATTGCACCCTTAAACTACCAATGTTATACATTTTGCACCCTAAACTACCCACTTTGACACATTACACCCTCCAACTACTAATATTAAACACTTTGCACCCTCTATTTGACAATAATACCCTTAAGAAATTAATGAATTGAGAATAATATCTAAGGGCATTATCGTCATTTTAGTTTGAAAATTTGATAAAGGGTGCAAAGTGTTAAAAATTGGTAGTTAGAGGGTGCAATGTGTCAAAATTGGTAGTTTAGGGTGCAAAGTGTAAAATATATGGTAGTTCATGGGTGAAAAGTGTATTTTCCCCTAAAATTTATTATGATTTGTTTGTTAAAAATTTTAGAATGTGTTTGACTTATTCGAAATTTTGATATTGAGATCGACTTCTACCTTATCAAGATCAACATATTTAGTGAGTGGGTATGAATTCAAATTATATCTCCTTCTAATAAGTCTTTTATTTTACTCGAATTGTGAAGTCTCTCACGGAGTTTTGTCCCGGCACTTTTAAATCAATACATTAGTGTTTCAAAGTTAAAATAATTAAATATCATGGGAATGTTTAAGAGGAAAGAGGCGTAAACATGGGATAATCAGGGGTCCACATGAGAGAAAAGGGTGCACAATCACCGGCTTATCTTGGGGATTAAGTGACACTCCTATGCTTGAGTGGTATTTTATAGTACTGCTTTCCGCCCGCGGCCCAATATGTAGGCCCCCAGCCGCATTAGGCAGTGCCATAAAGTGAAAGTTTAAGAAGGAAAATCCGCGTGTGAGCAGTAGGCATAGGAAACATACAGCAGGTATCTAGTTGCAGTTTCCCAGCAAAAAGCAGTAGATACTATACAACAGCCATTTGATGCTTTAGGTATTAGATATTGAAATTGAGATGTGTTATTGTAAACACAGTTCTTTTAAAATGGTGTGTGAGTTAATCCAATAAGTCCACTTCTTTAGCGTTCTATGATTAGTAGATTCAATTTTTTCTTTCCCTTAATTAACCAAGAAAAAAAAATACAAATTCGAATCGAACAATGTTGGTGTGCTTGAATTTTTTTTAAAATCAGAGGTGGGTCATTTATAAAATTCTGTTTGTGCTTGACATTGTGTAGATGATAAATCCCTTTAGCTACTTTAGAAGGAAAAAAACAAAAACTTGGTTCTCTTTTAGTTTTCCATTCAGCCAGTCATTGGAGAGGAGAATTAGGGTTGCTTGGAATAATTCCACGTGATGACCTTTTTATCACATCCTGCTTATCAGAATCTTTCGAGAATAGGAAGTAATATGCATACTAGGAATATTTCCCTTTCTCCTCAATCTAATTAGATTTTCTAAATGTTGGAGACCAATGTGGTCTGCACCCCCACTAGCAAGATAATGATTTTGTGACTATTTACGTTACATAATTCCAAATTTGATTTAATGGTCATCACTTGGGGTTTAAGAGTGTACTTCCTCTCAGATATGAATCATTTCAAGTGCAAATAATTATTTGGAGTCTCTGGGGCTACTCTCATAACAAAATTGGACTTACTTGACATATATAGCTTGGGAGTCTCGAAATTTTTTAACTAAAAAAAAATTCCAAATTTTGCATGTCAATTGGGATTCTCAGGGTCTATTTGTTTGTAAAATTTTGGGAAGTTTAAAATTTTAGGGTATTGGATTTGGTGAAAAAGTGAAGAGATAGATGATTTTTAATATTTATTATAATGAAAAGTAATGATTTGATGAGAGAGAGATTATATTGTAATTTTTTATTGTATTAAAATTTTAGAAAGTATAAAATTTTTGTTTGCAAACACACCCTCAGTTTTTCAGTTGGGTCACATCTGCCCAATATAGTTTACTTATAATCATCCTCTTTTGTATACCGGACCGACCTGACCCGAGAAATTTCTAAATTTTCCAACAAAGGCTATTCTCTATTTAATTATTCAACTATTTGTGTTATATTTAATTGATTTATCAGTTTATGAGTTTTTCTGCCCATTCAAACAAGAAAATACCCAAGCAAGTCGCCAACTCCAAGGTCGAAACACGGGAAACTGAGAGTTCTGCCCGCCTTGTCTTTTTCGTCGCCATAATATTCTGTTCAGTCTTCAGAGTGCAAGCAGGAGCAGGGCGAGTGGTGATGGGTTAAAACGTTGCAACGACAACCACATTGGCAGATCCGAACCAGACCAGGACGACCAGAAATGCAACCAAATCTGCCTGCAAAATTGCGCTAAAGGACGTTCTTGCAAGATTGTCAAAGGCCCACCTCCATATCATTTCAGTCACGTCTCTGCTGGTCCAAATATTGCTTCTTTTTTCAGAGTCCAAATATTGCTTCAATGGACGATAGATATTATGATTCGTCCTCGCTCCGAGGCGCGAGTAAATTACGTAATCATCCTAAACTACAATTTGTATTTTGAATTAATTATAATTTTTTTTTTAAATTACTACTTGATTTTCAAATAACTTCACAAATTTTGAATTCGTCACAACTCACCCAATAAACTATACTTTTAGTTGCAATTTCATCGCTCAACCTGTTGGGTTATTATGTTAAACAATTTTTCACCCAGATAATATTCTCCTTATTTAAAAGACAAATTTGACCAATTTAATTCTAACTGAGTCATCTTTTTTTTAAATTAAAATAAATCAACTAACTAAGCATTAATTTTTGGGTCTAGAAATTGCTTGAAGTATAGTAGAAGGTCAGGAGGACTAAAACGAGGATAAATTTATCTTTTTATATGAGAAGAAAGTCATTAGGACATAAACTATTGACATAATGGCTCCAATTGATTGAACTTTAAATCGCAACTAGAATTATAGTTTGTAAGAATATTTAAGAATCAAGTGGTAATTTGAGGACGAAAATTGTAATTAACTCTTGTATTTTTGTAATTTACCTCCCAAACTACAACTCTTGACAATTGACCCCTTAAATTATCATTTCTTTGGAATTTACTCCCAAATTGAAGATTTAACCATTAGGATTGTAAGAAGTGGTAGTTTTAAGGGATCAATATAATCTATTGTGGAGAGTTAAGGTCAAATTACAAATGAGGTGATAGTTTAGGGTGATAAAGAATATTTTTCTAAATATGTTAATTTTCGTTTTGTATGAGTAATATGCAAGTGCCACCTATGGATATCTTTACTAATGGATCAGCTTAGGCTTAAGAGTTAGAGTATCCTCTGCCTAATTAAAGCAGAAAAATTACACATGAGCAACAGTACCAGTTCCAGCACATTCGTGCACATCAAAAAAGGCAACACTCTTTCTAAAAGAATATATTTGAAGGCATTATTCTTATTTATCTGATCAAATCCCATCAAAATACGAATTCAGTATCTTTTGGTACGTTACTGTTACAAGCGGAAAAAATTGACCGTTACTGAAAGAATCAAGGAATTAGATTTAAATGAGAATCGGAACCTATTCTCATTTAGCTTTTTAACGTATCATTGAAAGCATCTGAATCTTTAACTTTATATGTATATTTTTTTTTGGGTATTCAGATTAATATTATCAATTAGAATTATTTGTGATTTAGAATAATTTATAATTGGCTTGTTGGACCAGTAAAATGAAGTATCTTAACTCCGTTTAGAAAAAAATTCAATCACTAAGCAAAAATATCGCAGTCAAAAAGAGAGACAATTCTTTATGATATAAAGTGTTAAAAACCTTAGTAATTGAAGATGTCATCTTGTTCACACACAAAAAAAAAAAAAAAAACCATCCTCTAATTTACACCAAAAAATAAGTTCATTTTAGCATTGGGGTTTCCTTTAATAAAATTCCTTTAATCTACCTCTCACTAGACATCAAATTCCTTTAAAGGGTTTCCCATACTTGCAAGTGGGGTCAAGTATGCAAGTGGGATATTTGCATGTGAAAAGCGGGTCCCACTCCATCGTCGGAGCCGCCGCCTCGGCACCCCCAGATGGAGGAGAACCTTTCTCTCTCCTTCACTGGCCCAGCGTCACCCTGTCTAACCGGTGGGAGATGGAGGAAGGACTCACCCCTATATTATGGGTGGTGGACAATTCTGGATGAGAAGATTATTCTCTTAAAATAATATTTTAATTTTTTAAGATTTAATTTAATATGACACGTGGTTAGTTTTGATTAGAAAAAATAAGTTCTCTTAAAAAGTCTTAACAGAATCGGGCAAAGTAATTTATTATAGTAACTATATAAACTTAGTAATTTAAAGATCTTTTTTAAAGCCTAATAAAAATTTTTAAAATCGCTTCAAACCATAATGTGGAAATATAAAAAAATATTAACATCAAATCGGAATTTCACGATTAAAAAAAATAAAATAAAATCAACCTGTCTAGAGAATATACGGTATCTTCTCTTAATAATTTTGATGGCTTGTTGGTAGGGTGCAGTGATTGCTGTTGCTTGCTTTACCCATTTGTTTACGTAGTAGCCTGATGCAGGGAATCAAGTAAGCCTGCCATTGTGTACGCCTCTATTCTCACAGTTTCTCTCCTCGTAGGCCGTAGCTTCATGGAAGTGGGCATGATTGCTGCACTTTTTTTAGGTGGGGACTTGTGCATTGGATTTGCTGCTGTAAACCTTTTACAATTATATCAGGAGGCCTTAATTATGGGCAACCGGTAAGAGCATTCACTGCATAATGGGCTACGGGTTCCTTAAAAAGATAAAAAAAAAATTGTCAATCTTTGCTGGGAATAATAATTGATACATTTTTGAGCTGTATCGGTTCGGAATTTACGGACTCGGTGAGTCTATTCCGATAAATTTTAAAATTAGAACCAGGCTGTGACACTGACTCGTCCACGCACCCTTAATTCACCCCCAGCCATCGACGCAATCCAAGGTGAGTTAAGTTTTTAATATTACTTGAAATTCTTAAGTTGGATTTCCTCGGTACTGCTGGGACCGGAAAAGATGAAACAGGGGGATGAATGGAAGCCTACTTTACAACTCCGAGCCTTTGACGACACCTCGGGGCCCTAAAGAGATGTCTCCCCTGTCTGAGGTTGTTCTTGATTAACTGCTTCTTAAAGTGCACTCAATCTCCGTGAAATTGTGAGCAAAGGGAACACTCGGTGGGATCCAGCCCCTCGTTTCTTCCCTCACTTTCTCGGACCATGCAGCGCAGTTCCCTTTGTTTCTATTTGAGGCTTCTTAGGTTTCTTACAGTGAAGGTTTATGCTTCCCTTCGGATCCCTTTTGCATACAGAAGAAATACACTTTTCAAGGGTGTTTGCTCACTAACAACTGGTTTCGAATTACAAGATTATTGACAGCCCACATTCATGACTGCAGGTATATTTAAAGAGAATGAAGCAACTCCTTAAGCCGGTTCAAATAAGTACTGATAGCTTCTATCTCTCTCTCTCTCTCTCTCCCCAAATCCATCCAATTAGGCAAACTGAATACAATATTATGATTTCTTAATTTCGTTCCACTATTTGGCATTCAACTAGGAACATGGTTTGACGCAAAAGTGTTGGAAGGACTGATTTTCATTTCTGGTAGGAAGGTGTGTGCATGCTAAAATTTTAGGTGGTTAAAATTTTTAAATATAAGAGTTGGTGAAAAAATTGAAGAGAGAGATTATTTCAATGAATTTTTTTTATATTTATTAGAGTGGAAATAGATGATTTGATGAGATCGGGAGATTATTTTGTAGTTATTTTATTAGACCAAAATTTTTAACACTCACTTTAGTGGGTAAATGTGAATTTGAATTATACTATTATTAAAGTACATCTTTGACTTGCATGTTCGTTTTCACAATTATTCTAGAATATAAATATATTTTCAAATCAATATCCAAAATCTTAAAAATTTATACACAAACACCAATAATTTTATATAATCTCCAACAACTTTTCACACAAACTTCAATACCTTTTCAAAAAAAAAAAAAAATACAACAAATATTCACTTTCTATACTTGTTCACCTAACTCTAATACTTTTTAATTAAAAAATTACATCAAATCATCTCTCTGTACGCATTTTTACAAACTCCAACAAAAATTTAATATCTTTAAAAAATTTAACTAAACTTTATACAAAAACCTGTAAAACTCTAATTTACATAAATATTCACAATTTTATTCTATAATTTTTTACAAAATGAACACCCCCTTAATATTTGGATTGTGGGCCGATTTGAGTGTCTAGTATTTATTGTTGCATGCAGTGCAATTATTTAACTGGATCAAATCCATAGAAACCCTATGCACAAAAATAAGGGTCCATTTGTTTGTTCGTAAAACAAATTTTAATTGTTCTCATGTATTTGGCAAACACTTGAAAATGAGGTTTGTAAAAGCTTTATTATTTTGCAGAAAACAAATTAAACTCAAATTTTCTCTAAACTAATTTTTTTTTGGAACATTATACTACGCCCTATATCTATGAGCAAAAATTAGTCACTTTCAAGTTTCAAAATATTTTATTCCGACTCATATGTATCAAAAACAATCAAGTTTCAAAATTTTACATGCAAAATGATCGAAATGTCCCTTCAAGACAAAATTTTAAAAAAAATGATATATAAATAAAAGTAATATTTTTTAAAAAAAATTTTGAATTTGAAGGTTAAATATACAAACATTGAAAAGGAAATTTTTTTCTCGATAACATTTCAGTGAAAAGTTTTTTAAGTAAAATAATAGTTTTATAGGCAAACAAACTCACATAAGATACAATGCATTTTTCAAGAAACAAAATATGCGGAAAGAATTTTTCAAAAAGAAATAAATGCTTAAAACAATGTCAAATGAGTACTGTTTTCAAATTGTTTCTTTCTTAAAGAATTTCCCTTGCATACGACATTTTGTCGGGCGTTGTGTTTGTGTATGCTTAAGATAACTTATTTCTTTTCGTGAGCCTGTTCAGACAACGTATTTAATAGTTATATATTTCAACCTTAGAATAACTCCAAAGGTTGGCCGTAAATTCGGCGTTGCCCCATGAGACTCCGAAAATAACTTTTATGATTTCTTTTTCCCAAGATGTTTCCTTTCATACTTTATCAATTGTGCTCTATTTAAGAAAACATTTTAGTGCAGGTATCTTTCTTAAGGTTCAATCTCTATCTAATTGGTTTTCACATAATAACACACACCTTTACATATAGTTTAGACTTAATTAATCTACTAGTTTTTGGGTATTGCCCAATTCTAAATTAGTTCTTAGAGTAAGTTTCGTTTAGACTGGTCATTGTGAAATTATTGTTGTATTAAGGTAGTCATTCCGTCAACTCGAGTAACCCTATACATGAAAAATATCTAATGTGTCTACTGAGAACACATGTTAACTAATTGTCAATAATCACGTATCTCCCTTAATTTCAAATCACTCAACATACCATGTATGATTAGTCACCATTAATTTTAATTCTACATTAAATTCTCTATATCAAGCAAGAAAAAATTCTCCTTAACAACTCTTCTTTAAATATTGAGTTAGTTCAATCTATTATAGAAAATTTGAGTTGGAATTAAAATTAATAGGTATTAGTCATATGTGGTACGCAGAATGATTTAGAAATTAATAGGGACATATCATTATTGACAAATAGTTAACGCGTGTCTCTATTAGCCATGTTAGATTTTTTCCATATACAATCACTAAAGTTGACGCAGCAACCACCTAAGGATACGAAAAATTCCACAGATATTAGTTTATGATGAAACTTATCCTAAGTTTGAGATTAGATAATATTCCATAACTAGTAGACCAATTAAACTTATATATTTTATATCGAAATGTATAGTTGTGCGTTGTGCGTACCAATTTACCTGAATAGGCATGCAGAAACTTATCCTCCAGAAAGCTGCTCCTAATAAAACATGTCCAAATTTGTCTTCGCCATATGCAGATGGGTACAACAATATTCACGGCCTTTTCGCGGATCTAGAACGAAAAGCCAAATGGGACATCAATTATTTTGTGATCATGTCATGTCAGCTAGAACATCAAATGACATTTCGGTCAAGATGTGAAATTATATCATGTATGCAGGCCCTGATCTTACCCCGGACCGGTATCCTCTGCGATTCGGTCAGACCGAATTGGAGGGGCAATTCGGAGAGAGAGTGAGAGAGAGGTGTGAGTCCCACGTGGATCCTCATCCCAAAACCAAACAGGCAAACGAATGATTTAATTAACTTTTGGATCATATTCTAAATGTTTTTCCTTTGTTTAATCGGATTATCCAACGAGGATAATATTGTTTCTTCTCTCTTTTACTCAAAACTCATGTAAGCGAGATATGATCTCAGCTCCCTCAAGTTTTTTCAATCTTTCTCATATTTTTAAGTCCACAGATGAGTGATCTTATGCTCGGAATAAAGAGCATGCTAACAACAATATATTCTTTTGCAGAAAGTAATATAGACATAATATCATGATAGGAACCGCCGGATTCCGTCAACACCTTGCGGCGGCGACGAAGGCGTTATAGATCTATGATGTCGGTGGCATGGCAAGATAGTTGAACTTGAACATATAGAAACTTGAGGGGAATAATTAATTTTTACACATACATATGTGTCGTACCAAGATGTTTCTCCAAACTTGCACGAAGGTTTCAAAAATATTATAAAAAAAAATACTTAAGGACCATTTTAGTCCTTGAATTTTACACTTTTTTTTAAAATGGTCAATAAGTTTCAAATTTGTTTAAATCAGTTCCTGAATGATTGTTATTTGTCGATTTAATCCTTATGTCTAATTTTGTCCTTTACATGCATAGTCAGCTAACAGCGGGACACGTTACTTCCAATAAGATCCGCCACGTGTACTAATTTGAAAAAAAAAACTCACAAAAGGACAGCCATGTTAGCATCTACGTTTTTTTTTTTAAATGATTCAAACGGGAGCCCAAATCTGGGCTCATCATCACTGCTAGGAGGTGGCCGAGAGCCCTCCCCTTGCAGCGAGGTGGTTCCCAACTCCCCTCTCTTGTTGTGTTTTTTTTTTTTTTTTTTTTTCAGATGCCAACGTGGCTGTCCTTTTGTGAGTTTTTTTTTTTCAAATTAATACACGTGGCGTGATCTTATTGAGAGTGGCGTGCTCTACGTTGGTTGACTGTGCATGTAAGGAACAAAATTAGACAGAAGGATTAAATCGACAAACAACAATAACCCAAAGACTGATTTGAACAAATTTAAAACTTAGTGATCATTTTTAAAAAGGTTGTAAAATTCAGGGACCAAAATAGTAAAAAAAAAAAAAAAAATTGTGGATTTGAGTACTTTCTATAATAATTTTAAAATTAGAAACGGACTAATGGAAGGCTATTATAGCCTTTGGATTGTAAAATTTTAACAAAATTTTACTTTTATCAAACACACTTCAAAATTTTATTTTAATTTTTATCACTAATTCTAATATATATTTTTTTTAACAACAATATAAAATTTTACTAAAATTTGATAACCAAACGCTATATAAATATTATGACGGAAAACAAAAAAGGGTCCCCTAATAACTTATAGTCCAATCTTGGCATGATTCATCGATAAATGCAATCTCATCCCTATATTTGGTCTTCCCAGTCAAAACGAAAAATAAAAAGATTAAGAAGAAAAATTCTAGCTCGGGCCCTGCCAACAGTGCTAGTCTACTCAATATTAATACATCATTTAATACGTCATCAAGTAGGTTCAATTGTCCGGGGACTGTCTTTCCCTCGCCAAAAAGTCTAATCTATTTGGGATGTTAGCGTTTGTGGGTAGCTTGTATATTCAATGTCTGTGGGCTACAACACTTGTCCAATGCCTCTGCTCACTCAATGTGACTTCCCTTACGATGATATCACTATAGTGATATTAAACAAAAAATTATTAATTATATTAATACTCAATAATTAATTAATCCCTCTTACAAGTATCAAATATCTCTCTCTTTTATATATCCCGTTTTGAAAGGTTCCTAGAAAATGCATTAAGCAAGCTTATAAAATGCGATTAAAGATTATATTAAAAAATGATATCTTCAATTATAAGGTCTCAATACTTTACGTTTCAAATTATTATTTTTATCATATCACGTTTACTTACTATTGATTTCAAACATTTTAATTTTTTAATAAAAATTTCATTAATTTTAATAAAAATTACAAATTTTGTGAATAGAATCGTTAGCTTAAAAAAATCGTTGTCCGAATTTTAGTGAATATAAAATATCTAAAATTTAATAGTTAATAGATATAATATAATAGAAATAATAATTTTAAATATAAAGTATCAAAACTTACATAATTAAAAAGTGTAAGTTTATCTATTCGTGTTAGAAACATTTTCGTACGATCGCGGGGAGTTTAGGTTGCTTACTTGCGTCAACGAGATATCTACCATAAACAATGTTTTTGTGAGTAAAACTTTTCCAATTTATTAAAACTCTCTGACACGGACGCTGGCCTAAAGATTTTCTTAATTAATTAGCCGAATGTGGAGAGTTTTACTAAATCCATGGGACCCTTGTTACGCTTTTTGGATTGAAATGACCCAAAGTGAGGGTTATTTGCACCAAACATGGATTAAATTTATTTCACCACCTTTGCCCTTTTGACCTAAACAGCATATATATATATATATATATATATATATAACCAGCTTGATGTTGCTTGCACACTTCAATCAATAACTAGCTTGGAGCAATTAGACATAAAGGCAACTTGGGGTGATTTGGACGTACTTATTTTGCACTCTCCTTGTGTAGATTCTTACAAGATTACTATCAATGGAATAAAAAAATTCCCATAAAATCATTGGCCTTAATTTTCCAAATTTTTTTACTAAAATTCAAAAAATATCCTTTCACAAAAATCTTCTTTCTAAACATACGTTTTTACTCTCACATTTTCAAAGAGAATAAATTTAAAAAAAAAAAAAAAAATCTCTTTCTAAACATATTTTTTTAGACTCCATTATTCTAAAAAAATATAACCCAAAAAATTTTCTTAACCATTACATAAAAAACGTTTTCAAAACTAAACAAAACATAGCCAACCAAGATGAAAGGGGGCCACACTTGTGCGCTCCTGCCCTTTCTAAAAGATCAACCCAAATTTTCAATTGCTTTCTGCTAAATAAATGTAATCCCGCCCCCAAAAAGATTAAAAATAAAAATAAAAAAATTTAGAGAAAGTTTACCATTTTAGTAGCTAAAAACATCTTCCTTTGTGGAAATGGTAGAAAAGTTACCACTTCATGCTTCCTGAAAATGGGTTGTATATTGCAGAAAATCTTTTTTAGATGTTTGGTACGAAAATTAGTGGAATGATTATGCAGAGCAGTGTAGTAAAATTGCATATCTTTGTTACCGAAATAACCTAATCACATTAAAATATAGATATCTTCTGATCATGTCTTGGCAAGGTCTGCAACTAGACAATCAATTGGCTTAGCTGTTCTGAGATGATGGGAGTTTTTGAATTACCAAAAGTTTGCAAGGTAATAAAAATATTTCCTTGGTAAGGCTTGGGAAAGATTCTAAGACCTAAATTATGTAGCATTAAATTCCGGATTCATATGTTTTTTCCTATCGACACCATTGATAAAAAGGGTTATTTTGGTACAGTAATATTCTACTGAGACTCTTTTTAGTATGAAAAAATTCGTGAGTAACAGTTTAAAATTTCAAAATACCAGAGAAATTAATCAATAGGGGAATTAAGTCTTAAAAAAAAAGTTCAAGTCTCTTAAATCTTCAGATTATTTTTGTGTTTGTTAGTTCTTTCTAGTCTAAGAGCTCCAGATCAGATTATTTTACTTGTTGTAGCCAACCAAGATGAAAGGGGGCCACACTTGTGCGCTCCTGCCCTTTCTAAAAGATCAACCCAAATTTTCAATTGCTTTCTGCTAAATAAATGACCCCAAAAAGATTAAAAATAAAAATAAAAAAATTTAGAGAAAGTTTACCATTTTAGTAGCTAAAAACATCTTCCTTTGTGGAAATGGTAGAAAAGTTACCACTTCATGCTTCCTGAAAATGGGTTGTATATTGCAGAAAATCTTTTTTAGATGTTTGGTACGAAAATTAGTGGAATGATTATGCAGAGCAGTGTAGTAAAATTGCATATCTTTGTTACCGAAATAACCTAATCACATTAAAATATAGATATCTTCTGATCATGTCTTGGCAAGGTCTGCAACTAGACAATCAATTGGCTTAGCTGTTCTGAGATGATGGGAGTTTTTGAATTACCAAAAGTTTGCAAGGTAATAAAAATATTTCCTTGGTAAGGCTTGGGAAAGATTCTAAGACCTAAATTATGTAGCATTAAATTCCGGATTCATATGTTTTTTCCTATCGACACCATTGATAAAAAGGGTTATTTTGGTACAGTAATATTCTACTGAGACTCTTTTTAGTATGAAAAAATTCGTGAGTAACAGTTTAAAATTTCAAAATACCAGAGAAATTAATCAATAGGGGAATTAAGTCTTAAAAAAATTTGATTTTTTGTGTTTGTTAGTTCAGCTTGTTAGTCTAGGGCTGATCAAAATCATAATATTTTTCCAGATCAGATTATTTTACTGTGCTTCTTTGTCCACCTGATTGCTACACTACCCCGCCACACATCCAACTGGAGCCAATCAGTAAACGAGCTGTAAAAGCCATATGCCACAGTGTATCCACGGGCTCTCCCTCTAGCCCCTGTTCCCCGCCACACTTTCCCAAAACAAACACAGAATAATTTTATTATTCAAATATTAAAAATAAAAAGATATAAAAAATCAAAACAATATTTTTTATTTTTTATTTTTTAAAAAAAGACAAGCTGGCGTACACCAGGTGTGGAATAACTATAAAGAGCATCAACTCCCACTACATCACCCTCCCTTTTCTTCTCTCTCTCTCTGTCTTCCACCAGCAGACTCCCCCACCCACCAAGTCTTCCGAACATGGAACCACCGCCATCTCAGCCACCGTCTGCTCCGCCTCTCTCAACTACCACCACCGTATCCCCACACCTCTCCTACCCAGACTCCGTCGACTCCTCCCCTCGTTCCCGCAACACCGACTCTTGGGAGGATCCTCCTCCTGCTAACGCAGCCCCCACCACCAGGCTCCGTCTCATGTGCAGCTACGGTGGTCACATCGTCCCTCGCCCCCACGACAAGTCGCTCTGCTACGTCGGCGGCGACACCCGGATCGTCGTTGTCGACCGCCGTACCTCTCTTTCCGACCTCTCGGCCCGCCTCTCCAAGACCCTGCTCCACAACTGCCCCTTCACACTCAAGTACCAGCTCCCAAACGAGGACCTCGACTCCCTCATCTCCGTAACCACCGATGAAGACCTCGACAACATGATCGACGAGTATGACCGCACTTCCTCGAATTCTCTCAAGCCTTCTCGCCTCCGGCTTTTCCTATTCCCCATCAAGCCCGATTCCTCGCAATCCATCAGCCCGATTCTCGACAACTCTACCAAGTCTGAGGACTGGTTCTTGAACGCTTTGAACGCGGCCGGTTTGCTCAACAGAGGTTACTCTGACCCAGCCTCTGTCAATTGCTTGCTGGGCCTGGACGAGGATGGGGCTGGTGTCAATAATCTGGACTCTGGTGGTGCAAGAGATGCGGAGGCTGGTCAGCCAGGATCGTTTGGGAACGGTAAGAGTGGGAAGCAGGGCCAGGATGTTCACTCTGTACCGGATTCACCTATGCTAGAAACGACATCGTCGTTCGGGTCCACTTCTTCGTCGCCTTCGCTAGCGCACTTGCCGCCGATTCAGGTCCACGTGGAGGATGGAGGTGGCAGTAGTGGTGGTGGGATGAGGGTGTTGGATCAGAAGGTGGGGATAGAAGAGCAGTTTGCTCAGATTAATGTTGGTTCTGGGCCCAAGCAAGATGAAAGTTTTGTTGTGATCCCTTCGCCGCCTTCGATGCCGGTGAACCTAGCAGCTGCATCGCCTTTGACGGTTAGTTCTGCGGCAGTCGTCGGTGAGTACCCGAATCGGGTTTTCTCGGATGATGAAAGATCGGACCATGGTGTGCCGGTTGGGTATCGAAGAGTACTGGCTGTTCAGCATCAGTTACAGCCCGAGACTCTGCCTCCACAATCTCAGCCGAAGTCAAGTGGTGGTCTTGATTTGCATTCTCCTGATTCAGTCTCAAGGTACTGCGTTGATTAATTTTACTTCCAAATTTCGTTAATTTAATTTAAATGGTATTGTTTCTTTTCGAGGAATGATCAAATTTCTGAATTGAGCTTTACGTGTTTGTTATAATTCTACAGTGATGGCAGTATTTCCAATCCATTATCTCGCGCAAGACCTTTAATTTATCAAGAGCAAGTTGTACAGATCCCCTCTGGAAACACAAGGGTTCCTGGCAACACTGTTGATGTTGATCGAAGAGGTAATATGTCGGATCCCAACTCCCGGGTCCAGCTGCAGCCCCAGGTTCCAGATTCTGCTTATGTATTGCAACCCCAATTTGATCAACAACAACTGCTACAACAATCGCAACAACAACTACTACAACAATCGCAACAACAACTGCTACATCAAACGCAACAACAACTGCAACAGCAGCAGCAATTCATGCATGGCACACACTATATCCACCACCCCCCCACAGGTGCTGTGCCAATCTCGGCATACTACCCTGTATATCCGTCCCAGCAACAACATCACCATCACCATCAAAATCCACTTGACCAGCAGTACCAGGTGTACTATGTGCCTGCTAGGCAGACCCAAGGTTACAACTTGTCTGCGCAGCAATCTAATGTCGGTGAAGCTGCTACCGGTGTCCCTTCTAGCCACCCCCAAACACCTCCCACTGCTACAATGGGCCCTCCTGGAGCTTACAATCCCATAAGGAATGCCCCTGTTGCAAGGCCTGAAATGGCTGCAGGTGTATACAGAACAGCAACCACAGGTGCTCCACATCTGGTTCAATTTCCTTATAGTCAGCATTAGCTACAATATGTGGTTACTCTCAGATTCATTACCCATCTTAGTCAATGGCCCCAACTTCAGCTACTGCCCTAAATTATGCTTGTAAATTTTCCAATCCTGCTCATACCAAGTTATACTATACTCAGCGCAGCCACCAACAATGCCTTCTAAATACATACCATGACACCACCCACTGCTATAGTGTGGAAGCTTCTGCGCAGCCTCCACACTGACAACATCAAGCAGCAGATCAGAACTTCACAGCCATTAAATGAGTAGAGGAAGAAGAAACAATTTTGAAGGAAGGGGTTTGCTTTTTCTGTAATGTTTCTGTTTAAGCGTCTGTCTTGTTATTGCTTTGTGATATGTGCTTTGTGATAGATAATAAGGAACTTTGACCTGTCTTCTATTTTCTTGTGTGTCCTGTTGTTCTTATTGTCATAGGAAGTGGTCTGAGAGTATATGTAAATGCTCGAACTCATGTATGGTGTGCTTGTGCAGTTTTATATATCAGATTAAAGAATAAATGGTTTATAGGTCACAAGATCTTTTAGCTATACGTCTACTTCAAGTGTGTGATTCCAGAGTTCCTGATGAGTAGTGCCAACGTTTCAGCTCAGAAAAGATATAACCAGAGAAAAGTCTAGGAGTCTGATCTATTGAAGACCAGAGTTTGATTCTATTGGTATCTGGTTGGCACTCCCCTAGTTGTGACACCTGATTGTTAAAAATGGTTATACCTGGCGCTTAATTTTGTAGCCACCTCAATGGAAATCAAATTCGCTTGTTAATTTGTCTGGTTGGTTGCTGCAGAGTGCCACAGAAAAGGGCATCCAACTTCTACTCTTTTTTCCCTTGATTCTCACTGCATCTAGAATCTAGATTATTATTAATACATGAACTTCTTATTGCTTACTCCATTGGTTCTTGCTTTGAAAGTTGCTCACCTTCCCTTAGGCTTTTTTATGTATAAGAAACATCAATGAAAACGGTGACTCCTGTTTCATGGCCTATTTTTTATATGTAAAACCTCTTTCTGCAGTTCTGCTTTCCAATCTGTTACAAGCCTATCCTGGACCATGATTTTCTACAATTTACTGTTCAAATTATAACGTGTATTTCAGATAAAGACACATACAATAGGTAGATTTTGTACTATTTAATACTACTTATGTAAATTTTTGGGTAATATAAGTCTTATCATGAAACTCACCTGTTGAGTCTATTTCTCTTTAAATTTGTTGCAATTCGAGTCAGCGAATTACAGAAAATTCTCATCCACCGATCCAGATTTCAGCTGTGGTCCGCAATGGGCCAAGAGTTTCTCGATGGTACAACCATAAAATCCGTTCTTTTGGACGGAACCTATTACATGCTTTAATGAAAGTCGGGATTCCATGCATGATCGTTAGATGCCGTGGGGCGTGGATCTTTATATCAGATCGGCCTGAAAGAAACAAATTAGTGCAGTACTGAAAGCATAAGCCAATCCAGATCCAATGTTGACCTGTAGCGGGTGCATGCCCAAATCGACCAGCGTATCGCACATTTACATGTCGGTTCAAGTCACTGTAGAGGCCTGTGACTGTCAGAACTCTTAGATTCTGTGGTTTTCTTAACTAAGAATGCACTAATTAGCCTCAAACTACGTATAAAAATATACGAGGTTTGTGTTTAGTTCTCGGGATGAGAGAATCATGAAGGGGGTGTTGGTGGAGTTGCGATTCGGCACCACGTGTTTCAGCAACTTTTGTTTGCGTCAGTACACTAAAAGCTGCTGCCTTAGCTCCTAGCAACTCTGTCTTTTAGTCCCAGCTAGAGTTGATGCTGACAATGATCCACGCCATTGGCCAAGGCAAGTCATAGGGCGCCCATTATTTGTCACCTGCAACCAACTAATCAACAGTTACATGTGGCTCGAACTCCATGCACAAAAGTGCATCGTCCCCCGCCTTCTCTATCATATGACTCATCGTAGTGGGTCTAGGGGCTACACTCGCAAAGTTTTCTACCAACGAAGTTGCCGTGGGTGTCTATTTCTGTGTCCTTTTCGAAGTAATAGAGTTATCATAGTCATCCTTCCGTGCTAGACTTGAATCCGCGTCTGAAAACTCTACTGTTTAGCAAGAGGGGGTGGTACCACTGGACCTACTAGGCAGACGGCATGACTCCAAAACTGTTTAATGTTCAATGCAGTGACCAGGTCGTACTTTGATTCCTCGAGCTTATAGGACAGCCCGGTTGAGAAACGACGGCCGAAATGCACCAATATTAGGCACCCAGCGAAGCTCATGGCTTTCTGGATCTCACTGAGGAGTTATTGAGTCCAGAAGCTTTCGTGGTTTATCACGTGTTAAATTGCTGTTAGAAAACTGTCTACTACATGGGGTCCATCATGGAAATCCAACGAAGAATGCCCATTTCTTCCGTCTAAACAAAGTGCTGTAGACTAAATCTAACTAACAAAATTGAGAATTAGATATCAATCCAGCGACTAGATATTACTAATTAATAGCTATGTCAAACACTCTAACACAATTATCAGCGCCACAGGAAGCAAGCTGCATGTTCTTGCAATCTTCACTCTTGGGGCTTCTCCATGCTAAACGGTTTACTGCAGAGACATGACACATCAATGGATCAAGTCGTCTCACTAAAGCAGCAGCTACACCTGCTGCTGAAATGCCACCGTCATCGACTCTTTTTACAGACAGACTCCACAGTTCAATGAGTCCACTTTCCATTCCAACTGCTAGGAACCCATCGTTTCTCTGGGGACCAAGACCCGTCCAAGATATTGCAGTGACACTACTATTGAACTGCGGTAAAGTCAGAAGGTGTCTAACAGAAGATCCCTCATCAACACCCCAGACCTTTACTGTTTTGTCTCGTGAACCTGTAGCAAATTCGTGACCATATGGATTCCAAGAGCATGACCAGATAATTCTTTTGTGTGCCTCCTGCCTTGCTACGAGCTGGTAACTAATTTCATCGATCCCTAAACACAGACAAAGCAAATAAACAATGTGATTGCAAATTGTTGTAAAGTTCCATAAGAAATCATATGGGAAAGGGAATGCTAACTGATTTCAACCAATGCAACTTTTGTTTCACTTCCAACAGAATATATCATTTGTCCATTTTCTGTTAGACTCTCTAGGATGACTGAAAGGAGGAGAAAGAAAAACTTAAAGACATTTATTGGTGCTAACAGAACCAGAGGAGGTAATGGTAACAATGATAGACAATGGAAGAAAATTTCATGTCCCAGGAGGATGGGAAGTGGCAGCAACACCGATGCCAAAGGTATAAAGGCAGTGATGGTGCTGGTGGTGTTTTCTGGAGCGGCTGCTATATTTTCCAGGAAAAGATCCTTTGTAAGTCTCAGTCTGAATATTATGGTGCAATTTCCAGAGAGAGATAATTTATGAGCCCTACAATATCTACTATTACCCATGTGAAGTTTCACACAATGTGGACCCCATAGTATGTAACATGCATTTAATACTTGTTGTGTCTATCATTCTTTGAATTGCACCATACAGGGAATTACAAAGGATCCTGATCCATATAAATGACCTTCACAACAGCGTTTCAGAAGCCAACAACGAAAAATAAGACTAAATTTGAATTTCCTTTCTTCTTCTCTCTAGATCTCTGAAGAAACTACAACCAGCCGGTGCATGCTCCTTCAGCCTTTTAGGTATCTTATCCTTTACTATGGTTATCATTGTTGACCTCGTAAACTCTATCTAGTGGGAAGATGCCACTACCCTCCAATTCGCTAAATGTGAAGTGACCAAATAAAAAGTTTTGTACCAACAATATTGTGTGAATGTCAAGGGTCGAAGATACCTGTTCTTTTGATTGAGAAAACAGAGAATTGGCGATCCCTTGACACCGCCAACAGCATGTTGTCATCATGAGAGAATTCCATCTGTGTTACAGTTAAGCTGTGAGACTGCAACTGACCAACTGCCTTCCATGAACCCACTTGCCATAGCCATATTTCTGCTACCATTGCTGATTGGGCCTGCAAAGACGCAAGATGTATGAGGATCAATGTACTACCAGAAAATACAACCTGACTATAGCACTGACATAGCAAAGCTCTGGTTTGAAAATGCACTTTGAAAACTACTAATAGAAATAGCAACATGACAACATATACCTTGCATGAAGAAGCAACAAGCTTCCCCTCGTGGTCACAGCATAAAGAAAATAACTCATTCCCATGACCATAAAGTTTGTGTGATTCTGGCCAGAGTGTATGCCATGCAAGTTGATCCTCAATTGGAGGTTGAGTGAACACAGCTGGAACCGCATCAGGAATAGTTTCAAAGGTGTCAAGACCATCATTCCCAGTTCTGTCTGAGGTCTCATGTGTGGCTGCATATAAAATGGGCCATCAAATCATTTTGAAAGCACCGACTTATCAGCACTGATTAATCAAAAAGGAAAAAGACATTCATCCTGACTATTATCCCCAGCAAACTCAGATTGTCACATAAAAAAGGTGGCATGACAGCTTTTGGTCGTTCACTGCGAAAAATGCAGAGGAATTATATAAATGATGAGATCAATACATCCACTAACTTTACAACGAGAAGATCAATTTGTCTGCTCCCCTTTTGAAGATGAGAAAGGTAGAAACAAAAACAATCTCCTTAATTTAACTACTTATCTCAATTTAAGGTGTCAATTGTTCTACGTCAAGATGTTTCAGTTGGAAAGATCTCATTCTTGCACAAGAGGTTAAGATATCGCTACACATTGAGCAGAAAGAGGGTAGGCCAGGCAAGCCATGAGGCTTAAACTTTACAAAACATGGAAGTGATATGCAAATTGCTGCCATTATAGACAGTGCAGGCTAAGCATATGAAGGGGGAAGCTTATAAAGTTGAAAATTATGCTGGAACGATGCACAAAGTAAACCAAAATCAGGGTGATAGGAGTCCTCTCTGCCCACACAAGTATCAAGGTTGAGTTATTCTGTACGTGCCACAATACGGCACAAAAAAAGGATTTGTGAGCAACTGAGCTGTAACGAGATTTTTTTTTTTTTTGTTCTTTTCTTTTTCTGTTTTCATGGAAAGACTTAAACTAAATCTACCTAATGCCACCCTCCAACAACTAACCACCGCTTGAGCCAGAGCAAATGGCAGGCTGTTTGGGGATTTATTTTTCTGATTTTAAATAAAGGATCCACAGATTGGAGATGTCAGAGGATGGAGGAAATTCCATTTAGGCAATTCAGATACCCTTTTAAGTGGAGTAGGTAGTCATTTTTCTAAACACGTTACAGGTTATACATGTGGTACCGAGTCTTGAACCCAAGACCTCACCCTATTCCAGTCAAGGTCTTGGGAAAGGGGAAGGAGAGGTGCCACTTAAGAGTTTGTCGGTCGTAAGTACTCATATTCTGAAGCCAAACATGCAGCAACACCGGACTCCCATGCATAGCTAATGTCCCTGAAAACCATATATTAGTCCAGATGGCTGTTGACTTGTTACCGCACTAATATGACAGATATCCAAAACGGAAAGTTTTCTTGTATTATTTTCCTACACACCACATTAACCTCCAGCTCTCATTCAGGCATGGTAAAAAAAAATAGGTATCTATTTAAATAGTTAACTTTGGTATCTAGGGTGATGAAATATGCATTGTTTCTATCTGACAAAAGGGGATTTGAAGACCATGGGGCCCAAACCTATTAGACAGACCTTGGAGATGCTTTCACCTTTAAGCCATGCATCAAAACAAACCAAGGTTAATGAATTAACTGAGCATCAAAATAGCTAGAAAACCACAGCATCTATATTAGATAATGAGAGTAATGGTACTTTTGAAGGCTTCAATCTGAAATAAAGAATAAACAGATTGATGAAGAAACAGTACTAACCGCACACCTCTCTTCTCCAAAAAAAAAAAAACAGGCACAGGAGATACACAATAACACATGCCAAGCTCAAATGGTTAAAAGGAAAGAAAGTGCAGTTCATAGAAACTGCATAAATGGGGTCAAGGAAGATATCACACTTCCAAATAGTATTTTCATTACATGAGAGAGACAGAGACTTACCATGAACATAGATAGGTTTCTGCGATAACCCAAGAGCTGACATATTTGCTCCCAAAACTTGAACATCTAGTTGAAGATCTTCAGAGAAACTAGAATTTTGTGAATTGGCATGGCTCAATGTCTTCAAAAAAGACAAGGGGGCTTCAAAGACTCTGGCAACTTTCTCATCAGCTCCACTGATAAAACGATGGTTCCCCTTTCCTTGGATAATTGTCACACAATTAATATCATGGCCATGAACCTGAGGGCGAGCAATTTCGTGCCAAGAGTTGGTGTCTCTGAAAGAAGCTTCATTTTGCCATGAAGAAAATATTCGAGTTGTCTGCAGAAATTCAATATTTAGGTATCAATAACATCTATAATAGTCCATCATACAGATGCATGCAAAATAATGCCGATATCTCAGAAAATAGTAACAATAATATCAGAATAAGAAGAATAATAACAATAACTAGGTTAAGTGATCTGCTTATGAGTGCCTCCATAACCTCTACCGTCGAAATTTCCATAGGAATTGTCTCCACATAATTTTTCTCAAAATTAAACAACCTCCAATCTAAAAGTCTCGCCTATATGGACTGAAGATGTCAGGATAAAACTGTGTCAACAACAGAAGTTTCATTCAATTGGTATTCAGTTCATTGCTACCCAAAAAAACAAAAGAAAGGGAAAAAATTTCCAGGTTGAGCCTTCAAGTTCCTAGAACTCAACAAAAAGATATGGCAGCCAGCAGTAATTGTAAATCCATGTTGTTAACTGAAAAAAGGTCATTACTAAGTGCTTGTCCTTAATAAGTGGCATTCATGGAAATGGTGATTTCTGTATAATCCTGCCTTTCCACATTTTCCTTTTTCTTTTTGCTTTTTTTGGGTGGAATTACCTCTATAAAAACTCAAACCTGTACATTTGCGCTTGGCAGCCTGAAACTTTTACCATGTTAAATACTACAAATATTTAATCCACTCAGAACGTAATCAAATGCTTATTTAGCCTTATCAAGTGCCATACATCCACTTATTGACTCTGAAACCGTATGTGTCTATTTTACCCACTGGTGGTCAAGCAAAGGACAACTTTCCAAAAGCACCACCAGTCTAGGAGCAATGTACAAGTTTCAGGCAAAAATAAGCAACAACTAAACGATACAGCTAGTCATAAATTCTCAGAAACAGCCAAAATGCACCATGTAACAACAATCAGAATGAGAATAAGTAACCAGAGTGTTATTGAGGATGAATAAAAAGTTTTTCAAAGTTTTTCTACAATATCTGCAATATATTACCTGGTCATGGCTGACTGACAGTATATATTCACCAGATCTTGCCCATGCCATATCTGACACGGCCGCAAAATGCCCAGAGGGCACCTTTTGTGGTTGCCAATTATCTAGGTTCACACCAACATTTTTCCAGAGATGGAAGGATCCACCATATCCATGTGCCAAAATTGAATCCCCATTTGGACTCCAATGGCCACCATAAAACCCTAGAGCACAATGACTTAATTCTCCAACAGTCACCACATTCATCCAGATACCAGAAGTCTTTTCAGGTTGCCAGATCATCATTGTCTTGTCCATGGATGCAGATAAGATGCTTTGCGGTTGATAGCAGTCAGATCCATGTAGAGATGAAGTTGAGGGGGGTTGCCACTCCACTGAATAAACCCAATCTTCATGTCCAATAAGTAGAGATTCCAAAGATATTTGATAAGATATTGAGCCAGCTAGAAGCACAGGACCTTCAATATAAGATGCTAGGCTTATTTCTTCTTTCCTGCACGCACCCTGAGTGCTGCCAAGAGAACTCCGTAGAGCCAGCTTCCATATACGTATGCCTTTGTCCTGAGACGAACTTACAAGTAGAATGCTATTTGCTACACCACTGATGCATATAGGTAAGGAGAAGTCCAAACTTCGGATCCAATCTGTATGCCCTTTTAATTCACAAGCATGACAAACTGCAGGCATATGCCACCAAAAAAAAAAAACAGGGGGACCCGAGATTAGGTATTGCCACAATGGAGACTACATAGGAACTCAACAATAAGAATGACAGGGTGAAGGCAAGGTACCTTTCCCATTCTTTCCCCACAGTAAATATGAATCCTGTTATCCAATCCTCCCATTGCTAGAACGATATGCCCAGTATTTCCAGGCAATTCTGCTAATGAAAGTGCTACCATAGGTTTTGAACCAATAGAGAGAGATTCCACACAAAACAATTTACAATCCTCTGAAACAACAAAGTGAAGTTGTTTGTTAACATCTTTGAATAAAAATTATAGAATGTTCGGTTGTTCAGAATAAGATGAAAGCAAAAAAGCTCCTTAGAATGAAAAGTGTACACAAACCAGATACACACAGATTGGATTAGTCAGAGAACAACACAACCTCAAACATATTTATATCTAAACGATTTCTCAACATGACAGCCATCACTTTTTAGGCTTAAATCTTATGACAAAGTAAAGAGAGATTAAATTAAGGAAGAATCCAGTATGATAGAAAGATCACTCGCTAAGAGACAACTCTACATGCCAATGAAGTTGAGGAAAGATAGGCAAAGTGAGCTCCATCTCCATCTCAACAAGGTGGGTAGTTTTATTTGATTAGCTACCAACATCCAAAATACGGCTGGACAGACAATTTTTCCCAATTGTGGACAATCAGGACACAAAAAAATAAATTCGAACATGTCACGTAAAATCTCAATTTGGAAGATTGTCTTTTTGAGCATTACCACTTTTACATTACAAAGGTCACAAAAAAAATACTGTACTAATCTATCTACTCAAATGGTCCCAGATTCCATAACATATAAAAATTAACTCTATCATAGACAATTGTTTAGCATCCATCTCAAAATGCTGCCTGCAGTTATCAAGTGCATGCTACTCTGGTCCGATTAATTGTGCATGTGCCATAAATGCAGCCTCATCTTAACCATGTTTATACCCTCAGATGATTAAAATGTCGCTTGCAGCTCCCTAGATGTTATCTGCAGTCACGATGAAAATCACTGTCTCCAGAAGTGGATTGATACAAAACATGTTGCAACTTGGATGCATCACTTCAGATCACAAGAAACAACTCATAAAGTACAAATGTAAACATAACACATTGATCACTGGTCTGCCGATTGGCAACTATACCATGGCCTCAATGTTTTTAACTTTTAGGGCATGAAGTAGGAGGCTATTAGGCTAACACTTCTGAAGCATCATCATTGGCTATTAACCTGACATCACACAGGAATAAGATGAATCAAGTGCATCAATCTTGCAGTGCATATTCTGCTGCCTATTTGGCAGAACATATAGCAAATGAAGGTACATGAGCCCCAAGTTCCATCAGTATCCATGTCTCCAGGACTTTATGACTAAGTAGATATTTCCCATACACAAACTGCACCATCCAAAGATAGCCTCAAGAAACCAAAATTCCAGTAATGCATGTCTTCGTACTTGTAACACAACTGCTAAAACAAATGATTCAAATAATTATATGATACTCAATTTACACACAAAAAACAAACAAATATAATACGTATAATTGGACATCATTCACCAAAAGTATATTAGAAATCATTGAACGTAAAGAGCGTTACATTCCAAGAGTGTTTTTGGGTTTATCAATGATAGTAAATGAATCCTTCATACTGCCAAGAAACTGAATACAAAAAGAATTCCCCATTATAGTACCTTTCCGTCATGAAGGGAGAGTTCCCATAAGATAATGATACCATCCGCATCTCCGGAGAGCAGATAGTGCCTGTGTTGACACACAAAGTATAAACTTGTTAAGACCACCGGGAGTCATTGACTGACTCAGATGATTAAAATGTCGCTTAGTCTGCAGCTCAGCGTTTATTGTAAAAGTAATTTTTTTTTGCTAGATGTTATCTGCAGTCACGATGTCCAATCTTGAGATGGTGCAATGGTGGACTGTCGATGAATTTCTTGCCAAGCAGAAGTGGATTGAGTCTACCAACAACGAGATTGTATTCCACAATGGAGACTACATAGGAACTCAACAATAAGAATGACAGGGTGAAGGCAAGGTACCTTTCCCATTCTTTCCCCACAGTAAATATGAATCCTGTTATCCAATCCTCCCATTGCTAGAACGATATGCCCAGTATTTCCAGGCAATTCTGCTAATGAAAGTGCTACCATAGGTTTTGAACCAATAGAGAGAGATTCCACACAAAACAATTTACAATCCTCTGAAACAACAAAGTGAAGTTGTTTGTTAACATCTTTGAATAAAAATTATAGAATGTTCGGTTGTTCAGAATAAGATGAAAGCAAAAAAGCTCCTTAGAATGAAAAGTGTACACAAACCAGATACACACAGATTGGATTAGTCAGAGAACAACACAACCTCAAACATATTTATATCTAAACGATTTCTCAACATGACAGCCATCACTTTTTAGGCTTAAATCTTATGACAAAGTAAAGAGAGATTAAATTAAGGAAGAATCCAGTATGATAGAAAGATCACTCGCTAAGAGACAACTCTACATGCCAATGAAGTTGAGGAAAGATAGGCAAAGTGAGCTCCATCTCCATCTCAACAAGGTGGGTAGTTTTATTTGATTAGCTACCAACATCCAAAATACGGCTGGACAGACAATTTTTCCCAATTGTGGACAATCAGGACACAAAAAAATAAATTCGAACATGTCACGTAAAATCTCAATTTGGAAGATTGTCTTTTTGAGCATTACCACTTTTACATTACAAAGGTCATTAAACAAAAAAAATACTGTACTAATCTATCTACTCAGAAGTGAGCTCTGAGTGGTTGCCATGCCTCTTACCTTATACGACCTCCTTCTCCCAGATTGTCACTCCATAACATATAACTGGCCCTAAATTAACTCTATCATAGAAACCATTTTCAACCAATTTCCACAATTGTTTAGCATCCATCAAGTGTTTCAAAATGCTGCCATTAGTGTGCAGAAGTATATAGTTATCAAGTCTCATCTAACTGCATGCTACTCAAAAATTTATAAAGAAACAAAGGTCCGATTAATTGTGCATGTGCCATAAGGTATGCAGCCTCATCATGGAGATTAACTGCAGAGATTAAAAGGCATGTTGACACACAAAGTATCTTGTTAAGACCACCGGGAGTATTTGCTCAGATGATTAAAATGTCGCTTAGTCTGCAGCTCAGCGTTTATTGTAAAAGTAATTTTTTTTTGCTAGATGTTATCTGCAGTCACGATGAAAATCTTGAGATGGTAATGGTGGACTGTCGATGAATTTCTTGAAGCAGAAGTGGATTGAGTCTACAAAACATGTTGCAACTTGGATGCATCACTTCAGATCACAAGAAACAACTCATAAAGTACAAATGTAAACATAACACATTGATTTGGGTTTCACTGGTCTGCCGATTGGCAACTATACCAGAAATGGCCAATGAAAATAGAATCCAAAGCCAATGTTTTTAACTTTTAGGGCATGAAGTAGGAGGCTATTAGGCTAACACTTCTGAAGCATCATCATACACCTGGCTATTAACCTGACATCACACAGGAATAAGATGAATTTTTCCAGGAAAACAAGAATATCTACCCCTTCATATAGCATCAATCTCAACCAACAAGATGCAAAAGATTATCTGCATATTCTGGAATCATCCTCTTCAAATCCACCATAAACTATAGAAATAGATGAGAAGCTCAATGAATTCTAGTACCAAAACCAAACAAAAAAGACAACTGAAGAACTGAAAGAAAAAAGAAAAAAAAAAAAGAGAATAGCCAGTATGAACATATAAAACAAAATGGTGTTCATATTTTTCTCTAGCAAATGAAGGTGACATGAGCCCTATGTACAAGGTTCCATCAGTATCCATGTCAGTAAAATTTTCCAGGACTTTATGACTAACCTCCGCTGGTAGATGGAAACAACATTTCCCATACACAAACTGCACCATCTGAAGAAGTAGAGGCAAAGATAGCCTCAGTTTGAGAAACCAAAATTCCAGTAATGCATGTGACACCCTTCTTGTGTGATTTTGGTACTTGTAACACATTCCTCCACTGCTAAAACAAATGATTCAAATAATTATATGATACTCAATTTACACACAAAAAACAAACAAATATAATACGTATAATTGGACATCATTCACCAAAAGTATATTAGAAATCATTGAACGTAAAGAGCGTTACATTCCAAGAGTGTTTTTGGGTTTATCAATGATAGTAAATGAATCCTTCATACTGCCAAGAAACTGAATACAAAAAGAATTCCCCATTATCCACAGGCGCGAGTACCTTTCCGTCATGAAGGGAGAGTTCCCATAAGATAATGATACCATCCGCATCTCCGGAGAGCAGATAGTGTCTCTCTAATTGTTTAGCTGTAGATACACAGTAAAGCTCATTACAAACAAACAAACAAAGCAACAATTGGTAGTCTAAAACTAATCCGCCTGCCTGAAGAAAACAGTGTCCCCTGAAAAAAATCAAAACTCCACTTTCTTTTCGTTTTTCTATCATTTCGCAACCACCCTAAAGACCACTAATTCTAACTAGCGCAGTTCAGAAATCAGATTATGTCGTTTGCTTCAAGTTTACAGTAGATGAGAAAAAGCAACTAAAGCAAGGACTTGTACTTCAACCCAATTTGTTTACTTACCTTTAAATGCGAACTTATTATTTGGAAGCCACTGAGTGCAGTTGACAGCAGCCTTGTGACCCGGAAGCGTAGTTAAAATTTGTGCAGTCTGCCAAAATGGAAGGGGGGGGGGAGAAGAAATATGAATATAATGAGCCAAGGGGGTGAGTTCAATGAGACAAGGAGAAAGCTTAGGGAAAACCTTGGGACAGAAAATAGCGACGGCGTTTTGGGCACCAAAGGCCACCAAATCACAGGCGCCCCAGGACACGTTATTCACTATTCTGTTACAGCCTGCTCCTATGAACAGTCTATTTACATCGGCCCCACCGTTCATCGACATGGTGACTGAGAGAGAAAATGTAGAAATATATCGGAGGTCAGCCAAATTCAGGCCAGACGAGGCGGGGAAGAAAATGGAGAGCTGCCGGTGGGGCGCTCCAGCAAATCTATACGTACCCTGGCCTCAAGTGCACACCTGAACTCGCTCTCCTCAATACTCTGGGCTTTCAAACAGAAAGGGCTCCTAAATTCCTAATGACCCAAACAAAATATAGTGCTTCACATTTGTTTCCCTTTCGCTTTTTGGTAAAATTAATCTTTTCGCAGCAGGCACGCATCTTGAGTATGAAGAGAAGAAAGATAAATAAATACGAATTAATCATCCGATAAATATATTTTTCACCTGTAAAGAGTTTGATATATTACACCTTAAATTATTAATTTTAACATATTACACTTTTTTAAGTTTAAACACTTACTTAATGAATTTACAATAATATTTTATTCGATAACATGAGTCAAAGATATTATTATCATTTCAGTATAAATTGACAAAAAATTTAGAGAAAATAAAATTTGTAAAATTAGTAGTTAAAGAATGTAATATATCAAAACAGGTACTTTAAAATATAATGTGTCAAACTTTTTATATTTCAATACTAATGTTATTCGAAAAAAGGGGAAGGAAAAAAAATATATAACCGATTATATGATTGTTGGCTACTAAAATCATGAGCCATGTCTCATAATATGCAAAAGTATTCACGAACACAAAGCTGTGATTGTTCTTTCTTTTCCTGATATAACATTACATATATAGAAAATCACTGTCTTTTTCCATTGCCTATTAATGAGAAAAATAGCAATCTTTCATATCTTGAACTCTTGATCGACGAGAAAGAGAGAGAACATTGTAGGCGTTTCTTTTTTGAGCCCATGAGAATCGAGAGCAACCCTTTTGCGCTCTCTGTCCCTGTACCTGCAGCCATATCAGTAGAAGTTTCACTGCTGCAATAATAATATATATAAAACCATGAACAAGATGGTAAAATTCCTTTGCGCATACGACTGCAATGAAGAGATAGAAGAAGGCCTAAAGCTCGATACAAAATTTAAAATTTTGATACTCACAGTCATAAGCAGCATCTAAGACTCAACTTTGAAGCATACTTTCAGACATAACTCAAAACAAGCTCTGTATTTCTCATCAGTTTTCCGAAACAAACAAAATCTTGCGCACATTCGGGCGCATTTTTCTTTTATTTTTGTGGGGATGGTTTGGGGTTTCCTCGCAGTTTCGAATGGTAATATTCCCTTTAGTAGTGCAAGTTCCTTTGTGAGCTTCGTGTCCCCGGATGCAGGATGATAGAAAAGGCTGGGAGAAGATTGGGAGCAGGGGAGGAACAGTGAGGATACACACAGCACAAATATAATGAAAACCTTTGACGCCTCAACAAGCCTCGCCATACTATTTCCTCCTACACTTCCCTCCCTATCTTGAAGCTCTGTTATTTGTGAAGTAGAATGCTAAAAACACACAATTTATAAGGATCGAAACTCTTCTATTTTTGTTTTTTGTTTTTTTCCAATGGTCCAGACTCCAAACTCTTCACTCTGCAGTAGCTTTCGGGATATTCTCGAAAGGAAAACTAATTCGAATGAAAAGCAGCTTCCAATCGCTTTAGCTTAGAGAAGGTTATCTGAATGCTTATTTGAGAATGGTGACAAAAAGGAAAAGACCTTTGGAAGCTATTTGAGAATAGTTATACACAAAGCCGTCTGGGAATGGTTATTTTATGGGAAAGATGGTGACTTTCAACTTACATGTCTCTTGGTAAGCCTGATCTCTTTGATTCTCAGAGAGTTAAAAGAAGGAATAAAAAAGTAAAAAGCTGCTATCCAAGACGATGCTCTCCAGAGGGTAAGGAGCTAAAGATGCAACCCCATAGAGCAGAGAATTGAAATGCAACCCTTTACTAGTTAACTATATAAATATAGAAGAAGAGTTGCTTGTATAAAATTTAATATATTAAATTATGTTGTTCGGCAAGGGTTATATTGCCAATTTTTAAATAGTGGATCGGAACTCATGCAACTTGCAAGCAATAGCCGTCGGTTGTTTTGTTTCTACCAATCCCCATACATACTCTGTTTATGTAATTTTTCTCGTCAAGTTGATCTCTCCCTCTCTCTGTGTTTGTTTCCTGTTATAATTCCTTTAAATGTATGAGCAGTCCACCAATTTTGTCCCTTCATCTGCTCTGAAGAAAAGGTTGAAAGTGAACTATTAAAGCATTGAAAATTTGAAAGACCTCTGTTTGGTGAGACTCGAAGTTTGCGTGTCTGAGCCAAATGTTCTACAGTCACAAAAGGAAATTTGTTCACATAACACTTTTTCATAGATTCAAACACCTTTTCATAATAATAATAATAATAATAATAAAACTACATTAAATAATATACATCCACATTTTTTCAGGAACTCAAACATCTTATTCATTAAAAAAAAACTATATCAAAACATCTCTCTCCACAATTTTTTATAAAACCCAATAAAATATACACTATAAAAATGTTATCAAACAGAACACATAATTTTTATTTTTTTTTGCATGTCATATCATCTTTTTTTTTTTTTTTAGTTTTATAAATATACTTTGTATACTTCAATTATGGAGTATTGACACTTTACATTGTTATCTATTGTTTTTTTCATATTGCGCTCACCAACTATTGATTTCAGACACTTTGTACTTTCCGTTAAAAATTCGCTACCTAAAAAATAATAGCAACAAAATTTTTATTTCAAGTACCAAGAAATTATTTCCGCTCAAATAAATCAAAATAATAAAGGTTGTAAAGTGTCTAAAAATTAATAATAATGGATGTAATATGACAAAAATAATAAATAGATACAAAGTGTCAAAACATTCATAGTTAGAAAGTGTAAAATATATTAAACTTTTTTTTCTTTCTTCTTTTCCAAGTACAATGCAAGAAAGGACAAGAAGATAGGAAATTATAAAATTGATTGTAAGATAACTGAGTTGTTTACATATTTGTGCTAATCTCTTAAGAAAATGAAAAAATAATTATATATAAAAATCAAATCCGGTAACATACATTTGCACCCTCAAATTTATGGATATTTATATTTTATAACTTGAATTATCAAACTTGACACGCTGTGCTTTAAATAAAAGCAGAAAGCCAACACAGGCTCAAGAAAACAGAAACGAAAATATTGATATAAATTATAAAAAGAAAAGCAATTAAAAATATACAGTATAATTTTCTCCTCGATTATTGACATTGATATTTCCTCCCTTTTCATTTTTCTGATTCCGGAAAGAAAAAGGATAGAGAGAATTTGATATTCCTTAAAATTCTTCAAAGTGAACATCTAAAGAAGAGTATATATGACTGTATGAGGATAGAACTTTGACACTTGTTCTTCTCTCTCTCTCGTTCCGCAGTATCCAAATTTAGAGAAAACTCTCTGTACTTCGAAGTAGTATATTTGAGTCGTGGATCCCATTAATGAACATTTTTATTTCCTACCTAATTTTACCTTTTTCTTTTCTTAACAACCATGAATAATTGCAGCACTGATTGTGCACCGAATTCGAATGAAAATGGCCAATTTAATTGTATTTAAAGGTTTAATACCACGATAAAATTCAGACATATATGGTGACCTCTTACCACACACATAATTTAATCATAACGTGGGAAGTCAAATAAATGTTAATACCGATAGTACGCCTAACTAATTCATCCACCTATTTAACTCTATTTTGCCAATTAAGGAGACTCAAATTTTACTTGGACAAGAACTGGAAATGAATTTTTCCTTAAACATTTGTGTAGAAAAGGAATAAAGAAATGAAGCTTTAGAGAAAAACAAAGTGAAGCTCTTCGGACATATGAGTAGAGTTGTCTTCTTGTAATATGTTGGAAATATCATCTTCTAACCTATTCATAACCTTAGAGTCATGATGGATTATACATGCATGTATTTATAAGCTAGGCCAGAGACCTTTAATCTAAATTTAACTTTTAAATATTCCTCCCAACAATGAATAAATCTGTATTTAAATTTGAAACTCCATTACTAGAATTTAATTAAAACTTTAAAACATGCGATGTGTTTAGTGAATATTAAAATAATATATTACATAATAAACATCCCTTATACACCTCTTCCCTTGAGTAGTAACCAATAAGTTTATGGATACGTGGTGTAATATTTTCCAAATCTTTTTTTTCTTTTTGTATCATATTTATTTACATCTAAACGTATTTTAAATATTAAAAGAATTTCCAATCTCTTTAAAAAAAATATCATCTTATAATTTGCATATACAAAAGAACATAAAAACTAAAAAATATTCATAAGAAAATCAAAACTAATCCACCTAACAAAGTTTTCTTCCCAAACATGTTATCAACCAACCCCACCACTTCCACAAACATACAAAATAAAACTCCCAGAAAAAATGTTCTTAATGATAGACATAGCAGTCTTCCATTTGAAATAAACTGAAATTTTCCTTTAATTTCTCTTTTAAAAATATAAAAGAGTGGACAAACTGGCGTTGAATAGGATCCAAAAGAGCACACAAGTAATATATAACCTTATAAGTTATAATAATCAGATGCTAATTGAAAGAAATATTTACAAGTTCTATTTTTGTTCTCTTCGCTTTTATAGAATATTTATTTTCCACTGTGATTTCTATTTGTATAAATACAAACAAAAATCTTAATCCTCTATTCTTAATTAATTCCTTTAAGTTGTAATTTTTTTTTTCTCATATAAAAGACATTAATATAATAGAAAGTAGTAGGCAACATGTGTAGGGTCTCAAAAACGACAATTGAGTAATTTCAGGTTCTTGTGCTCAATTATAGTGAGTTTTTTCCCAAGTGTACTAGATTCTCATTTCGTGTTAATAATAAACTTTTTTTACCAAACAAAAAACTTATGATTAATTACCCAAAAAAATTAACCTATTACTTTTTTGGGTAATGATTTCACAATAAATGGAAATACAAAGTTTTTGCTCTCTAATTGAAGGATTTTTTTTAAACCTCCATAGACTATAATCACGATTCTAGCAAATGAAAATGTTATTACAAGAGAACAAGGAAAAAAAATATGATAATGTCAAAGTAGGCTTTTAATTATGAGTCAAAATTAATTTTACCTCCTTAAGTTTTAAAACCGCAATTTGAGACTCTTAATTTTTTTAATGAATTTTTAAAATTCTATATTAGAAGAATATTTTGATTATTTTGTATGTAGTTAAACTGAAAAAAAAAATTCAAATAACTGTAATAAACTACATTTCAAAAAGCAACCAGGGGGGAAAAGTAAAACATAAAAAGGACAACTCCAACGATCGTGGTCAACGTTTTGGAGCCAAAAGTCCATCGGTTTGGTTTGGAAGAGAGCACGTTGGATTTTGCGGCCGAATTTTATGGATATGTTTATAGCCGACAGAGGTCGACCCTAATCACCGAAACAATTCAGGCCAAGACCAGAAAGCAAACCTGTAGCTGGAATCTAGATCCGTTGTCCAAAGCACGGAAAGTATGAAAATTTGAACAGTAACTGCTAGGGAACGACCGGAAATGGCAACGATGATTCCGTCCGACATTCGCTCGGCTTTTTACATAGCATCCTCGACCTTCCGTTCTCTCAGCCCCAATCTCATCCGCTCACGCGCCATCGCGCGTCGAGCTCTGCCGTCTTCTTCATCTTTCTCCTCCTCCGCGGCGACGACGTCGCTCAGCCTGAGAGGTTTCTCCTCCGCGGACTCTGCCAGCGAAGCTGTTCTGAAGCCTCCGGAAAAGCCGTCCATATGTACGGCCGACGAGCTTCATTATGTCCCCGTGCCACATTCCGACTGGAAACTTGCCCTCTGGCGCTACCATCCCTCCCCTCAGGTTCCTCGCAATACTTTTTTCGTTTGTCAGTTTTTCCCATATCGTCTTTGGTTGTTAATGTGAATTATCCAAAACATTGGTGTAATTAAATGCTTCTGTATAGGCACCTCCTAGGAATCACCCGCTGCTGCTATTGTCTGGGGTCGGAACGAACGCCATTGGATATGATCTATCGCCCGGGGTAATTTGTTCTTTTCTTTTGTCAATTAGTGACCCTTCTCTTCCTAAAAGCTTTTATATCTTGGCGTGATTATTAAAGTGCGAAATTTCAAAACCACTGTATTTGTGAGTGCGACTGCTCTTTTCTGTTTTTTTCCCCACCCTAGGCTTATGGGGTTGTCCGTTAGAATTTGGGACGATCACACCATAACATTGATGCCCATATTCAAACGTACCCCTTGAATATGCTGATATGTACTTCCATGGAGGGTTTGACTAAGTGATGCGTCATTCGAATTGAGGTCACTTTTCCTAACGTCAATGCTTCGCAAAGTGTTGCAAGGAAAATTATAGATGTGTTGAAAATTCAATCTCTTCAATTTCTTGACAACCTTTTGTTGATTTACCTCCTTGATTTTTTACCCTAATAGGAGTATTCATGATTGATCATTTCTATACGACAGTCTGATGAACAATCCTTCAAAATTCAACGTTGTCTAACCTGCATTCAATATGCTGGTGGTTGACTTGCTGTGGGCTACCATCTCAAGTAAATTTGACTGTTGAGAGCAAAGGATTGAAAAAATTTGGGGGCCCATATTTTCTTGTTTCAGAAGCTTACATCAAGACATATACTATTTTGGTCCATTTGAAACCATATGACTGTCTTTTGGCCCAAGAACATTGTCGGCAATATTAAAAAATTAGAGTCTTCTGGGAAGAATATGTCACCTAAGGAGGTGACATATAGAATGATAATAGGATAGAATGACAGAAAAGAATATCTGTGACTGATCCCTATCGGTTATGTTAGAAGTTGGATCCCAATTTAATTGGATGAAGGCTTAGTTGAGTCGAGTCGAGTCAAGAGAGTGCCTGTAAATTGTTACACTGGACCAAGGTAATGTTCTTAGTCTCTAGGATGTCTTAAGTTATGGAGGACACTAACCTAGTGATACATGTACTTTAAGGAGAGCTGAAATGGAACTGAGGAGTATTTGAAGTTCACTTTGAGGAGAGTGGGGATACCCAAATTGACGCTTTTATGTTAGTTTCAATGATCATGCACGATGCTTCTTTCATGTGACTTATGTTGCGTAATTTCTAGTTACGAGGGCTTTGGCCAAGTGGCTACTGGTATGGCTGTTATATTTATATGTTATTTTGGTATGTTGCAACCTCATCTTGTCAGTCTGATTCCTCAAGTATTTTTTGTTGTGTCATTTGTTTTCTCAACCCTGTGAGTTTCTTGAATCGACCTTTATACTTTGACTTCTTTTTGTTTGCTGCATCTCCTATGTTCTACACCACACTATACCCATGCACTAATGTATGAGGTATGTTGTTCCAGTGTTCATTTGCTCGGTACATGTCAGGCCAAGGGTTTGACACATGGATCCTTGAAGTTCGAGGAGCTGGGTTGAGCGTGCAGGGATCAAATCCCAAAGAAATTAAGCAGTCTGCCACTGAAAGGTCTGAGCAGATGGAAGCTGCTTCGAGGAGTGAAACTAATGGAGCCTTTCCCTTCGAAATGAAGTCAACTAATGGTCCCGGTGCCTTGGCTGAACCTAACACTTTTGCTGTCAAAGCAGAAGAATCTGAGTATATGGCTGTCAAAGGAGACATGATGCGGATAGCAAGAGCGTGGGATGAATCAAGCGTGGTGATGAACTTGACAGAAACTTTTATGCGTTTGTCAGAAAGGCTATCTGGTTTTTTGAGTGAAGGTCAATCCAAGATCATGTCTGCGAAATTATTTGACCAGATTTCCAAACTTTTGGGAGATTCCCAACTATCTGAACGGTTTAATGAGATAAGGGAAAAGCTATCCAGTTTGTTGGAAACAAGGCAAAATTCAAGTATGGCTAGCCAAATCAGGGATCTGAGTCAAAGGATTGTAAGTATCATTGAAGATGGTCAACGATCTGTTTCACCTCCATTTTTTGACTTGCAAGAGCGTTTTGCTTCAACAATAGAAGATTTTCAGAAACAACTTGACTTAATAGTGAAGTATGACTGGGATTTTGATGATTACTTGGAAGAGGATGTTCCAGCCGTGGTGAGGTGACATTTGATCTTGCTGCAAAGCTATAATAAATAAACTGAGCATGCCTACCCTTGACATGATAAGCTAACAGTCTTTAATTTGTCAATATAGATGAACTATATAACTGCAGAGAGCAGGCCAAAGGATGGTAAGTTGCTTGCAATTGGACACTCCATGGGGGGGATCTTGCTTTATGCAACTCTGTCACGATGTGGTATGTTCAATCCTTTGTAGATTGTCATGTCAAAATTACTCTGACGTGTTGATGACTTCATTATTTTGAAGGCAATCAGCTAGTAAGATTTTCATTGTATCTCATAGCTTGAGCTTATGCTATGTTGGACCAGAGGCTTGTTGTTGTTTACAATGTCTCTTTCAGTCCTAGCTTGACCTTATACTCTTTCCCCCACGTGCAGGCGTGGGTCCCACCAGGGCCGTGCGAGATTCTAATTTGTAGCAAAGGTTGATGTTCGGAGGTTTTCTGTTTTTGTAACCAATGAAATATCAGAATAATTAAACAAGCTCTTTGTTAAATAATGCTAAAAAGAAAATACTAGCAAAAGTTTCCATTTTGAAAGAATTAGAGCCTTCAGTCAATGATTAGTTGGTATCCTTCCGACACTGAGATGTGTGGAAATAACTGAAAATGGATATTTACAGGAAACAAGGGGGACTGTGTTCTTCCTCTATTATTACAACTATCTTGTGCTTCTTAACATCTTCTATAAAATGGCTGTACAGCTTTTGTCTAATTTACTTTTCTTTTTGAGTAGTTGTTATTGGTCTTTTGTAAAATGGCATTTATTAATGGTGATGTTTGTTACTTTTGGGACGTTGATGACTTATAGTGAAGGTCACTTAAGTCTGTTTGCAGCTCTGGTAGCATTTTTATTGCCACGACATTTTAAACATAATGGTTCTACTTGTGCTGCTACTAATTCTTGTGCCAAGATTTGGACATTTCTATGGTACTGTATCGAAGAATTTGCTTACAATTTTTGACTGGGTCATATGACATGCTAAAAACTTAGGATATGGCGTGAACACCTCCATCGTTCTTTGTTCATAGGTTCTACTTTTCTTTTCTATTATGTAGACTACTGCCGTAATTGTGAATAGACACCTAAGTTCCGTATGTGTATGGAACAGTTTCAGCCATTATGGGTTTGTACTATGTTTATAAGTTTTCATATGTTCTGTGTAATGTTTGTTTCTCTTATGTCATTTCTTTAGTTCCCTTCAGTTTTCTTCCATCTCTTCTCTTATTTGTTAAGAAAGAAGCATCCCAGTGATGTGTGCATACATTTTATCTTGTTAGGTTTTGAAGGAAGAGACTCCAGATTGGCAGCTGTTGTTACTTTGGCATCATCCCTGGACTACACTTCTTCAAAATCGAGTCTCAAATTGCTCTTACCACTTGTAAGCGGATGCAAGAGACTGTCATCGGGTCAATTTTATTTTAGGTTCAATGACTGACTACTCAAAAAGTTCTCGCAGTGGCCTTTTTGAGAAGCTAATATCAAGGCTTTTGCCTTTCAGGTAGATCCTGCACAGGCTCTCAATGTACCTGTTGTTCCTTTGGGGGCGTTACTGTCAGCGGCTTACCCTCTTTCATCACAGCCTCCTTACGTCTTGTCTTGGCTTAATCATCTAATTTCAGCTGAGGACATGATGCATCCAGAGTTGTTTAAAAAGCTTGTCTTGAACAACTTTTGTAAGTCTTCCCTGCTGATGTGAGATGCAATATTACACTTCTGTAGGTTCCCCAGTCCCAATTGTTTGTTTCTGCACACATGGCCACTTGAACATCGGCATGAATATTCTGGTAGGTGCTGTGGGGAAAGGTTTCGTCGTCATCACAATTTCAAAGGAAATTTTTTTCTCTAATGAGGTGCACCCACCCCTACACCTACTTTATTGGACCATGAAATAGACACAAACACTGTTGTGTCATCCGATAGAAGTTCCAATTGCGCCATTTATGCAATATAGCCAACTAGGGACTTCTTGTAGAGAGTGAACTGGTGAAAGGTGATACGTGACTTATGAGCAATTACTTTCATTTGGCTTCATCTGTGGGGGTTGGACGTGGACAGTGTTTTTCATTTGGCCACTTATAAAGTAGTTTACAAGATTATTGAGTTTAATGATTAGGAATTAGCACTCTGATAATGAAAAATTGCATATTGGTAATGTTGAGAGATTATTCAATTTATTGCATTGCAAAAAAGCTTTATTGAGCCACATCAGACTGGCTGCTCATTAGGTGTAGGATTCTTAGTTGTTGTTAGAGATGTCCACCAATGAAGCATACATGAAATGAGGCTTCAAAAATGAATATGGCGCCAACAATAAGATATCTGCTTTAAATTTGTCTGTAGCAGGCAAGACAAGGGAAAGTTTTTAAGGTTATTTGGCACCTGAAAAAAACAAAGAAAAAGATCGTTGACTTGCACCATATAAACCAGGATAGGCTGGGAGAACCTAGAGTGCAAAGGGAAGACAATAGTAATGGTTGAGAGGGAGTTCACTATATACAGGGTGTTTTATAATGGCTTATGGTTTACCAGAAAGTATTACTTCAAATAGTTTGCCTAAGGGCATTAAATAAGCATTTAATGATACAGTCCTTGGTTTTTACACATGCACCGTTCTCTTGATCCTTGACCTTCTGTACTTATTTAAGCATCCTTTGCCAAAATGCTTTGTCGGTGAACTGAGTGCTTTGTTGGTGAAGTCAGGATCATTAGCTTGGAGACCATGCATATTTCACTCTAATTCCAATTAAAGTCGAGGCATTTATTCCATACCCTTTATGCTGCACTAATGCATAGAACATGGGGTCGGCCCTACAAGATTTTGCCAACAGGGTGCCACATATCACTTCATCAATTGAAGGGTTCCATTATGCAAGACATCACAACTTTAGTTGCCATACTCGCCAATGACAGATGTAACTTCCTATTACAACTTGCAGGTACCATACCGGCTAAACTTATCTTGCAGTTAACAACAGCTTTTCGAGAGGGTGGGTTACGTGACAGAAATGGTACCTTTTCCTACAAGGATCATATAGACAAAAGCAATGTCCCAATATTAGCACTTGCTGGTGACCGGGATCTTATATGTCCACCTGAAGCTGTAGAGGGTATGTTTAAATTTGTTTTTGTTCTTTTAAGGGTATGTTTAAGTTAAAACTGATTTTATATGTTGGCCTCATTTGATATTCGTGCTCTATATTTTTTTCTTATGATGATCTGGATGGACCAGAAACCGTTAAGCTGATTCCTGAGCACCTGGTTACTTATAAAGTATTTGGAGAGCCTGGAGGTCCACATTATGCCCACTATGATTTGGTGGGAGGACGATTAGTATGTAACACTTTTTAATTTTTGGAAGTCTCAATTGCAAATGTCTTTTGATCATTTTGTCTTCAAAGCTATATTTTGATTGCTTTAAAATTAGGTTTATCCCAATGTAACATGACTTTTTAATTTTTGGAACTCAATTGCAAATGTCTGATCATTTTGATACAGCTATATTTTGATGCAACCATGCTTGATCTTTGAGCTGTTATATTAAATGTAATTCAATGCTTCTGTCAGTGACTCCAGTCTTGTTACGCAGGTCACGTTAGCGAGGAGACCATGCAGTGGGATCTGTCGAATCATTTGTTACCCTTTATGCTGCACTAATGGTCATAAGGGGACAAGATTTTCAAGATTGCACATATTTCATATGCATAATGCAAGACATCATTGCAGATTCGCCATAATTAACTTTTATTACAACTTGCATCAATAGCGTCTTGAGCGTTTTTCGCCGTGGGTTATTTTGCGTAACCAATATTAGCACTTGCTGGTGACCGGGATCTTATATGTCCACCTGAAGCTGTAGAGGGTATGTTTAAATTTGTTTTTGTTCTTTTAAGGGTATGTTTAAGTTAAAACTGATTTTATATGTTGGCCTCATTTGATATTCGTGCTCTATATTTTTTTCTTATGATGATCTGGATGGACCAGAAACCGTTAAGCTGATTCCTGAGCACCTGGTTACTTATAAAGTATTTGGAGAGCCTGGAGGTCCACATTATGCCCACTATGATTTGGTGGGAGGACGATTAGTATGTAACACTTTTTAATTTTTGGAAGTCTCAATTGCAAATGTCTTTTGATCATTTTGTCTTCAAAGCTATATTTTGATTGCTTTAAAATGCAGGCAGTGGAGCAGGTTTATCCCAATGTAATTCAATTTCTTAATCGTCATGACTCCAGATGATATCTGGGCAACGGGAACTCAAGTAACTGAGCGACTTTGATTTCTAAGCAGGCATGAAATCTGACTGTATCTTTTGTTGCTTGAACCATGCTTGGGACTTGTTGTCACTTACAATGAAGGTGATTGTTTGTCTTTTTGATTGATGTAGGGAGGATGTGCAGAATAAGCATTCCATGCAGTGAGGACTTCAATATTTTGGCAGAAATTAAGAAGCTTTGTTACTATCTTGTAAATTATGGTGTTAATTGGTGATAGCCCAATCAAAATCAAGAAGCGAAAAACACGTGCTTGTTTTCATCATTTAGCGTGTGCAATGGGCTCATTGTGTAAGAATTGTGTTCATTGACATTACTTATTCTCCTTGGATTTTTTTTTTGGCCGCCAATGGGATTACTTCTTGCTCGTCTGAAACCATAGTCTGCTCCAGTTTGTTGAGAATTTGATGTATCACATGACCCATAATATCCCAGGGGATAATTGCACTGATTTATCCTTCTATCATGTGTTTTCCCTGAAGCTAACTTTTAGTTCCATCTCATTTACCTTTTCGGTTTTTTGTTTTTCTGTATTCTATAGGAAGTGACTCATTTATTTATAAAATTATACATAAAATAGTGTTTTTTTGGATTGATTTTTTTTTTTGAAAGAGGAAAGTCTTAGACAAAGTGAAGAAGAGAGAAAGTTAAGTTTATGGGATGAGACATTTAAGTAGGGGTCTGGGAAGTAGTGCAGATTTTTGAAACAATCTTAATTCGATTGATTGTACGTTAAGGGAATTGCCAATCATCTGAAAGTGATGAAAATATTTTTTTTTTTATAAATGAGATTATAAGAGCATTTGTCTAAGCTCATTTACCATTTTTTTTTTTTGATAGGAAGTGCTTCTTTGGTTTTTGTTTTTCTGTATTGATAGGAAGTGACTCACTTATCCATTCAGAACTTACAATCTATTTCTTCAACCTTTCCCTAAACACCGAAAAGTCAAGATTTTAAGGCACCTCAGGGTAGAAAGCTGATTCAAAATTATGTCGTGGCGGATGAAATTTTTTTTTCCTTCTCAATTTCGAGAACTCTTCTCGAAAAGTTGGTGAAAGTGAAACAGTCTTTCCACGTATAGTTTCGTGAATCTGTGATCATTATTATTTGTGGCCCCTTTGCGCATTATGGTGCATGCTGCTACATCGTTGAGAAACATTTACTGTAGCCAGTGTGAGTTGGACTGGATTGATCTTCAGACTTGTCCCAGCTGGAATTCCGTGCCCTACACAAAATATTGAAGGCTAAAGCGACTATTTAGGTCTGATGGCGCAGCCTCGTTCAGGGGCGAAACCACTTTTCGGGGATGGGAAAGACAGTTCGTCGGTCAGCAGGAGTTGTGTCCACCCATGAATCATGTCTCCTGACCGAAAAAAGGAAAAACCAGCGATGTTCACGCTTTATGGAGTAAGAGTGCTGCCAGAAGTCCCTACGTGGCGATATGGGCTTGGCTTGTAGTTTTTGGTTGTCATTACTAATTTACTTCCTTTAGAATAAAATAACCCAATAAATTTGTGAATTTTCTAAGAACAAGCTTCTAACATCTAATTGGAATTTGGAACCAAGGTACTGCAGAGGGAAAGATGAAGTCGGGAAAAAAAAAATTAACGGGAAGTGGGGTTTCGACCAGATTCTTGTTCCCTTCATTAGTGGCAGCACTGTCATCTAAGATAAGAGAATTCCATTCGAATGATGAGAAACAAAAAATCCTGCAGGATAACATTGCCTGCCCATGAAGCCATGTACTTAGATATGCCTTATCCAACCCAGACCACCACTGGTGCTACCATCTCTGATATTGTATATTTACCTCTAACATCAAGCACCGTGTAGAGAAATTGCTGGAAGTTCTAGGTTTCAATTCTCTAGTTTTGAATTGCACTTGACACTGCACATGCATTGCTGGTGAATTTCACTGACATGTTGGTCCAACCAATTCAAACTGGTTATCCAGCAATATTAGTTGCTGCTTGCCCCTGGTCACCCTGGGATGCCAAACTGAAAAGTCTGAACATTTGTAGCGATGTTAGGTAGCAGAATCCAAACCCACTTTTTGTAAGGATCAATTTGGCCATCCCTTGTTCTTCTGCTGTTTTCAACTGCCTCGTATGCTTGCATGTTGATAGTAGCAGGAGAAGATAAGCATCATTCAATAATACATAGTGGCGGACGCTTTCTTGTCTTCAGTGTGTACTTAACCGGCCCCCCCACTGCCAGTTGCTTTTCTGATTCACATGTTCAGTTGCTTTTCTGCTTCACATGATCTTCAGTTGCTTTTGGCCATATATTCTATAAATAACTACCCCTCCACTTAATGCAAATCGGCATAGCATAGCATAGCAAACGACACTTGCCTAAGTTTTTCTTCTGTTCGACATATTCCCATGGATCCCAACACATCAGCCTTTCTTCTGAATTCTTCAACTCTTGAGTCAGTTCGTTACCGAGCCAAGGAGGATGATGGCATTATTGATCTGGGTCTCAGTCTAAGAGCTCTGCAACCTGAAGCTTATCATGCTTCTGGACATCGTATGCCCTACATTGTGCCTTTTGCCTTTTTTGTTCATACTATTGTTCATATGGTAGTCATTCTTTATCCGTACCTGGTTACACCTTTGGGTTTATGCAAATAAATCTCATGTGCTGTTATATGCTAATCTAGATCATTTGCTATGGTATTGATTGCTTACGGTTCCACTTAATGCTCAAAGAGGCAAATTGCTTTCAATCTTTCTGTTTAGCAACCTCTGGTGCAACGTACTAACCAGAGTTTGCTTTTTGGATCAGTGGTAAGCCTTGAGGGATATGATTACCTCATAGATTGGCCGCAAGCCCAGGCCAACCCGAGCTTGAAAACTTCAAATAGTCTGAACTCGAGAGGTATCCTAGAAGATTGTGATGAAGAGTCGGAGGGAGTCCAAAGCAAAGAGAGGTGGGCTTATGTGAAGGTTAATATGGATGGCGTTGTTGTTGGCCGGAAAGTCTGCATTCTTGATCATGGTGGTTACTCTAGCCTCGCACGTCAGCTAGAAGACATGTTTGGTAGGTTCAACAATCTCATGAGAACATTGAAAATCACAAATTTTTATAATTACTTACCAGTTACTGGTTGGTTCGTTCAATTTTTCAGGTAGACAATTGCTATCCGGGTTAAGGTTGTTCCAGGCTGGATCCGAATTCTCACTGTTCTATAAGGATAGAGACGATAACTGGAGGGCTGCTGGTGATGTGCCATGGAAGTAGGTTCTTAATGGTCATAAATTTTTACTTGCTTTTAGTTAGAATTGGCATTTTCTTTCTTGTTACTTACTGCATCACAGACTGAAATGGCAGGGACATATTGCAAACATGGGTGTTGATTGTTTCTTTGTACTTGTAACAGGGAGTTTGTGGACTGTGTGAAGCGGCTGAGGATTGTACGAAAGAATCCAGATCTTGTTCCTGGTTCACCACAATTTCCCTAAATTTTCTTCATTCCCTGCCCTCACCCTTTCGCTCTCACCCCCCTCCCCACCCCTTCTCTCCGTCTCTGGCTCTGTCATGTTCTTGAAGCTTCATCGAGTAAGAGTGGAACTGAGGTGGCATTGTCAAGTTTTACCAAAATATCTTCAAAACTTGCCACCTTAGTCCTGATGGAGTGTTTTTTGGGATCCAATTTCCAACTATCTGAAGAAAGTATCAGCTCATCTCTTTAGCACGTGCTAAACTTGTAAAAAGGCAAATAGTTTATGTGCCTAGAAGGGAAGGTTCGAAAGGCAGTTATTTGCCACAGGCAATTAAGGAGTGGATGAAATTTGCAAAAAATTTAGATGGATAATGGTTGTAAGCTTTTCTTGTGTGTCAAGCATCCTCACTACTCGTTCTCTATCTTCCCAATCTTTCTAGAAAGAGCAAAACTGGAAATCAAAATCCCTTATCGTTTCTCATTCGGGAACAAGAAGAACCTCCTCTGTTGCCTGGGATCACCAAGGCTACTACCATCCACATATAAATTGAAGACATCATCTAGCGGCTTCTCCCAACGCACCCATCTGCTAGTTTCTCTCTAAAAACTCACAATGGGTACTTCTATAGCCTGCAATAAAGCTTCATCAATATGTGAAATATCAGAGACATTGCTTATTTCCCCAGAAACATGAACAAGCCAAAAGTGGATAGACTGTCATACCATATCCTCTGACTCCCACTCCCATTTTCTGCAAGACAGAATACATGGCAATAGACCTATCATAATCTACCTTTGAGTTTGTCCTGAAGCACGCGTAAACCACAATCTTACCCCCTCCCTCAAGAATCTCTCGTTCGCCATGGCTGATGGCACCCCAAGTGCCAAAGAAACACGTCTCCAGATGATTTCAGCAAAACTATCTACACACAGCACATGATCCTGGTCCTCGACATGACCCTCCTTGCTCACAACAATCACACTTAGAAATGATTGGAATGCCTATCGTCTGAACTATAGTATCCACACGTAAACAATCACTGACGCCTTCGACATAAAAATTGAAATCTTTTTAGAAAGGAGATGATGCAATATCCATTTGGCCCAACAATCACATTTAGAAACGATCACTCACAACAATCACTCACAACAATCACATTTAGAAACGATTGGAATGCTTGTCTCCTGAACTATAATTGATGACAAACAAAACAGTTTCAGATAGATATTCTGGTATTAGACAATCTGTGCCTCTAAGGAAGCGGGCCATTTCAATCCGGGTCCCTTTTTATATTTTTTCTGAACATTCCAATCCAATGCTTGACAAAGGCTTTCCTACTCGTCTGTGACTCTCTGAAACGAGCCTTTGAGATGATCAAAATAAGTGGTCAGCCTATGGGCATTGACGTGCAATCTATGTGGGGAACTAAAAAAAGTGTATGCAGATCTTTGCAATCGTTCAATCTCATTTCGCATAATAGGAGTTACATTAAGCGTGGAGTACATACAAGCCTCCAATGCCGGTTACAAATAACAAGCGCATACAGCAATCTTTTGGGCCCAAAGGGCTATATATCTATTGGCTTTAAAAGTTTGAATCCAAATGACTATAAAGGCCTATACAGATGGGCAAAAAGGCCCATAGTTTCTAAACAGGTCCAAAGACCTAGAGCTATCTTTGCAACAAACGTCGCTCCAATCACCGGAGGAGGAAATGGTTGAGCAACTCGCTCCCACTTCCCCAAAAGCTTATCCACACCAGCACAAACAAAAGAGTACATGTTGGTCCACATCAAAAAGTGACGAAGGAACAGGCGAAGGACCACGTGGACAACCACTATGATGAAGATCCAAATTAATCCGCTAAAATTGACCATATAGTGTGTGAAGGTAAGGATGGGCAAAAATTTCTATATGAATAGGAAATTTTGGTAGAATTATCGAAATTTTCGGTTCTAATTTTTTTTAAAAAATAAAATAAAAATAATTTTCAAAATAAAATATAACATGAAATTTGATTGAATGTTTATTTTAGAATCTAGATTTTAGATGACTAATTTACATTTATTGTTAATTTATGATGAACAAATTAAAAAAACCGAAATTTATGGTTTTTTTTTTTTAAAAAAAATGGTTCAAAATAATGTATAACATATGGAATTTGCTTGAATTTTTATTTTAGAATCTAGATTTTAGATGAATATTTACATTTATTGTTAATTGGTAATGAATAACATAAAATTCTTCCAAAAATTCCGTCTAAAAATAAAAATTTGGCTCATTAGGGCCCAAAAATATGTGTACAAAAAAACCCACATGCCAAATTTGGAATTTCATATTCCAATTCCTAAAATTTCTAGCTTCATACTAATTTTATTCTGGTTCCATCCATTTCGTTACCCATCCTTATGTGAAGGTCTACAAAGGGTGATGGTTACCGCTTGCTCCTTCCCACGACAAAGCCCCTGCAGAAATGAGAATCCAAAAAAACAATTAAACACCAACAAAACACAAAATAAAAAGGGATGTGGGACCAGTTGGTGGTCGACTAGAGAGTGTGGGAGCCGAAAACCGCCTGGAAAATGTGGAGAGAGGGGTGGCTCAGTAGGGGGATTCTAGAGAGAGAGCGTGCTGCGTACTATTTCTAGAATGCGGCTAGGGTTTTTGAAAGCATATAAAGTCTATGCAGATCGAAACATACATTGGTTTCTTTTTTTTCCCACTGTCCAATTTCAACAATTTAGCCCAATACGCTGTCTAGGTCTCAAATAACTGGAGTTTGATTTGCATGCTTTCCGTTCTATTTTGCAAGAAGTATTTTTGGACCAAAGTGATCTGGAATCCAGCAGAATGGCAACATGTCGTGTGTCTAAGAAGTTCAGCATCAATCAACGTCTTTATTTCTAAAGCGTCGGTTATAATCCTTCCAGAAATGCAACAACCCGATTCTTGAAAATATCTTCCTTATTGTCCGCAAGCATGCAAGAGCATACGCTCTTGGGCCCTCAGGATTTTAATAACTACATCGCTAAAAAAAAAAAAAAAAACATTCTTGTTTAAGATGTCCGCCCCTAAAGTTTTTTATTTAAGAAAAAAACTCTGTCGCTCTTGTTCGTCGTTTAGCACTGTCAGGAAGCTTATGATTTCTCTGAAAGAATAGAAAATGTTTAAGGGTGGACTACATGGACCAAAATCATCCCAGAAAGAATCTCTGTTAAAGTAAACAAAACATGCAGATTGATCAACTAATAAATCCAAAAGGACAGCCAAGAATCTTCTGGCAGATTGATTCATAGACTGGGGTCCACTCCCTATATTCGCGCCACATTGTTTGGTAAGAAGAAAATCAAGCATTTGTGAAATGCATTATATTTGACATGAGCGGGGATGGGGGAACAGTCAACATCGAAATTGATATATGGAAAGTAGAAACTGGACTGAGAATAAAGACGAGGAAAAAAGAATGCGAAGATCATACAGAGTTGACATGTAAAAGGAAGGCATCCAAAACAAAGGCTATTCCAATACATACCTGCGTTATAGGTAGAATCAGAACAAAATATAAAGTTTACAGAATGAGCATCAGATTATCTACGTCAAGCATTTGGGGTTAGAATGTTATACAATGTTCACGTTATGCTTTCACTGATGCAACTTAGTGAAGTAACTCGGCAACTATTTCTCTCAAGAGACCTTATATGATTCTGTCAAAATAATTTTTTTCCCCTCTTTTTCACGGGGGAAAGGTTCCATACGGGTATGCTCCTAGATAATCCTGTTATCTTTGTGCGGAAACTGCGGAAACAGAGCATAGGAGTTCAGACTGATGGTTCCATGTCCCCAGTAATTAGATAGCACAACCTTTGTTCTGCATCCATGTGACTGATAGAGAGAAAGAAACAACAAACAAATAACTAATTTCATTGACCTCAAACGAAGAAAGCACAAAAGGTCTGCCGTGTGAGCAAGAAGAAAAAGACATTCTTTCAGAAATATGCTACCGGCCAGCTCAGGCAAAATAAGTTACAACTTCTCATAGCATTATCTTGTAGACCTACCCTGGCCTATGAAGTGAGGGTTCGCCAAGAGAATCTTACAGAGAATAAAGTCGTGAACACAAACCATTTTCTCTTCCACTACCACGACTTTGATATGGGTTCCTTCTTTTCATTTTCCATTTTATTTTTTGTATTTTAGTTTTGTGAAATCCAGCAAATCCTGTACCTCTGTGAACTAAACTGGAAGCTTCATCAATGACCAGATTCATAGCTTTCTTGGATTACTCAATCAGCGGACATGGCAAGCCTGTCTAAAGCATCATACACGTGTCTCATTGCTGGTCTCCTCTCCGGGCTGCTATGAACACAAGCCATCGCAATCTTTAGAACTGCTATGATCTGCTCTTCCTTATCTGCCTCTGGAGCCAAATATGGGTCCAAAACATCTGAAAGTGGCTTCTTTTCTTCAATGCAGAGCTGAATCCAATGAACAAGATCCATCTCTGAGGCACCCACTAGAACTACAGGCAATCTTCCAGTGATCATTTCTAGTAGGATAACCCCATACGAATAAACATCCCACTTCTGTGAGGGTTTCACCATTTTAAGTACCTCGGGTGCTTGATAACAAGATGCCATATTAGTACATGAACTGGTCGTAGAAACTTCTGAGGTTGCACTCTTTTGTTGTCTTTCTTGTGGTGGTTTCTCAGCAGCCATACGATTCGATTGCAGGGTTGGGGACCCTCCAGCAATATTAGCAAGGCGCCCAAGTCCAAAATCAGAAACATGTGGTTCCATGTTTTGTCCGAGCAATACATTACTTGGCTTCAGGTCTCCATGGACATATTTTTTAGGGCTAAACTCATGCAGATACACCAAGCCTTTCGCAATTCCTCTCATAATTTTCAACCGAACAGACCATGATAGCGGTGTAAATGATACCATTCCAGGTTTCCCTGATGACATCAAACCAACACAATCAGTTCAATTAAGACAAAAAAGGGAAACAAACTTTTCATAAATCAATAAAAGGTGACTAACTTCCAAACAATGAAAACATATTGGAAAACATATGTCAAGCATGAAGCTGGTAAAATTACCATGAATTGCAGTTGCAAGGTTTCCGTTAGTTATGAAATCGTAGATAAGAAGCTTCTCATCAACGGACCAATAATAGGCTCTGAGGGTTACGATGTTAGGATGCCTTAGCTTTCCAATTGCTTCGACTTCTGTCTGAAATTCCTTAAACCTTTGAGAACCTCCTTCACCCAATCTTCTCACAGCTAAGGTGAGCCCATCTTCAAGCACAACTTTGTACACAATTCCAATTCCACTCTTCCCCAGAACAAAAGCAGATGCCTTAAGAAGCTCGTCCAAATCAAAAGCTACCTGGGTATCCAATGGCACAAGGTCATGCTGCTCGACATTTTCTGATAAAGTCTCTGATTCATCCTTCCTAAAGCACAAACACTCCTTCCTTCCCTTACTCCCCTTCTCAAAACCATAACCATTCTCATCCTTACCCTTACCACATGGACAAACCCTCGTATAACAATATGAGAACAGCAACCCTACAAGGCAAATGCCAATTACATCACCGACTACAATTGCTATTACAGCCCTCTTGCTTAAACCTCTTGCCTTCTCACTATTTCCAGCACTATCATCGGGATTCCCAGGTGGGTAGTTATCGGGCAAAAATGGAATCGAGGAAGGTGAACTCACACCAGGAGTATCTGAAGAACATGGGTTCTTCAATGGAGGGCCACAAAGTCCAGGATTACCAATAAAAGCTGTTGGTCCTCTGTTCATTAGAGCACCATTTTGGGGTATAGGCCCACTCAGATTGTTGTAAGTGAGATCAATATAAACCTTCTCTGGAAGGTTTCCAAGGCTGGCTGGGATTGAGCCAGAAAAAAGATTGTGAGACAAATCAACGGTACCTTGCAAGCTGGACAAATTTCCCATGTCCCTAGGAATTGAACCATTGAACTTATTGAACGAAAGATCAAGTTTTTCCAAAGAAACCAAAGCAGTTCCAAATCCTTCTGGCAGAGAACCAGTGAGATTATTTTGACTGAGATCAAGGGTTTTGAGTCTCTTGCATTGAATAATTGAACTAGGAAAAGACCCATTGAAGAAATTCTGGGATAAATCCAAGGTTTGAAGGTACGTGAGCTTCCCAATCTCACTTGGCACAGACCCAGATAAGGAATTCCCATAAAGGACCAAACTTTGTAGCCCCTGAGCTCCAAAGAGCTCAACAGGCAAGCTTCCAAAGAGCTTATTGTTCCTCAAATTTACATGGCGGAGCTGAGAGAGAGCTCCAAGAGCAGGATGAAGAAGCCCATACAGTTTCTTCTTCGGAATGCTAACAGACACGACTCTTTGTTGTTTGCATGTAATCCCATTCCATGAACAAGGGCTCTCATCAGAAGAGTTCCAGTTACTCAGAGACCCTTCTGGGTCATCTGTAATGCCATGTCTGAATGACAAAAGGGCATAGCCTTCATCGTTCAGAGAACCCCCTAGACCATGAGAGTTGCAGAGAAGAAGAACAAAGAATACCAACAGAAACATAGCCAGAAAAAGAGAACTGACCGTTGGAGGAACTCTAACTAAAAGGAGAGGTTCACAGGCCTTACCTTCCTGCAGCAGAAAGCCAGAGAAGAGAAAAGCTTAACTAGACAATGGAGGGCGTGTGAGTGTGTGTGTTGCAGAGAGACAGAGAAGTATGAAAGCTTTGACGGTGAGAGAAAAGAGGAGTGTTGAAGAGTGGTAAAGGTTCAGCAAGCAAGACATAGGGAACATAGAAAACTCAGAAAAAAAAAAAAAAAAGAAAAATTGGGAAAAGGGCAAGTTGGTGAAGAATCCATATATATGAGACCGGAGCCACGAAATTTCGCACGATAAATTGTGGAAGTTTGCTCACGTGAGGAAATAGTCATTTGCCATATCGTGTTAATTTCGTACGGACTTTTCCTGTTTTTTATTTTTTATTTTCTATTTATAATTAAGTAAAAACATCACATAGAGAAAAATTAAATTAGATTTCATAATTTTTATTTATTTATTTGATTATGTCCCATAAATTTTTAAAAAGAATTAATCCTCACCCTTATTGGATTTTGCCGTTAAATCAGAGAGTTGGATTTATTGAAATACGAAAAATAAAATAGAATTTCTATATTTTATTTAAGAATATTAATTTTATTTATATATCATTTTTATTTTTTTTGAATTTTTTAGTATTTTTATTAATTTTATTTTAGAGAAACATTTAAATTATTTTCATGTAGTTTAATTTTCAAATTGAATTGAGGACGAAGATTGATATCTTTTAAATTTTACAGATTGTAATTAAATAAATTAAAAGCTATGTGATTGAATTTGATATGTTTCTCTATAATTAATTAGTTGTTGTAATAAACTATTTGAGATAATTTTTGCCAAAAGCAGTACTAAGTTGATATGTAATGTGTCTAATTAAATTATCTTCTACTTAAAGTGTAAATTGATAAGTCCAACTTGTTGTGTCTCCTGAATCGTTTTTAGCCCAATTTTATACCTGATTTGTTTTAATACTTGGTAATTTAAGTACTTAAGTCGATGTAAAAGGTCTAAAAAAATTATCATTCAAATAAAAAAAGGTTATTTGTTAAGAAGATAACCAATTACATTATTTTGGTAAGGAAAGAAATTTCCGGCATAATTACTTAGATCTTTTTATTTAAGATGGAGAAATTTTAATTCAACTTCTTGACATTTCGTTGTTTTATCTTGAGATAAAGAACACTACTCTCGAGGGAGTCGGCCCGTTGGGTGAAAAAGCAGGTCGTTGTACCTTTGTTTTTTCATTGATTATCACTTTGAACTTTTTTTTTTCTAAGTTATTTTTACTTTGAATTAAAATATATATAAAAAAATAAAAAGCTATGAAATTATTATTTTAAAATTGATTGACAAAAAAATTTCAATTGGATATCTGGGACCTTCTTAATTTTAAAAGAGCATACGAAAGATGGAGTTTTTTCATATTTATAAAATGATCATTAATCATTTTTCACAACTAGTGTGGGATTAACCCCCTCACACATCGGGTTCTGAATCAAATAACTCATTTATCTCATTAGTTATTAAAGAGAGATTAATTAATAAATATATATTTGATAGGAGTGTTAGACCTTTTTAATCTCAAAAACTAATATAATAGGTGAAATTTTTACTCGTACTTATAAATTGACCACCACCGTTCATTTCAACAACTGATATAGACCAATCCCAATAAAACCGTCCGGATCTGTCAGTACTCAATTGTGAATACAAAATAATTACCGAATACTTTGATCTTTGTTATTTATCGAGTTAAAGTCTGGGAGCTCCTAAAGTGGAATGTTTTCTAATATATGTGGGGGCCAATAGCCCAACAGATCCGTGCTTCTTAGAGCGAATAGCTCCAAAAACAAAAAGAGTCTCCTGCGTGGAAACATTTGCTGGTTTGTTTCTCGTGAGCGAATGGGAATGATCAACGGCCCAGGCTGGAAGGTAGCCGGAGTCCACGCGTTAGACAGTCATGATTAACCTCTCTTGCTCGCAAACCGTTAGAGAGACATGCGATGATTATGGTCCACTTTTCAAAAGCCAATGAAAAATTCACATTACACTAATATAAGAATGTCCGCGCCCGCGGCACCATTATTTTGCCGTTAAGTACGTGTTTAGTGGTCCTGATCTTGCCTGCCTCGTGGCCCCCATCACGGCACCTCGTGAATGCGCCACGCGTCAGCAAACTATGGACGAGTTGATTGAAACACGAGTGAACGAAAGATTGGCGAGAAATTGACATGTGAACCTCTCGAAGTAGCCGTTTGTCAGTGGTGAACCGTGAACCCCACGTTCGGCCTAACTAGGTAATAGGGGCTTACTTTTTTAAGTTTTTAGTAGGGGATGTAAAAAGAAAAAGGATTCGTTTTCGAGGTCCTTAGTTGCAAGTTAGGAAGTATTGGTCCGAGCTACAGCTCGATCGGGCGCCCCGAGAGCCATCACTTTCAACCATGCACACATTCTACAAAGAGCAAAAGTAGTCCTTTCCCCAATTTTAATAATTCTTCCCCTATTCCCTTACCAACCCGAACCGTTAAAACTTATAAAAATATTAATTTAGTCCTTTTCTTTTTCTTGAGAAATATTAATAAAATAAACAACGTATAGAAGTAGATAGCAAGTGGCCAGTAGTGTCATAACTGTAATTCACATTATTGTTGCGCGGATATCCTCTAACTAGCGGGGCACAGCTACCAAGCTTAATTACAACCTTTTAGTTTTTGCACTTTGATGTACCCGCACCGTTCGTCTTATGTATTATGAAACAACTCGTGTACTTGGGCTCTACCTGACCCGGTTGGGTTCGGTCGGTATTGAACTTTTCACATGATCAAGAGTCTAAGGCCGTCTGATTGACTGAACCATCCAATCTAAGGGTGAGGAACCGGCCAAAGCCAACTTCCATCAAGCTCGTTTGGGGTCAGGGTCGAACAGCCTTAAATTTCTAATCATGGGAGAGTTTGATATCGCTCAAATTTGAACCCAACCAAGTCAAATCTTGGAATCTCGAGCCCAACTGGAATTAGTTGAGCTCTAGTGTTGTGGGTTTGACTTCGATGGGCCCGCATATGAGTCAGTCGAACTTCATCAGGGCCGGACAGATCTAAACAACCTTATAGCCACATCCATCTTGATAGGCTTAAGAAAGTTACAGGATATCAATAAATAGTACGAGACTCTTACTCAGTTACTCTTGAAGATTTAAGCTTCATTGTTTAATAAGACTAAAAAAGTTACGTGGCATCAATGAATAGTGCGAGACTCGGGCTCTTTGGTGTTGTTGAATATACACTTGTGAGAAATTAAAAATGTTGTTCCATATTAAAAAAAATCACAATTGTAGTATACTTAGGCTTTTAGATTAAATAAGTATTTATCTCCCCAATAGTTGTATTGGGGCTCATTGTCTAACAATTAGGACGACACTGATGCAAAGGAATAAACGGCGAAATGTGTGGGGTTAAGCTTAGGCTGCTCTAGGGTTTTGGCCTTTGGAGTTTGGGGAATGGGACTCGTTGAGTTGGGTAAGAGGCCAGTTGCAGACTGGGGACTCGTTGAGTTGGGACTCTTTGCATTCTCTTAAACATGTGATCGAACTGGAAATCTCGGTTTATCAAAAAGCCCCCCCCCCCCCGGCCTTTTCTCCTTTATCGTATCCTTTATCGCATTGAAACATAGGTAGGGCCTAGGTAGGTCTACGACATGCTTTACAGCAGATGGCTCTAATAGTTAATGCATTCATCTCTCAAACAAATGTACCTTTTGGTCTACCCATCTGTCCGTGTCACAGAATAGTGATTACAATCACTCCTAAGTGATACAGATTGACATCTATACAGAAGAATATTTGCTGGGAGCACTGACAAATTATATGAGAGAGCATCTTATTTTAAACGATCAAAACTTCAAAAGGCAGCAGCTGATGGAGTTTTTTCTTTTCTTTTTTTCTTTTTGGCATCCGGCCACCAAATATTGTTCATTAAGCGCCAGGACAGTGAGCTTTTACTTTAATTGAAGCGCTTTTGGGCCTATGATCGATGTTTATGCATGCCTTTCCATAAGATATGCATGAACATAAAATCCTTTTTCCATTTGCATGCTTCAAAGTCTACAGATCTTGGAGTTGGGTTTCTCAGCTGCAGGCAGCAGAATACTCTTAAAACTTTTTTTATTAAAGACTCAGCCAACCATAAAGAAAGAGAGCAAGGAATAGTCCCCTCTCGGACAAGAAGCCAGCTGCAAAGTTTGACTTTGCTTTTGGACCCACCTTTTACTATTTTAGTAGAGGGTAGGGCATGTTCTCTGTCGTTACTTTAAAAAGAGAATTGTAGGATTGTGGTCTTCTCGTGACCTCGTCTATATTCAGAGCTCTGAGCTACTACACATTGGTGATTGGTTACATGGTGATTAACTGTCACATTAGTATGCTTTTGTTTTTTTTGTTTTGGCTAATTTGGTTGTTTTTTTTCTTTGGCAGTGGTGGCAGCTCCTTCAAGAAGGAAATATTCAGAATCCTTCACCTCTGAAGATACTTGATCTAATTGTGCCAAGCAAGATCTAATGTGTAATAGTGTTGAATTTTGAAGGATGTTTATTAAACCATTGAATTGAATAATAAATAGATGATCAATCATGAATTCTCCTATTAGGATAAAAAATCTAGAAAATAAATCGACAAAATATTGTCAAGAAAAAGATGTGATTGTTTCGAGTTGCTGTTTGGCTGAATGGTGCCTGCATAAAGAGATTTTCAATTTCTTATAGCCACTTATCACACTTAATTATAGTTTTCTTTGAAAGACTTACCAAATTTCAGTATATAGTTGTTGGCATAAAATTCTAATCTAAAAGTCACTTGTCTAGAGAAAAGGTTCACGATTTACCAGAGAAAATTGGAGACAGCGGGAGACCAATCGAAGGCCTAGAGGACAGAATCCATAAGGGTATAGGGCTCAGAAGGAAAAGAGAATTGAAGAAGATAACATTGTGAAAGACAGTATGGGCATATAGGATTTCATAGAAGAAGAGGAATTAATATGTGAAAATTTGTCTAAATAATAAAACCTTAAAGCTTTCTTTTTAATCAAGAACTTTGTGCAGTACTTTGACTTCCTTGCGTGGTCTAAACCTCCGCCCATCGCGGATGAGGTCAATCCCCATGTCCCTATCCTTGGAAAGAAGGTGTGCTGTTGTGCATTGGGGAGGGATGATGAGTTAGGTAAACACCGTAATTAAGGCCACTATGCCAGCAAAAGAAAAAGGCAACCAAATCGAAGCTGGCAAACAAAAAGATGAAGGCTACTGAGAATTGACTAGTATTTTTTTTAGTAAAAAAAAAAAAAAAAAAAAAAGAAACCTTGTGCACCACAATGCCCTGTAAATATAGAGCAAAGAGGTAACCCGCTCTCATAAAATATCACTTGTAATTTATTATAGTATAATTTGTGAAGAGAGATAAATATGATAGGTATACTCTATATTATTTAATATTTCAAATGTTTTATACTGTCCATATAAAGTTTCAGACAACATGAATCCTACAGTGATGTCTACATGTTGTGTTTATTTTTTTCTGAATTTTACAGTACAATTCGGGCAGCAAATTACAGAAATCCTCGTCCTTCTAGGTAAGTCACCGTTGGGCTATCTTGTGGGGGCTACTGACTAGTATTTCCTTTCTTTGTTTTTGGGTAAATGTTGGTAACTAGCACTAAAAGTCTCCTTTATCCCCGAGTGTTGTTGGTTTTTTCCATTGCACGAGGGGCAATGAAATTCCATCGCAACTTCCACCTGATCAGAACGTCAAAGCCTACTAAACATGGGCTGCACTTTTAAAGGGCTGAGATTTGTTTTACATTTGGCCCATACCAGGTGGGTTTTTCTGAAGCCCAGTTTTGGGGAAAGCGAAAGAACAAAAAGATAAGGAAAATGGGCGTCCATTGACCATTGTGCAGGCCATCTTGCTATCTGTTGGAAACCGTGCGTTCAAGCGACGCCCGAATGTCGTCTACAACGACATAACAAAGTACACTGGGAATCGGAGGACAGTGTTGAATGTTTCTCTATAAGCCACCGCAGGATGATCCAAGTTTGATCATCGAGTAAGGACGAGAGGACAATGACGGACGCTTGCGTCCGAGCTGTCGTAGAAGCGATCCACTCAAGTCCCACTCAGGCCGTCCTCCATCTCTCCGGCGGAGCCTCTCAGGTCTGCTCTCTCTCTCTCCGTACATATAAAATATGTATGTATATATAAACGTGACTGAACGATTTCAATTGACTGATCAGTAATATATATTGTCAGGTTGTAGGGTGGTTACTGTCGGTGCCTGGAGCTTCAAATACAGTTCTGGAAACCGTGATACCTTATTCCAGAATGTCCATGATCCAATTACTTGGCAAGGTTCTCAAGTTCAATTGTTATTTCCGGCTTTACTTCCCATTCTTTTCTTTCATTCTCAATCAGAATTCTGATGCAAAGGTCGTTGTAGATTCCGGCCCAGTTTTGTAGCCAACAAACCGCACAAGAATTGGCTTTTTCAGCTTATAATCGCGCGCTCAAGCTCTCTAGGCCAGGTTCAGTACTGGTTTCAAGAATATGTTCTCTTCCTGAAAGAAATAATTGCTGTACTAATTGTTTGGCACATATAATTTTTGAGCTTAGAGAAAGGTACTGCCTGGATACATTAATAGTTTTTATATATTAATTGGTCTTCAAGAGGATGCTATGGTATTGTTCAAAATCTTATCGCGCAATAAAGCTACTGCATCGTTCGGCCGAGCTTGTTTCTGCGAGTTAGGCTCTGCTGATTATAAATGTAGCCTTTAAGTTTTTGCAGTCTTCAAGACCTTCGCATTCTTTCCAACTTTCATTGATTGCGTAGTGTATAAAACAGGAAAAGAAGTAATGCACCAAGCAAAAGCATAACAAATGTCACTTGATATTGTTTGATGATTCTAGGTCTGCAAAACTTTGAGAATCTAATAATTTTGTTATAGTTTCAATTGTTGTTTCATAGAGATTAGGAAAAGAAAGAAAAAAAAAGGAGAATACACTTTTCGCCTTAAATTACCACGTTCGAGACATTGTACCCATAAACTACCCATCCCTAACACACTGCACATTTGTCTATTTTTCCATCAAATTGAACTGAAATTGACTTTTTTTTTTTTAATGAAATAAAGATTATGCCCTTAAATCCTGTTGATCACGTCATTTTTTTAAGGGCATAATTGACATTTCATATAAAAAAGTTAATTTCTATCCAATTTGACAGAAAAAAATAAATTGAAGAGCTAATGTGTTAGAGATGGGTGCAAAGTGCAAAATATGTGGTAGTCGTGGAGAAAAACATATTTTACAAAAAAAAAGAAAAAAAAGAAAAAAAGAAGACTCGCTGGAGAGCTAGAAAATGGTGTTATTAGCTCCATATTTGATTCTTTAACAGACTTGCTAATCATGTCAAGTATTTGTGATTCTTAGAATCAAATTAAAAGCTTAATGGACACAAGTTGCAACAAAATGTATTATTGAAATCAGGCTTTTTCTCATGTATTTTGGTGTGGCCTCTATTTGTCCATTCAATAGGTTCTCCTGTTCTTGGTGTGGGTTTCACTGGTTCTTTGGCTACCTCAGGTCCAAAACGTGGGGACCACAGGTATCTTCTATCAAATTTTCAATATCGAAAAGAAAGTCCACCATGCATATGCACAGGCTCACATCTCATCTAATGAGTAAACTTTTCTTTGAAGTAAGGAATAGCGTTTCCTGTTCAGAAAAATTGGTAACATTATGGATTATGAGTATATAATATAACTCTGGCCAACCTGGTGAATAGGCTTCACCTACTATTGTTACTTTGGGGGCGTTTGTTTGCCCAATTTTTTGGGGCCCAAAATTTCCACCACATCAAACACATTTCACAAACCCAATAAACTTCACACTTTTACACATACACTTCACACTTTTCACAAACCCCAATAAACTTCAACATTCAAAAGATTCCAAAATTTTGAGAATATTCTCAAAATTTTGGTAAACAAACGCCCCCTTTGCCTTGTGATGACACCATAGGCTCAGTCAATTGGGCTAGGGATACAAAAATTGAAGCACACCCAGCAACACATATCATGAAGTCAAATAGTGACATTTTTTTTTGGGGGTGGGGTGGTTTGCCATGGCCCCCAGCCCCTGCCCCCATCAGATTAAAAAAAGGTCCCCTACATCTTGGCCCCCAAAAATCTCCTCTCTAAAGCTTCCTTCCCTCCCCCAGTTGTCAAATGATCAACCAACGGGGATTGACAATGACTATTAATTGGGACCATCTGTTTAAGATGGTCAAACAGATGGTCAGATGGGTCTGTGTCTAACTATATGTGCATTGTGCCTTCCATAAGAACTTAGAAGTGCTCAAATCAGTGTGTTGTTTGATCTCTTTTATGTCCATTTCTGCTTATCCAGTTGAGAATCTGACAAGGATACTCTTGACTATAGATATGAATTGAAGCTCATAGCGAATTACAATTGACCTCTGTTTTTTAAATTACTTTGTAATATTCAAGGGTAAAAGTGACACATCTTGTAGTCTGTAACATGTTTTTTTGGCAAGGTTCCTCCTGAAGTAGTATTTTTTCTTTCGACTCGTCTTTTGTTAGCTTTTTGTTTGATCATCATATGCAGGTTTCACTTGTCGACAAGGACGGCTGATTGTCTTGGGGTTTCGACAGTTACACTGTCAAAGGTAGTTATGAGATTTATTTGGGCTTTTATTTAATTGTGGCTATATCAAAGGTAACTATATCCAGCCACTTGGCAACTCTAGGGTTTGCGAACCAGAGAGCAAGAAGACAAGGTTTCAAGTCAGTTTTTACTTAAGGTAAGTGTTACATGTTAAGATGATTATCAAGTCTTTCATTGAAAAATATGATTTTTAAAAGAGCTAATTGCTTCTCCTTCTTTGCCTAAAATTTTGTTATTTGTTGTTAACAATTCCAAAAATTCCATAGGTAGAGAAAAGTGTTGTTGGGCAATAGGATGTGTGCCCTTTGTTAACTTCAATATGTTGTCACCTACTTCCTCTAGAGTTTTGATTACCTTTTTATTTTCTGCTTTCAGGCAATTGCTAATGCATGCAAAGTTCCAACTACATTGGATACAGGGTTGTCAGAATCTGATGTATCTGAAGAATGTGAACAGCAATTTGATGAGGATCAAGAACTAGAGCAACTTATAAATGGGCAAATATGCTTTAAGATTTATCCTTTTTCAAGTGGTATTGAAGTTTGGCTCATGTCAATCTCACTTAACATAGTTAACTTCATTTTTTTAAGTTACCAATCTATGAACTGTTTTGCAGACACGAATATATCAAGTGCTGAAAGGAAGATAATACTGTCTGGTTCTTTTAATCCTTTACATGATGGTCACCTCAAGCTTTTGGAAGTTGCTGCTAGGTACAATAACTATATTTTACAGCCTGTCACCTTTTAGACATATTTAGTTTGCTTATGCAATTGTGATACAGGAAAGTAAGGTCATGTTTGGCATCACAAAATTTTGGAATTGTGATACAGGAAAGATAAATTTATCCTCTCTGCTGATTGTGCTCTCCTTTGGTACATAGGATATTCATGTTGCTAGAAATTAGGAGGGCCTAAACTGGCTTTTCTTTGAGTTTTGTTTTTGCAATGTTGCCCCTGCCCGGGGGGAAAGGGGGGAGGGGGGAATTTCTTCGTTTTTCATTTTTCATCTTTTTATTTTTGTGGCTTCATTTGAGTCAGCAAAGCCATAACCAACTACTCTCTTTCCTACACCTTTTCTGTTTTTTGTTTGACTTTTGTGTTTCTTTGGGAGATCTCGCTGATGATGTGGCTTGCTTGGTCCTTGACATTTCTTTCTAACTTTGTAGTTGGTTTCTTGGATCTAATGACCAATTAAACATAATGTTCTAATAAATTTTTTTTACTAACTGTTAGACAGAATCTTCTTACAACATTTCTTCCCCTTTTTAGTCATATCATTAATTTGCTGTTGCCATAATAATTCTAAGGCTTAATTATTGATACAGTCTTTGTGGTATTGACTTTTAACAAATCAGTCTCTAGGGTACAATTTTGAACGGGACAGTCCCTGTGGTTAGTTTTTTAGACATACAAGTCTTTTCGTCCATCAAAAGTTAGCTTACTAATGAGGAAAAGGTCTAGGATAGATTATCCGACCCCGAAAATGGATATTTCGATCCCTAACCCATGTCAATCTTCAGTTAGTTGACTAACTTTTGGTGCACAAAAGGACCTATATGTATGAAAATTGAACCATAGGGACCATCTCGTTCAAAATTGTACCCCAAGGATTGATTTATTAAAAGTTAATACTACAGAGACTGTATCAGTAATTAAGCCTAATTATAATAACAATGAAAGAAATAAAAACATAAATAAAGTAGGTGGATGTTTAACCTTAGAATATCATTCAGCATCTAATAAAAGCTTAGGTCTCAATTTCTTGAATTGGCAAATGTTTATTTATTTATTTTTTTCTGTTTTTCCTGATCCATGAGTGTAGTATAAATGGTTCCATAACAGATATATATAAAAAACTTTCAAAAAAGTCTTGCAATTTAGTTGATCAGAATGCAAAATCAAAATGGTTATGGGTTAGTATGCATGTATTGGAAGGAAGTTGGTTTTTCTCCTTGACAACAGGCCTTCGATGGATTGTTTTTGAGATTAAATATGTTGGCTTAAATTATGTGTGTACTACCCTTGCCAACGAGAATATATATGCAACACCTCTCATCAATTCTACTTATTTTTGTGCAGCATTTGTGGTGATGGGTACCCTTGCTTTGAAATATCCGCAGTTAATGCAGACAAACCTCCACTATCGGTGTCACAGATCAAAGATCGTGTCAAGCAATTTGAAAAAGTTGGTGAGGTTGATTTGAAATCCCAAGATTAGGGCAACTCATGGGGGTGTGAATGGAATTGATTTTTTTTTCTTCCAAAAATCCAAGCAAATAATCACAATACACAAGTAATTAAAACACGTCAATTTTTAGGTGGTTCGGCACCTTGCCTGCGTCCACCCCTCAAACTCTTTCCCAAGTCTTGAGGTTTTCCACTATTGTCCCTTCTAGCTAAGAGAATAGCTTTTACAAAAGCATAAGAACAACCTTTTCAACCTTCACCCTTTGATGATATGCCTTCACCAAAGATCACAAGAGTACTCTCACTCTCTTCTACTTGATGGAAGTAAAGGTTTATAGTGTTTAACTCTTTAAAAGAAGAGATGAATACAATCAAAGATCTATCTCACAAGCCCACACAAAAGAGAAGTTGTGAAGGTGATTGATTTGTGTGAAAGCTTTGTAAAATCGAAAGTGTAACAGATTTTTAAAATTGATACTTGAATATTTTTTACTGTTGTAGTACCAGTCAGTTGAAATTGAATCCGGTACTGAATCTGCTTAAAACAAAAGCTCAAAAACATGGGGCTGAAAGATGGTTGCACACAAGATAACAGGAGGCAACCTGTTCTATTTACCGTTCCGACCAATGGTCGTCCGGTAGTGAATTTGGTTAAAACAAAGTCAAGTAAAATTTGGTCTCTTTCCGGTTGCATTCGGTGTGCAATTGGTAATCCATCTGGTAAGCCAAAAATTAATATTTTCAATAATATTTTGGACTATTATTTTTGAGATGAACTTTTAAAATATTTCATTAAGGAAATTAGAGGTTTTCTTTAGACTATAAAAAATAGATGAAAACAAATTTTCTCAAATACTTGAAAAGTGAGTGTCATCAAGCCTTCCAATTTAGTGAGCTATGGAGTTACAAATAATACCTGAAGGTCATCTTGCTTTGAGATTCTTCAATCCTTGTGACATGAGCTCTTGATTAATGTCTCTTTGTCTTTGATGATGCTCATTTTATAAACTTAGTCTTGTAATCATCAAAATATCTATTGTGAGTTAAAGTTAACATGATTCTCCGCATAGTGTTATAGGTTTCATAGATATGCATCTGATATTGATCCATTTGTTTTGGACGTTGCTTTAAGTTTTTGCTATACAGTATTACTGGTTCGATCCTTGCCTGGAACCCTGATGCGTGGGTTCTAAAAGGAAAAATCAATGTGCCTTGTAGTTGGCCATGTACTACTTTAATCTATTCTTATTTTATAGCTATTCCTGCCTAACAAAAGCTCTAATATTGCTCTAAACTAGCTTATTACATCTCTAATTTTCTATCTGTTTGTAATGCTCTAAATTATAGAAAATAGGAATTTAGCCTGCCTTTTGTATCTTATTTTACATTAGCAAGCGCAGAACCAACAAGCAACCTGAGACATGGTTTCTGTGTATTGTAATAATTGAAAACCAGCATGGTGAATGGGGGTTACTATCACTGGTAAAGGTTTCTTATCAAAATTGGGTATTGCTGTTATAGAGCAACATGTTGGCATTTGATTTGTTTGTTGTTCAATGGGAATGTCATGCTTTAAACAACATATTTTCTTTTAGGGAATGCTTGCGCTTTTTCTATCTCTCCTTAAATCCTGATTAAGCAGATTCATAGTGCAAGATAGTTGCTTGTTCTTTGATATCTAACCTGGACTGAGTAATGTGTCATTTCTTTGAATGGCAGGGAAGACGGTAATTATATCCAATCAGCCTTATTTTTACAAGAAGGCCCAACTTTTTCCGGGAAGTGCTTTTGTAATTGGTGCTGACACAGCAATAAGGCTAATTGATGTACGGTAACTTTACGCTGACAAGACTGAAATGTATCTATAACATCACCATTATTTTGCTTAAAAAAAAATCACCATTATTTTGTCCTTTAATGAAAGAAAAGAATATTTGGTTGAAGCATATTCTCCAGTAAATCTATGTAAGCTGAGCTTTTCTAGAAAAATGCATCTGCTTGACCCTCTTTTCCTTGAAATCCCTTTTGGTGGTGGGGTTTGAATAGATGTTGACAATGCCAGTACTCGCATGTATTTGGTACCTTTTGGTCTGAATCTTTTGTTATTAATCTAGGCTTGATATGTAGTCTGCAAGACATGGTATATTATCTGCTGATTTGCAGTTCTTCTTTCTATGTTTGCTACCACTTAGAGGTTGATTTGAGTTGTCAGTCCAGGAATGCTAAGAAACCCATAATCTGCACTGATCTTGGGCACAGAAAATAGGAAGCTTTGATAACACATGATGCCTAAATGTCCAGAACTCACAGTGAAGGTGGTTCAGAAAAATAGAAAAAGAATAAAACTTTTGAGATTTAGAATTTGAAGAAGTTCAGGTTTCATGGTTATTTCATGAGTAGGATGCAATATACTCTGGGGGTTGTTAAAGCATCACATTGCATGATATTTTTGCTGATTTTATGATATGCATCTATTTTCTTTTCAGCCCAAATACTATTATGGGAACTATAAGAAGATGCTGGAGATACTGATTGGTTGTAAAAATATGGAATGTACTTTCCTCGTGGGTGGTCGTAATGTAGATGGTATTTTCAAGGTTTGTCTACCTAATAAGAGGCTCCTCAACTCTCCTGCACGTTTCTCATTGATCTTACTTTCTTGTGGAGATGTTATGAATGCCCTTGAATCTAACCCTTCTGCAGGTTCTCGAAGATCTTGACGTTCCAGAGGAGTTAAGAGACATGTTTATATCAATACCAGCAGAGAGGTTCCGTATGGATATTTCCTCCACTGAAATAAGAAAAAGTCTTGGGATGTAACACTCTTACTCTCAATGCAACTTTCAGGCACGAGAAAGCTTCAATGTTAGAAAGGGAAATCACATTTCTTTGAATGGTGACATTGCATATTGTTTGTGTTTCACACACCGCTGATTTTAATTGTAATCTAACCCAATGTTAATTTACCCTTCTGCATAGTAGGTAGATATAGCTCTACTTCGTGCAGTTCAGGTCGAAAATGACATTTTAAATGTTTCTGTTTCTTCCTTTAAGACCGACCCAGTGGGGAATCTAGTGCGAAGTTCCCATGGGTCACTTCATGTGTGCATTTCCCAAGGCCAGTCCTATTAAAGATCAAGGATATTCGCAGTCAAGGTCTGGGCCCTGCACCAAAATATCCTGGATTGCACGTAAAGGTTGCGCAAAAAGATTTGTGTGCGTGATTTTACGATGCCTTGCTTTATCTTTATCTTGTAGGGAATATAATGGGCGCACCCTTCTGGGTTTTCGAAGAAGTGAAGGTTGTCACGGCACAGTGCTAAAAGACAATTGGAGATGGGGATGGAAAAAAAGTGAGGAATCTGCAGGTAGATTTTTTGGGTATTAAACGTGGAAATGGGGGAAAAGGTTTGCGTAAATGTGGCAGACTATCACCCACTTGATTTCAAGAAAGCAGATAAGGATCTCGTTGAAATCTCTCGGATGTTTTTGTTTTGTTTTGTTTTGTTTTTTTTTTTTCTACAGGTTCAAATACTTGTTAGACAAAACCAATTAAAAGCATAAAAGCTAAGTAAAATCCCTTTAAACCTCTAAGCTTCAAAAAGAAGCTAGAGAGGAAAAAATGGCAAATAACAAATTATAAGTTGCAGCAAAAATATTTACATTTTAACAAACAAGAGAAGTGCTATGTGGTTCAATCTCCAAACAAAACCATTTGCTTGACATTTCGTCTTGCCTTAATGCCTTTTGGGAGGATTCTAGCTAGCTTCCTCTCTCTTTTTGATCGCCACTCTGCCACCTCCCTCGGCTCCAATTTGTTTATGCATCTCAGCTACAGCTCAACTGCCACTATCACCCTCCGATTGCTTTTCTCAAACCCTTGTCAACGTTGCAAAAAAAAAAAAAAAAAAAAAAAAAAAAAATATATATATATATATATATATATATATATATATATATATAATATATATATATATATATATATATATTCTTCCACTTTCTCTGCACAATAAGGAGCTTATACTACTGGGTCTATATTCTTCTCAAGGTTTATCAAGAACTGGCATGTCATTTACTTAGCATTTACTTTTTACTTTGCATAATCTTAGCTCTTTTAAGGGTTAGGATACTCTAAGGTCAAATTCGAAGAGAGATAGACATAATATATAGGTCCTGTAACATTCATTCAATATTACGAGTATTAATTATCATAGACTCTAGTATAGGATCTATATACTATACAGATTTCTTCGAATTTAGACATTAAATTTTTGACACCTTCAGTCTAGTGGCGCCAAATTTCAGGAAGGCATCACATGGGCTAATCACTAAATTTTCTGCTCATAAGATTCACCATTTCTCCATCCAATCACAACCATGTATCTCGGGCAACTCCATGCAAGACAACCTTTGTCTGCATCTGTTGACGGATGGAAGTTGGTGGAAGCTGTAAGCGTTGCTGGGCCAATCCATTCAATATTCAAGAAACTGAAAAAACCGTTTACATGGAAATGTTACCGTTACATCATTTACTAATATCTTCATCTGAATGCTCAAACCGTACAGCATCCACATTTCACATTAATCAAAATAAAAACAAAGAACTTTCTGACGTTATTGGTAAAAATGAAACAAGAAAAACTGATCTACGGCCATCTTCTTCTGATTGAGATCAGGGGTTTTGTCCCACATGGATTCTCGCGCGCGTCTCATGTGCTGAAGAAACCGGTGGGAATGAGTGGATTCAAGCACCGCAGCCTCCACCGCAACCTGCGGCACACGCTGTACCATAAGTATCGGTGTGGGTTGCCGAGTCTTTCTCCTTGGATGCACCATCTGCGCAGGCAAAGATGCTAGCCGTAATGAGAGAAAGCATGACCAACGCAACCCAGAAGATAAAAACTACCCCGCTTAAGCTTTCACCGTTGCCGCCTCCGTCGCCTCGTACCACTTCTTTCCATTCCCTCCCATCTATATTGAATCAGCAATTCTCTGTGTGCGTCTCTCTCTCTCTCTCTCTGAAAGTCAAGCAATTCTCTCTCTAAATATAACTGCTGACGAGGGTTTCATTCGCTGACTATTGACTATAAATTTTATCAAACGAGTTGCTCTTTTCAGAAGCCCAACAACCAAAGTGCACCGCGTGGCAATATATACCGCGACGACTATTCACCGGCTTAAAGAGGTGCCCGATATTTTCAGTGGATTCACAAATGGGAATACGATCTAACGACGAGGAAAGGCCCCATAAGGATGCAGCCGGCGAGGGAGGAGTAGTACACAAACCTTATTCCTTTCAAAGCCAGCTTTGTTGACGAAAAGACACAAATGGTAAAAAAAGAATGAGAATGAGAGAGAAAAGAGGGGTCACTTTTTCACCACAAAGGGATCAAGAATCATTGCAAATTGTCATGGTTTATGGCTGACGAGTCAGCTGATTAGTCGACTCCCATTAGGGCTCCCCTAATCCTTGTTTGCCTTCTCTAATTTTTTTTAGGCATTTTATGGGTATTGGTGTACTTTGTCTGCATGGGCTTCCATTGACTCCTTCCCACAAGGATTTATGAAGTAAGGTATTTAAGAAGCTGATCGTCCTCACGTCGACGTTTCTTAATTTTTTCTAAAATTAAATAATTATAGTTTCTTAAATGTTTTTAATTTTTTATATAGTTCTAATTTCTTACTCTTAATTACATGTGGCAAAACCTGATTTATTCAATTTAGAAATAATGGTTGAGATTTCAAAAACTCAAATTTGATTCATTTGTCACTTAACAGCTGCGAGGATATTTTCGGAAACATGAATCCTTTTTTTAGTATTATTTCCTGGATATACATTATAATAAAAGAAAGATACGGCGAGGAGGAGCTGGTTTCAATGCAGTAACAGCTCCTGCGAACTCCCTCCAATATTTTCTGTCAGATTATATAATCCGAAAGATATATAAATAATATTCTAGATTGAATTAATGCAAACATTAGTTTAGAGATGTCTCTGTTCCCAACTTTATTTAGCCAACAAAGTTTTACAGCAATTTGATGAACCTTTATTGTGCTATTAGAATTGAGAATTTAGGGCCAAAACCAAGATCTTAATCTTCTACCATTTTGATTTTGAATATTGACAAGTCTCGTTATTAATCTTTTTAGAAATAGAAAAGTTCCCTAATTAAGGGGTCTAGACATCTTTCTAAGGTGGTAACTTAATAGTAAGAAGTTATATGAAAACATCTTGATAGTTTAAGATTGTGACTTTTGAATACTGACAAGTCTCATTATCGATTAAGAAATTTCACACTATGTGGATATGTTCGGATTTCAGTTAACTGACATGCCATAACTCCGCCAAGGAATCCTCCTTTTGACATAGAAGAAAAAATAAAGTCACCTAAACTCTTGTCTTCGAGGATAAAAAATCTCCCAAAGGTTCAAATTCAAATTAAAGTCTCGTATTAAACATTCCTACAAAAATACCTTTTAATTTAAACAATGCTTTATAAGATCGCTTTCGTTACGTGAATATACTTTAACTCATTTATTGTGCCATAGAGAATAATTTTCAGAGTGACAAGTCAAATGATGGAAATCTCGTTGCTACCGCCGTACATTAACAGTTGGCTTCATAGTTCAAGATATTCCACCCGACTGGAAACAAAATGAAGATAAAACAAAGAGAAAATGAGAGATAGTCTGGGATTTAAAGAGCAACTCGAGCTAACACTCTAACTCACAAGATAGATATATAGTATGGCAATGACTAGCATGAGCATTAGAACATTAACCAAATAAATAGATACGATGAAGGAAAGTTGATGTTTGGAAAAGAGTAATAGGTCGTCTCATTCAGCACGTATGAAGCCGAAGCTTAGTTTAAGGCCGGAGCTTCCTCTCAGTGCTCTTTGACAATAATTTTTATTCATATCCCATGAAGTTACAAATAACCTCTTCATATAGCTTATTTGGATAGAAATCATAGCACTAATTATCATTCCTAAAATAGTGCATGATTTCCTCTATCAATATATGGAATGATTCCTGAATCAATACAACTAACATAAAGAAAGATTATTAGAAATAAATCCCTATAAAGGCATGATTTGCTCTACCCCTACTCAAACCAACCACATAAGAAAAATTACTGTAATTTGAATGTGGTCTCCCCCTTGAATCTCTTAAAGTTGTGGAGCAAATCCCTTCTTGGATCGTGCTTTAATCCATAGACTTGTCTCTAGATCCTTCCATCAGACCTTAATTCATAGAATACGTTTCTCTTCTTGACGTGGCGTTGATATGCCTTATTGGTGCCACTTCTATGGCTCCTCAGAAGTCTCCATCTTCAAAACACGTGACTTGTTATCCAGTTCCCCTTTTTTCTTTCTCTGTTTCTCTTTTTTTTTTTTTTTTTTTTCCCTCCTCCTTCAAGACTGACACGTACAGTGTCATTTTCTAAAAATCTATCTTCTCAATGTTTTCCCCTCTAGTATTTTGTCGGCCGTTCACATAATTTACATCACCTTAGCCGTTGTCTTCATGTTATCCAGACAACAAATACCGGCAGTTTCACAAGTTCCATCGCTTTCAGTCAGCCGTTTTATAAGTACACTGCACCTTGATCTGCATGCAAAATCAAGATGAATGATGCATACTCAGCTACTTTGATATCGAGGCTTGAAAAAGTAAACGATACAAAGAGGACAGATAACTGACTGACTACATACATGAGGTAGCACGAGCACGTACATACGGAAGAAAAAAGACAAAAAATATGTGACAGCACTCATGCGTAAGCGCAACCCGGCAAAATCTACCAGCTTTTCCTTACAAGCAGCTATTTCTCCGTTTCCCAATGGCCACAGTCGTTATTCGGTTGGCTCCCGTTGTTTCAATGGATTCTCAAAATGCCGGTCTGGCACTTGGGTTATATAAACCCCCACCCACTGCCCACAAACTGCACCAGTTAGCAGTTCCAAGTCCTGAAGAACCTCGTAGCAGCCACTGTGAGAATTTGAGAGTGTAGAGCACCTACGTTAGCTTAACATGAGGCAACTTTTCCCAGACTGCGAATTCACCCCTGCTAACGAGGATATCATGTGTACGCTTTCTGATCCCGAAGTCCTTGAGACAAATCCCTGGCTTAATGCTTCTTGTTCTTTGACCAGTATTGACTGGGAAGCCGAGAATTTCCAAGACATTTTTGGGGTTCCGCAGGATGTGCAGGCCACATATAGCGCCTCAACTGAGACTGAGAGAGAGATTTCTGATGCAGTGCAAGAGGGAGAATCGGGTGGGAGAAAAAGAAAAGCTGGTGACTTGTTTTATGGAAAATGTCAGAGAAGTAATTCGAACTAATAAATGCTAAATTTGGGCAAACTTGGATATATCATCTTCTAACACGAGTTTGTTTCAGGGGATGGGTATGGTGTCGGACGAAACGAAGACAGAACAAGATCAACCGCCTAAAAGGAAGCGTTCTGCTGATCTACATAATATGTCTGAGAGGGTGATATAGCAGAGAAACTTTGATCTTTCCTTTTAAGGGTTATGAGTATATTCTATATATCCTCCCCCTCCCCCTTCCCCAATACTCTGGCCTTTTTTTTTTTTTTTGTCAACTAGAATTCATTTGTCTTGAACAGAGGCGTAGAGACCGGATCAAGGAGAAGATGAGAGCTTTGCAGGAGCTGATACCTAACAGTAACAAGGTTGCCTTTGGTTTTTCTTGGGTTATGCAGTTCGTTTTTAATTTGGTACATAATAGGCGAATAAATGTAGTCTCAACCTTGGCAACGCTATATGAATGATTGCAAAATGATGAAGCTGGGAATTAGGATGCATAAATTGAAAAAGGTTAGCTATAACTTATAGATTAAAAGCACTAAACTTAAAAGCTTATATATTTTCAGTCTGATAGAGCTTCAATGCTGGATGATGCAATTGAATACCTTAAAGCCCTAAAGCTTCAAGTTCAAGTACTCTTCTCTCTATCTCTGTCTCGCTCTTGGGATGTTTCTCTTCCCCGTGGTCCGCATCTCAGTGCTCGTTGATAGACATTTCTCTGGCAATGCTTGGTGTGCTGCTTTTGTTCCCTGAAAATCAGATGATGTCTACGGGTGGAGAAACTCTGTGCCAAGTTCCCTACATGCCACCAGCTGGTATCCAAAGCACACGAATTCCCCATTTAAGGCCAGGATTTGGCATGGGAATGATTAGCATGTCTTACTCAACAGGCTTTCCCATGATACCAGTTCCCCCAATGAGTCTCCATCGGTCTTCGTCACCAGCAGCAGGATTTTATTGGATTTCTGGACCAGCAGCTCTACCAGTCCCTCGGTTGCAAGTGCCTCTCATTGCCTCACAAGCACTGCCTTCACACGGTGTCACGTCCACTGTGCCTACACCGTTTACGAGAGAATTGTATCCCCCGTTCAATCATTCAAACCAAGGGGTGTCTAGCTCCCAAATTACCGACGGTCCGCAATTGCCATTTTTGAGCCAGGTTCGTTTTCAACCTTCACAATCTCTGGACTTTGCAAATGTCATACTTTCCGTTAAGATTTTATACTTCAACGAAGCTGGCCGCAGCTGTTCCAGTCAGTGTAGGAGTTACTTCTGGCTTTTGTGGTCACTTACGACTCTTTTCTCATTATTAATTTAGTATATTATGAGCTTAACTATAATTTCATAACTGTGAGTGGTTATGTTGATGTTTTGCAGGATAATAGAAGAAATCCTTAAACTGCTGCTATGAGTGTCCGAACCCTACAATGCTAAATTATTACGCTAGTTCTTGGGATTTGCGCGATTTCCAAATAAATCCTTGTTATTAGTTTTTTTCCCTTGGGCCTTTAGAGTTTGAACCAATTCTTATTTTAGTGCTTCCATTCATTTGGATGACGACATGGCTAAAGGCTACCACATCACACCGAATTATAATCCGACACCAGTTACTATTAGACACGCGTTACAAACAAAAATTACGAAATTCATGGATTATCACTTCGTGAATCCCTATTGCACACTAACTGGACTCCCACGCAACAAAATCTCCAAACCCAAAATTTCCAATTTCACTAACACTGAGCAAACCCAAAATCCCAATTTGACCTGTGATTTGTCTCATTCAACTTCTATTGGTCTGAAATAGTTTGAATAAGTGAGGCAATTACAGAAGGCAACTTTAAAGCAAACAGCGTCAGCCAAAGGGTGAGCCAAGGAATTATCATGCACCAGTTATGGCTAATTCTCTCTCTCCGTGTCTCTGTTAAGGCATTGACGGCCTTTACTTCATCGCCCGTGGCATTACATTCAGGAACACTGCGGGTCCTCGAAAAGGGCGAAGCAGTAGCCCTCAGGTCAGCCTCTGATCTCTCCGTCTTCTACTGGTGTGCCATCGACGGTTACCAAGACACCCTCATGGTCCACTCCCAGCGACAGTTCTACAGAGAATGCTACATCTTCGGCAACGTGGACTTAATTTTCGGTGATGCTGCAGTTGTCTTCCAAAGCTGCAGTTTTAAGGGTAGGGAAATTGGGCATCTTGGGTTTGGGGATTTTGTTGTGGTGGAGTGCAGTCGGCCTCAACGGGATTCGTGAAGTGATAATAATTGGGTGTGTAGTGGTAGCAGTTAGCCATGTTGGCAATTTCAATCATCCAAATGAGAGACTGAAATGAGAATTGGTCCAAACCCAGAGCATGTGGGAAAAATTTGACATAAGGACTAATCTAGGAATCGCGCAAACCTCATTGACGGAGTAATTTAGCCTATGTTGTATGCTACTTTTCCAGCTGGTCACATGTAAATATCGAACTCCTCAGTTTCGTTGTTTATAGTCCCATATAAGAGCTCAAGTGACTAATACATTGCTTATCCCTCTCTGCGTAGATAACAGTAGGAAAATCCTGGCTGACAAGATGAAACATGAAAAACTTGCACTGCACATTGGCTCCCTGATAGGGATCTCACCGTAGTTCAATCTTGCCTATCTCTTTTTGATTGATACGACAGATTGACAGGATAAGTTGCCGAGTATAAAGCTCTAAGAGAGATTTCGATGGACTTAGCTTCAATCTCTGCAAAAGTTCTCTTCTGGGTGTACATGTTCTAATGAGTCTGGGGGGCAACACACGTTTGGATTAACAGCATTTGTGATTTTACTCCAAATTAAGACTTAAGAAAGCACAAAATCAAAAAGCATATTGAACTCTCTTAGATGCCAAAGCCAATGTGAATTTATATCTTAAATGCAGGGAAATGCAGAGGCAAATTCTAGTCAATATGTACAGCTGAGATTGTTTATTGACCTCGTATCACATAAAGTAGGAGTTTCCCTAGAATTTTTCACAACTTATCCACTAATTTCCCTAGTCAATATATACAACTGAGATTGCTTATTTGAATTTCTTTTGTTTCACCGGTCCCCTCGGAATCTTTCTGAGAATTGTAGAATCAAATTTCTGGTACAATTTCTTGACGTCTCGGTTGCCTTTGGTAGCAAGATAATCCACCTCCCTCTCATATCGCTCGTACAGAACAGGTAGTGTTTGCAAGCAGAGAAAGACTTCATAACAAACAGCAAAGAAAACACAGAAGAGGGTTAAGCTCAAAAATGTATATATTCATCATCTATGCAAGACAGGTCTGGGATGTTACCAGTGTATAGCAGACTCAAAGTGCTGAAATAAGTCCCAACAACTGACAATATCCAAAGACAAACGATTACCTGCATATCAAGGACTCAAGTATGTCAGTTTCACAATCCTTGGAGAGTAGTCGAACGAAGTTTTGCAGGGGCTGGACCATAGATTTCATACCTCAAAGAAGCTTGTCAAATCTTTCCCACTTGAAATTTCATAGAACTTCAGCAAGAACCAATTAACTTTTGCGAACCAGTATTTAAATGACGATTCTGGAAGTCTTATTTCATTGATGTTGGGTGGACTCCTGGGATAGCGTAACAATTTAGCACCCAGTTCCAGCCAGAACTAGACAAGGATATTCTCCGTGACCAAACACAAATTAATAACTTATTTTAATTACCAATTGATCAGTCCCGCCGCTTTAGACCAGATGAGCATGATGAGCATGGAGAGGATGAGCAGGTGACAAAGAAAAGTCACAAAATGGTACTCCGCAACTTCGAAAAGAATCCATATAATCGTGAATCCACCAAGGATTGCAGCTGAATACTTCTTGTCCCTCCACAGTAATATGTCAGCAACTGCAAGAAATCAAGATCAACCCACCTTGATATATGAAGCAGAGCTCTTCTTTGTATGTACCAAACTTCATACACGTACTATATCGAGTTATATAGGCATCATTATGGCCTGGCCACTCCATGAGGATTTTGAGGTGGCTCAGGGCTTGGAAATGGGGTTTCCTACCCTTGGTGAGATCGATTGCCATAATTTGAAGTCGAATTCAATGAGGAAGATCGTCATGAATTCTCCTAAAACGGTGCAGTTGGTTCTTCCGCTTACCACCAAAGAAGCAGACAAAAAACAGACATGGAAATTCAAAAATGCGAATTATAAAAGGGAGAAGATTAACCTTTTCCTCCTCCAAAGATGTCACGCAAAGACCTTTCGCGACCAAACAATCTTACCAATGATTGAGGTGGATACTCTGAATCGTATGAATAGGTCGGCATGACTGTTTCTTTTTCTAACAAGCTGGCCTTCCAAATACTTTTGGAAAGATACTGTAGCTTGGATGTTCTATCAAGGCTGTATAAATAAAAAGGACTGTCTGCTGGGGTTCTAAGCTTCGCAGCCAAGAAACTGGTCTCAAAGGAAGGAATGACTTTGGCATAGCCTAGAAGGTTGATTTCACATGCCCACTTCAATAATATGCTCTGCCCATCTATGCATGAGATATCCACCTACATTGAGAAATTATGACGAATATTTAGCATCACGCAAACTAGAACACCTTAAAATTGAAGTTGTTTAAATGTCATTTGTATCAGGAACTTAATTATTCTTTCAATTACCTTGATTTATCCAATGGGAAATCCTCCCCAGCAGCTAAACGCACAGGAACCGACTGACGAGACGTTTGTGCTTGGAAGCTTGCATCCGTCATTGCTTAAGACACGACACCTTCTTCGTTCTTGGCTTTTGAGGAACAAGTCGAATAAAAAGGTCATGTTTGATCTTGAGGGTAAGGGACAAAAAAAAAAGGTCGAATAGAAAGGTAGAACATAGTATCCTCAATTTTTTTTTTTAATAAGCAAAATTTATTTTAATGAAACTAAGAAATAGTACAAAAAATCAAGAGGGATCAGCCCACAAATACACCCATAGATAATTAACAAACAGAAATACATGGTTAAAGGCTATGGATTTTCAAGTCTCCACAAGAGAAAATGTCAAGGAGATGAGACTCATAACTAGATTCTAGACTATCAGGCCTCCTCCTCTATCCTTTTTTGCCTGAACCAAAAGAACTTAGATCTACCCGAAATACAAATAAGACATTATTGAAGTTTGACAAAAAGACTGAGTTGAGTGCTGATTTGGTTCGAGACAAAATTTGAGGGGATACAATGAACTACCAAATTTTTTACTTTGAGCTCTTAAACCATTAAAATCTATCAATGTCTATTCTAAAATAAGATCTAAACATCAAAATCTTGTCACATAGCCTATTTAGAACACATGTGACACGATTTTAACCGTCAAATCTTATTTTAAGGCCCGCAATGATATATTTTGATACTACAAAAGTTCAATGCGACAAAGTTGATAGTTTAGATTTCTGAAGTGATATCAAATTTAAGTTTGGACTTCTAAAGTGATATCAACCACGTAATTTAAGAGAGTAAAGTGACTGTTTCCAATAAAAAAACTTCAAAAGCATAATTGTTAAAGTGTTTTCAAAATAATTATTATTACCTTGTGCACAAACTGGTGGGGGCAAATATCGTTTAAAGAAAGCAATGCTGTTGTGCCTTTGAAATAATTTTATTTTTCGTATCTTTCCTTCTCTTTCTATATTTTTACAATAAGTAGCTATAAGAGAAGCTGCCCCATATTAAGGTTAATATCGTTCAAACTTGGCCAATCAAGATAAGAACTGCTCTGGCAAACACTGAATTTCTCTGTGGGTGCAAATTTCAAATACCTAAACAAATATAAGGGCGTAGGGTTGAAATTGTCTTTTAATGTTGTTTACCCACATGAAAAAAGGAATTGTCTTTTAATTTCCTTTGTGAAAGTTATGTTGACAAGGTTGATAAAAACTCCTTTGCAAATATGCTCTTTAAAGTGAGCCTAATTATTTTATAATTTGAAATTTCATCCGTAGCTCACGGTACCCATGACAAGATTTGGACATGACTTTACTTTGAACAATTTAGTTCAAAATAGATGGGGTGGGTCCCCTTTTGTTATATTTTTGGGTCTTTTTCTTTCTTTTATGAGCTTGTGGCTTGGCCACTTGATGGGTCAATCATGTTAAGCATGCTAGGAAATAGTTTACGAGTTACGCTTTAGTAAGCATTAGTGATGTGCAAATGGAATGCAAAAGCAATTGTGTCAATTTTAACTTTATTTTCATTTAACTACAAGTCCAGCCAATTAGAATAAATTAACACTTCCGAAAGTTGGTACGCTTTCACATCAAATAGTTGACCCTCACCAACGAGATTTAAGACTCTCGAAAATAGTTTTTATGTCGATATATATTTGGTCTATAACTTGTCATTACAGCCCATCTTCTCTCTTTCTTCTCCAAGCAATTACAACACCTTGCAAGAGAAGTATAACATTATTTTCTTTTTTTTTGGTAGAGAAATATAATATTCGCTTTGCAAAGAAAACACCATCTGCAGATTTGAAAAGACCATCGCTTTGCAACGATAAATTTTTAAGGCGCAAGTGCGTGACGTTGGTTATTGGAATAATCAGAATCAATGCGGGAAGATGAAAGATTGGGTCGTTTTCAAAATGAGCTTATTGCAACGAGGAGAGGATTAAGATTCTCTTTAATTAGAGAAAGATAGGTACAGTATATGAGTCTCAAATATTTAATAATAGTCTCAGGGTATTATTCAGCAAAAGAAAAGAAAAAAAGAGTTCCAAAACATTCAAAATTGCCCTTGTTAATTATGGGACCCAATGTGGACCACTATGAAACTTGTGTTTAACTTTCTCTAAATTGGAAAGCATCTCTACCTGAAGAAATATGAAAGGAGGCTGTGGGCCCCTTTATATAAGCCTTATTTTTAGAGTATTAATATATATACTATACTGTGAAGATGGTTAAAATGAAATTAGTGACAGAATCTTGTAATTGTATAGTTAAGCACGAGCATACTTGGAAGAATGACACATGTACAGATGGTTTTTTTTCTCTGGTTTTCACTCAAATCTCAGGAATTATGTTGAGAATACGATCTGATAAGTGCTTCATTGAGAAGTACTCTGCCAAATTTTGTGTAATCTGACCCACAGAGGTGCACTGGGGAATTATGCTTAATTCCTAAGCATTTTTTGATTGGGTTATAGTTTACTGCTGCTAACCTATGGTCCTAAATATAAAAACTAGACGCAATGAGATAACGATAGTGGCATGACAAATTTGGGAGCTCATAGGCTTCTGCACATTGCATGATTAGGCGCACCACAAATTCTCAAATCCATGATAAGGCGCATAAACTTTAGTGCTATTGACATCCATGAAAGATTTCACCATCAAATATCTAACATTTCCCAAAACATATCCCCTCCTCCTTTCCCTTTTTCGTGATTTTTTTCACCTATAAATTTTGCAGACCGCGACGCCCAAGCACTGCACCCCATCTCCATTCCTCTCTCTCTCTCTGATCTCTTCTTATCCGAGTGGGTGAAGATGAAGATGTTATATGTTGGGTTTTTTATTGTCCTAATTGTCCTGCTCCCCGGGGAGACAACTCGAGTCTCTACGGCGATCACATGCAACCCACTTGAGCTGGCTGCGTGTGAGAGTGCTATCACATCCGATATTGCCCCCACAGCTACGTGCTGCAGTAAATTAAAGGAACAGAGGCCTTGCCTTTGCCAGTATCTCAAGGATCCAAACCTGCAAAAACTTGTCAACTCTCCCAACGCCAGGAGTGTTGCTAGCACTTGTGGCACTCCTTTCCCCAGATGCTAGCTAGCTACACTTTTCATGACCCATATAAATAGAGGATTTGGGTGATATCTTATTATAGCTTATCTTCTTTGGCGTTCAAGTGGGTGATCAGTTGGCTTTGTTGGTGTTCCTAATAACTGTCTTTTGAGTGTTTGTTTGGTAATCGTGGGTCGTTGTCTTGTATCTTTTGTTTTTTGGAGATTTCTGAATTGTTAGTATTGAAACTTTTAGGTACAACTGGGAACTAAAGTTGATATATTTGAGGTTGTTCTTGTAGTTGGGACCCAGATTGGATTTCCCTAATATAAAGTCATTTCGAATATGCTTCAGCTCACTCTCACAGTAATCTTCATGCATAAACGTTTCCTCTTGCAAACTCCCCCATATCAAAAGCTAGTTGCTTGTACCCAAGTAAAACCTATTGATGTGTTTACAAGTAGTTTCAAAGGACTTGAAAAATAAGTGACAATTTGCACCTGAAAATTTCGTGAAATTTATGGGCAGTCTAAAAAGCTTGGGGAAGAATTCAATAGCTAAGGTATGATAAAGAAAAAATACAGTACCACCCCTATGTACTTTTTTCTGCAATTTGATTTAAGATCTGAGTCTTTACTTTTGTAATTTTTCAACTAATTTATTGATTCTAAATTGTGACACGACTGTCTAATACCATGTGAAAGGTCATGTGGAGGGTCAGGTACCTTCCATGTATAATAAAAGGAATGAAAAACTAAACAAATAAAAGCATCTCTTAAAATGATAAATAATAAGGAATAAAAAAAAAATCAAATTCTACTTGTCAAAACCACATCCAAATAGCCTTTCAAGAACTCCCGAAAAATATCATGCACTGAGCAAATAGACGCCAAGCTCAAAGCAGAGCTAATACCGAGGGCGAGGCACTACTTGGTATTCTTTTTCCACAAGACCTATTGGCTCTCTGAAATGACCATGGCTTTCGACAAACAATTTGAAGAAAATGAACACGAGACATTAGGATCTATACAGGAACAGATAATAAAGCGACAGATATCGAGCACAGTAAACTCCTGCATTCCATAATAGCTGTTCTGTCGCACTGCATCTTCGGGATGAAGAAGAGAGAGTCTTACTTCATCACAAGCGGAGAATCATCATCACAAATGATACCCTGATTTCTTTTACACCAAGCAATGTCCAATGCCAGTGCCGAAAGCTTATAAGATATAAAGCCACAATGGCCAGAAAGCAACCAACACTGTTAGGGTGGGGGACCAAATACAAGACTCGGAAGGATTGAAGCTGCACAGAAAATGTCCCAATATACCATTCCAACTATGAACAAACACAGTACTATAATACTGACTTTCAATACTGCAGAAATACATCCATCTCTAACTCATTAAGGTAATACTTGAATTTTTATGTATCCATTTTCTCCCTTAGCCAAAGGACACCAAAATTGGGGAATATGACATTCTAAGCAAATGATTAGACCTTCTGAAATTCGCTATTTTGGTGCTGCGGCTGTGATGGGAAACTAGAAGTGGTCATTCCAAGGCCTTCGTTCTGATGCTTCTCCCATCCTCCGGTATCAGCTCTAGAGTGAGCCCAGTAGTAAAGGATTGATCCGACCAGTGAGAACAATGTCAGAGCTGCTCCGGCAGCAAATACGCCTTTGCGGAGGGTGGCACATGACAAGTCTTTTGCAAAGAAGGATCCTCGATACTTTGTGTGGTATGCATTCCGTGCTGACCCAGCCAATAAGCATGCCTCGGCTCCCAAAAAGCTAATCCTAATTTAGTTGTTGGACAGAAACGTTAGTGGACAAATGACACATCGCACCAGCATGAACATACCAACCACTTCACACTCTGATATTGATAAATTGGGAAAACTACAATGATCTCCTAAAATTTTGTGCGGACTATTCTTCAATCCTTGGCTATTCAAAACCACCGGCAATCTCTGAGTTTATACAATTTCTTACACTTATATTGCTCCCTAACCTGCCGTTAGTCGATTGTAAGCAAAATGACCAATGCTTCAGATCAGAGTTCCAAATTGTGCTTGATATATGAAAACAAGCATAAGGTCGGCTGGTGTTTGACTTAGTATTGCTAGTTAGGCTGTTGTTTGGGATCTTTGTCTCTATACTTTAAGAACTGTAAACCAGTATCCTGATTCTTTGCTTCTGTGTATTGGGGAGTTTCCTTTAATGGTGTGAATGGTTTAACAACTTGTAAAGTGAACTACTGGTGAACTGCTCTTATTTGCCTTTACCAACCAACCAACCAACCCAAAAAAAAAAAAAAGAGAAGAAACAAACAAATTTTTTTTACATAAATTGGTGAGTTGGAGAAGACCAAAAAGGTTGTGAAGGAGATTAGAGACCGTTTTGCCACATATAGGCAGAAAACCACTATCAGAGCAAATGACAGTATAAGCACAACGGGACGACAACAGAGAGACGCTAGTAATGGGCATTTCAGTCTTCTTCCTTTGACCTAAGGATTTTTTTTAGTGTTCTCCGTTCTCCGTTTGACAAGAGTTGGAAGCCTAGCTTTGGACACTATAAGGACAGAAATTTAGGTTGCCCTAAACCTCAGGGACGCTTTCGTAATATGAACTAAAGAATAATATTTCTAGAGCATCTCATAGCATTTACGTGCAAATTAATATATAGCGCAACCAGAGTAGAAAAAATAAAAAATAAACAATACTGGAGAAACAAAAATCTAACATGTCCATTCAATCGAAGCTAATGGAACTCAGCACCCAAAACCAAACCAATACGCACTTACTTCCCTTTACTTTCGAAAGGACAAAACAATATTGAGTAAAGCTACGTTATCCGCTCCTGTTTGGTTATCTGGAGAAAGTGGAAGGAAGAGGAAGAGTGGGGAAAAGAAAAAAAGAAGGTAACCATCGTTCTGGCGACCACATTTCTCACAAAATCTCACCAGTTTTGGAAACAAAATTACGGGTACCTCTACGAAGAAATTTTGGATCATTCTCTTTGGTTTCTTTTCCCTTCCCATATAGTATCCAAATAATTGAAATTGGCAATTGTGGAACTTTCTTCTTCCTGCCCTTTCTCCATGGTAAACAGTGTGCAAATCATAGGAAGGTACTAGCAAAACCTCGAACAGCCTCTTTGGGGCATATGGAATAACTTTGTAATCTATCAAACTATGTCACCATCCCATTTTTTTTTAATTGTCATTAAAAAAGAAAAAGCAAGGTAAAGGAAAGTAGTGGACAAGGTGCTCCATTTCAGAACTCCGTTTTGCTAACGAGGAACGGGGCAAATCACATTAGCAAACCGGACAAAAATTTTCAGTAAACCTTTTTGGCCTCGAGTGGAAAAGCAAACTACTGTTTCATGCTCGGGAAGCTCACAATTTTGGTCGTATTTGACGGTGGAAGACATGACAAGGTGTTCCCCATCATAAGATATTAAGATCAAAGGAATCATTGACCACATATATTAGAAATCAGTAAAATTAGTAAAATTACCAGGAAAGGATGAAGAAGAGGGTGGCACAAATGGTGTAGGTCCCAGTTACAAGCCCTCTACCAAAGCAGAGACACCTGGTAACGCCGTTAACCACCGCCTGGCTAATCAGCAATAGCCCGAACGCCACCAACCCGTACACTGTCGAAGCGTCCGAACCGTACACGCAGTACGTCCTCTCGTCGTACTTATCAGGCACCACCTTCGCCTATAAAGAGAAAGTTACTCGGCCTGAACTACACAGATTCAGACAGCGAGAGAAAGACAGACAGAGAGAAGGAGTTTGTACCGGACTACGACGCCGTTCGGCGCCGATGGCAAGGACAAAAGCGATGAGGTGCAGAGCGGTGATGATGGACAAGATGGACACTGAGACCGCCATTATCGCTTTGTCTCTCGCTCACTGGCTAGTGGCTTCCTAGTACTGTTCCCCACTATTTCTTAGGATTCTATATTTATCTCTCGGCTTTCGATTTTGTTTCTTTTTGAGTTTTGGGGGTTTTAATAGCATCTCTGCTTTTGATGATAATCGGGGATTTCATATGCTTTCCGTCGCCAACTTTTTTGGATGCTTGTGGGACGTGACAAGGTGAGCCAAATCGTGACACTCTTTTTGCGGGTAACCCGGCAATGATTTAAGAGGCCTTGAGGATGAGACGGTCATAACTCCACTGGCGTTTGGTGGTCCTCCTCAATCATGCATACGATTCTACAAAAGATTAAGACTTATATCGCGTGGCATTTCTTCATTGGTTAGCTTACGGAATCTTTGTTGATGTCGGTAGTAGGCTAGTGTGAGTATGGTGGGACCCTTCATCTGACCCACGATTGACGAATGCGTCCGGAGCCTGGACAAATAGCTGGAACGCGGTTGGCTTGTCGGAGCGCCAGTTTCCCGGTTGGCCTACCGGATATAAAAGGTTAGAAATTGGGCATGGCAAAAGTATCTTGAAATATAGGTGGTGTTACACCCCCACAATTTTTACCCTCACTAAAAACAAAAAAAAAATAATTTTTTTTTTCTTTCTTAATTTTTTTTATTAAAATATTTATTAAAATATTCTTCTTTTTTATTTTTTCATTAAATTTTATAAAATATCTTTATTTTTTTACAAACTTTAAAACTTTCAAAATTTTTAATCCTCAAAATTTTTACTCTAGAATACTCCTATAAGATTTAACAAAATTTACATAACTAACTAGCGTCTGAAATTTAAAAAATTATTACATAAATATTAATATTTTTTATACAACTTCTAATACTTTTTCACGTAATTTTTATTTTTTTTAAAAAAGATTATAATAAATATTTTCTTTTCATATTTTTTAAAAATAATTTTAATATTTTTTATTAAATAATTATATCAAATCATCTTTTTATAATTTTTTATAAACTCTAATAAAAATTAAATATTTTTAAAATTTTTACTAATTTTTATACAAAATTCTATAAAATTTTATTTTATATAAATATTCACTATTCTATCAAAATTTTAAAAATCTTAAATTTTTTACAAAACCAACATACTATAAATTAAAAATACATGTAGCCCGGCCTCCTTCGATTTTCTACTCCGTGAAGCCATTTCTACACTTGTCCCTTGTTCCGGCTTCATTGCTAGCCGCTGTCCTAGACAGTCTTCAAGAAGGCTAGACTAGCGGCTTCAGTAAGGAGGGTAACAATTGTTTTTGGCAAGGTTAATTATGGGCTTCGGCCGGTCGGCCCTATTTGTTATCAATATGGATTTTGACATTGCAGTCCACCATATAACTACGAGGATGTGTAAATTTAGGATGCCTTGGGAATAACAAGAAGGTGGTCCATGTGGTCCATCCCATTCGCTCAAGGATCTCACCCTTTTATCTTGCTATAACCACGCGACCACATTTTCAAGATTCTGCAGGTTCTTTTCTCTTCGCAATGTAGTCTTAAGACCTGAATTTTTAGTACATGTTTTTTAAAAGAAAATTTTCCGAAATTTAGGAATATTTTCAAAATTGAGATAGATTATAGTTTTATATATTTTCATAGGGATTGATGAAAAAAATGAAGAAAGATATTATTTGATGGGAGAGAGATGATTTTGAAATTTTTTTTATTATTTTCTTGATCAAAATTTTGGAGTTGGTTACGTTTGCAGATGAAAATTTTAGAATGAGAAAAATTTTGGCCAAACTTTTGGTTTATAAACATGCCCTTAATTTCGTAATCTTCACCTATCTTTGGATGACACTAAAAATTTTGATACGAAAATATTTTTATAAACTCTAATAATTTTTTATAAATTCCAAATCATTTTTCAAAAATCTCAATCAAATTTACACTACCTCCAAAAAAAAATTTGGCTCATCCAAACATTGGCCAAAAAATACATCATTCTATAATTCGAGATATCAAACTATTCTTTTAACTAATATTTAACGAAAAATTACGGCATAGCCCTAGGTTACTTGGAAAGTCCCTATCTTCCATGTTTAATTAAATATAAATAAAAATTGAAAAGTCGTGTCAAAAATAGAAACTACCAAATTTTTGAAAGAAAAAAAAATAGTACAGAAAGACCAAAAAGGATAAAGAAATAAAAGTCGGTTGTAGTCTTTGTTGGGCTCACGGCTGTAGTCTTTGTTGGGCTCACGAGGTAGGGATAAGGATTTTTGGGCCATTATTGTGGACTCTTTTTCATTTCATTTGGTGAGCCTTTTGTGGTTTGGGCCTTCTTTTAGTTGCAATGTCAAGCCCATATTTAGTAACTGAATTTCGGCCTACCCATATTTGTACCAATTCAAATATTGTTTTAGGAGCACTCATTTTGTACCCATTCAATTTGCAGTTCGACCCTTGGCCTATTCATATTGTCAGACAATGCCTGGGCTATAATATGATTGGCCCAACCCAAAAAAAGGTGTACCCGCCTAGCTGTAGTCCCCCATGGTCCAGCCCAATAGAGATGTGCCAGCCCAGCTGCAGCTTCTCAAAGCCCCAAGGTCATAAGCGCCTCCAAAGGCCCCCGGCCCTCACGCAAAAAAGGGGTTCCCCCATATTTTACCGTGCTAACATTTAAAGAGTCCTGAGACTCACAGCACTAAAACTCTCACCAGGACTTTAAGACTTATGGCACCAAGATCCCCACCAGAATTCTAATTCCCCCGCATACAAATAGCCAGGCACACCATCCTTATTTTCTCACGCTTCATTTACTATTCTAAGACTAAACTCTCATGAGATCTGACTTAGGCATCGAAGCTTTCACGCCCGACTCTGCCCCTTTCCTTTGCTCCTTTGCAGATCTGATCGGCTTCGGTCATTGGTGATTTTTGACATCATCATACTCGATACAAGATGATGTACATTTGCATTTGCATTTGCAATCCATTTGTTTCTACTCAAATTTATTTAAAATATAAAATAATTTCCAATGAGTAAAGTATTATAATTTTTGATATTTTGTTACTATCTCAAATATGTTTCTTGAAAATATTATTCGATACTTGATGCATGCTTATTGAATTCTTAACATCATTTGACATAAATTAGAAATAAAATATATAATCAATGAAATAATATATATATATGCTTATTTTTAATTAAAATAAAAAAAATAAGAGTAAATCAAATATTGACTATATATAAGATATATATCATGATAAAAATATTCATATTTACATAAGATGAGCTAAGAATAGAAAAAAATGTGGGCTTAAGAGTGTGTATTGTTGGGTGGGGTTGTGTAACATATCTGTGACCCCAATAGGCTACCTAACCCTTACCCCAACTCAGTCAGGGTTGGATTTTTGGGCTGATCCAAACGCCGATTGCACATGAACTTGAGACGAGTTGGCATGTTGTGGTTGGCTCGAGGTCGACTGAGGGTGAAATGCAAGATGGCATGCATGGTATAAAAATAAATAAATTAAAACGTAACTTTTGAAGGTTAAGGTCCGGTAGGCCTTTTTTGTGGTCGTGTTGCTCAACTCTATACTGAATTTGATCCCGAATCCGATGAAAATCTACCCGATCAAGTCGAGACAGATTGGATTGTTGGGTTGTTACAAACCCCTGCATCAGGCTAATAGAGAAAAGGAGTTGAGATATTGATATACATTGTGAAAGTCGATTTTTTTTTTTTTTTTTTTAAGGAAGCCACTTTATACTGAAGCCTCTTTTTGACAAGTTAACCAACTCTATTTTCGATTTAATAAATTTTACTAACCTCACCAAACAACAGAAACTAAGAAAAGTATATTTCGTAGTTGATGGTGAAACAAAGGAAGCCTAACCTACAAAAGTCGTCATCAAATTCTAAATGCAATGCTTCAAATAAAAACAAATGTACATGTCCTAGTCATCAACTTTATGGTAAACTTCACTTTTTGCCCACCAACTTTTAGATAAATAGCATTTTAAGCTCCAAACTACTTATTTCATCAGACTCTGTCCTTCAATTATCGAAATTTATTAATTTGTGCCCTTAATCAAATTCTACCATTGGGATAATAGAAAAATTAGTTACGTCACATAATCTTGACATCTGAATCGTTGTAAAGGGAGTGTAAATTGATGAATTTCAATACTTTGAGGGCGAGTATAATGAAATTGGTAACTTGAACCACAAAATGACATTTGTCAAACAATTGGGGGTCAAAAAGTGATGTGTTTCATATGACGTGTTTGATGATATATATATATATATGAATATATAATTGTAAGGGGTAATTTCATAGTTCGCCCATTAATTATGAGCAAAAAATCAATGACGTCCCTCTAACAATCAAAATGAATTTTTACATCCTCTAATTTTCAAAATCATCAAAATACGCCTTCCATCCAAATCAGTTGTTAATTTGGACCGAAAAACATGAAAAATGATCGAAATGCCCTCTAAGACAAAATTACCAAAAATATTTAAAAATTTATAAAAACATAAATTTTTTTTTTAAAAAGCAATATTTTTTAAATAAATCTATTTAAACTTTATTTCAATAATCTATTTAATTTATTTACTTCTCGAATTTTTACTTATTTTTTTAAAATTTTGACTTGGAGGGCATTTCGGTCATTTCTCACCTTTTTTGTCTGACTTAATGGCTAATTTGAACAGAGGGCATACTTCGATAATTTTGGAAACTTAGAGGGTATGAAAGTCCGTTTTGAAAGTTAGGAAGCTACATTGATTTTTGCTCATAATTAAAAGGCGAACTATGAAATTATCTCTAATTGTAAATTGTTATTTTGGAGAAAAATACACTTATTGTCTACTTATTATTGGGGTATTGACATATTAGACTAAAAACTACTAATTGTTTATACATTACACTCCTACAGTTAATCTGGACATAATTAATATTTTGGTTCAATAAAATGACGATTTTATCCCCATGATTTTTTACTATTACATGTTGTACAGGGGCAAAGTTGTCATTTCTTTGAATAAAAATATGAATTTCAGCTTAAATTAACAGGAGGTGTAAATAGTATAAGGGGTAATTGATGGTTGAAATTAATATCACATATCGATAATTGATAGTTGATCCTCAACAAAAGGATGGGCAGGCATAGGGCCGGCTTGCTTTTAGTCCATCCAGTCTTTCTTCTTTCATTTCCGCTAACTTCATCGACATTGTCGTGGACGACTAGACTTTCCAAGTCAATTTCCAAGAGACGAATGGTTGCTTAGCTACCTTTCTGTATACTAATTGCCATGCCCGCCACTGATATTTTATCTTGTCGCCATCCAATGCCTGATACTTTCAATCTGCTTCATAAATTTACATTTGGATTCGTCCAAGTCATCGACTTCAATCAATTCACCAGCTTAAACTCCTCTTTATCGGTTGCTAGAAGACTTGCCAATAATCCAATATCTCAAGGTCAAGGCAGCTGATTTTCATTTTTTACTGCCCAAAAAAAAAAAGGAAGAGAAAAAACAAGAATTTCTCATACATGATGACAAGAAAAAACGTGACCGGATTCTGATTGGCCTATGAACAGTGGTGAATATTTCAAGCCTTGTGCGTGTTGAACTTGTCAATCGAGAAACTGTAGCGAAATTTCTTCTTGATCGTTGGGTCTCTTTTTTCTGTCAATATCTTTGTGGAAAATCCACATAGCCGCCGCCTTGATTGATGTAGCTTATTGCTTATCTTTGTTTCATATAATCGATGGAGCTCATTGTTTGATACTTGTATTCGCCATCATTCTTCTTCACACTACTGCAACTCTCCCAATGCATCCTACAGTGCTCCCTTCATCTTCTTCCTTACTCTTTCTAATCGTCGGATTTGCCTTTCTGGACTTCTCCACACCTCTATATTACAATTCCATGACGAACACGACTTATATTTTCCAAGATGGTCAATCCCCCAAAGATTGTGACGGTCTAGGCTTGGAGCTCATGTGCCAAGAAGGTCACCCTGTGATAGATCAGGATATGTTGGAAGAGTACATCGTCCTGCAAATAAAGGAAAACGAACAAGTTCTGACGATTGTCGACAAGGATATCTTCCACACCGGTTGTCCTAAGAAATTAGTTAACACGACCTTTCATACACATGATGATCTCTTTGGTTTCGCTTCGAGTACTGGGAACCTGACTTTTCTATACAACTGCACCGCTGGGATTCCGGATTGGGTGCCGAGCAGCTCCAATTGCAGAGGGAATGGGGGTTCTACTGAGGGCTTCTACACTACTACCCAACAAACTAACTCAACCCATATTCCATCATGCAATAGCACAATTGAAATCCCAATTCAGAAGGCTCACCCATTAATTTTGGAGCTAAATTTATTAGCGAAGAGAGGCTTTGACTTGAGATACAGAGGTGATTTGGCCTGCAGCAGATTTCAAGGGCATTGTGAATACGGATGGAGCCAGGAGTACTTAGCACGGACATGTGTATGCTACAACCATCCAAACCCTGCAAGCCCACCAAAACGAGGTACGCATCCCTCTTCTGATCTTATATGCACAAATTGTATGTCTTGTATTTGAGTAGTAAGCAATGGAGCCAAACTACGTGTTAACTGAGCTGTTAGGGTCACAAATTGGTCCACACGCAGACTCAAGGCCGTAGTGTTAAGAATGCAAGTGACACTATAGGCACCATAAAACCAAAAAAAAAAAAAAAAAAAGCTTTGAGGACTTTCAGGTGTGGTGTACTTGCCTCCTGGGAGGGTAATAGAATGCGGATTCATAGGTAGATGAGCTTCTTTAAGCAGTTTATATAAGACGATGGTTTTCTATAATTTGGTACTAAAAGCATAGAAAATTGGGTCAAAGCAATATTATTTGCCCAATTTAACTCTGTGATCGTGGGTTGAGACATGGATTGAAATACCCAAATAACAGATCGTTCTGGCAGGTACTGAAATTGGTAATTTTAAAGGTAAAAATTTTTGTTTCTCGCTTTCCAGAATTCAGCTGGTGCTGTTATTCAATAATGTACTAGGAATTCGAATCCCTTCTGGACTTCCAAAACAAATAAAGACTGCTACTAAAACTTTGAAGAAACAGATAATGATAAAGAGAGAGGCCATTCATAAACACACAAGCAACTAAAACATAAAAATTTTAAAAAACTAGGAAGAAATAAATCTGTCTAATTGGGCAAAAGGAACAATTAGGGACGATTTCACTAGCTTTTCAAACTCGAAATACAAGGTGATCCATAGACTCAAGAATACCCAACATTCTAGTCTAACACACTTGTTTTCTTACCTGAACTACACCATTCGGATATGCTCCAATGCAAGGATTGAGAACCTCTCATCCATTCAAAAAGCTAACTACTTTACCTAGCTATTCATACATTGCCGTCCTCCATTGCAAACTCGCAACAACCGCAAACGCACGAACTTGACACTTGGATCTTCAAGATTTCAGCAACCTCCTGAAAGTCTTGAATCTCTTTTGGGGAAATAACAAAGGTGATCAATCTATTGAACTAAGAATCCTAAAGAGAGGGGTTTTTATCTTCAAGGCTCCATTCTTAGTTCATATACATGAAGGTTCAGAAAAGGGGCAGAAAGATTCAAGAGAAAGTTTCACGTAGAATGCACGGTATTTCTAGATTTTTCTGAGCCCACCTTCGTAATAGAAAGAAGGGATTATAAGCTCTAGGTGACTCACGGTTTAAGTGGAGGGTTTTAAGATTTTTGGGTCTTTCATGACGTCATCAATTTAGTTATAAACGAACTAACCAAATTCTGTTGCTGCAGTGCCCCAAATCGTTCTTTTGTCTGACTTGTGTCTGACTTCCAGCTAATTTGACATTTCTGGGTAAAAACTCAGCTTTTTACTTCTATCTTCAATTCTTCACAGAAGCTTCGAAACACCTTAATATCTTAGGAAATAAACTAAATTACATATGAAGTATAGCCAACTAAAATAGTCCCTAACAGAATCCGTTACCAATTCGACTCATCTTCCGAGCTTTTCATCCATCTATAATGTGAATGGGACTCTTTTTAAATGCAAACACAATCTCGATTTTTCTCTTGCCGGAAAAGTTTCAAACATCCGCTGTAGTGACTACAATTTCTACTATAGGGTTCCAAACACGACTCATCCAAATTACGCGCGTTTTCCCTATGTTCCGCCTGGACGTTCAATTCTTCAGCTCCCAGTACATCCCAATTGAAAGTTTGTCTGCGGAAAATTAACTTACCAATTCTCTTCTTAGATCCTGAGAATTCTTCGATAATCTTCAGGTTCTTGTCGAACTCACAATCCCGAGATTCCACAATAGCAGCTCAAGTGTTCTGCCTCCTTCCTCTCCACGCTCACAACTATCTTACGATTTTCTCTGAGTCTTGATGGCCAACTCTAGACTAACAATTAGTCCAATTAATTAGGGTAGACTATCTCATAGCTATCCTTATATATGAAAACCCTAGCTGTGATATGCGTGGATCGTTAGGATCTCAAATCTCGGCCGTAGGATCACATGGAAAAACTTTTTTCCATTAACTCTCTTATATTCTTTTATTCGAATTTTGGCTTCTACTAATTGTAATCAAGTCCATCAACATATTACAATTCACCCCCGAGAATTTTGAGATTGATTTGTGAAATCCCTTTTGCTAACAATATTAACTTATTTATCCTTCCACCATTCTATATTTCACATGAGCCAATAGGATCAGAATAATATCACCGATTAAATCCCTAGCTCATATAATTCTTAATTCCAATCTGTAATTTGTTGAACTCCCAAATTGTTTCCAAAACAATTTATTAATTACACTGGCCAGTGATTTTCCAGAGTTCAACCCCATACAGATTTAATGAATATACTATCTCGTTAAGAGACTGGTGGATTCCTTATTGAGCATCTATACAAAACTATTTACTATATACAAGACCCAACTTTGTCTGGAATATTTGACCTATAAAGATCATCACCAAATGACTCGGTCAGAGCACAAGTATACAACAAACAATTCCATATAAACCTCTCAGGTCTAAGGATACCATAAGTCGATTGTGCCGAATATCATTCTCACCATCGGTGATCACTTCTAGAAGATATTCATATTAGATCCGTTCAATGCATGTACTCTTACAATGCATCCACTCGTTTGCTTAAGGTCACCACCTCAATGACAGAGTCCATCATCCTATTTAATAGAGGCACAACGAGTGTAGACCTATATACATAAACATGTACCTTGGTCTAGAACAAACGTCAAGTAAACAAGGAACCGAAAAGTCATACTCTCCGCCTTTGATTCATTAATCATTGGCATGACTTCTCTACAATGTCACTTAACAATAAAACTGTGTGACATCTTATGCCACAACACAATACCCATAAATAAATAAACATATGTGATAAACACAAAATAAATAATTATCATATAATCATCTTTAAATAAAACTAGTTTTTAGGGCATACTTCTAACAAATCTCCCACTTGCACTTAAAACCAGTTATACATATACTTGACTCCCATTGACTCTAAATGTTTCTCAAACACCTTTTGCGTCAATGTCTTTGTGAACGGGTCTGCAATGTTCTCAGCTGACGCTATCTTGTTCATAACCACATCACCCCGGTTCACTATGTCACGTATAAGATGAAACCTTCTTTCTATGTATTTGCGAATCCTCACCTCCAAACACCAACATGTAGTGTTTGGTTCCTTTTTAAATACTTGAGGATATGCTTAACTGCTGTCTAGTGTTCAGGACCTGGATTTGATCGATATCTACTCACAATACTAACAACATGACTAATATCTGGCCTTGTACAAAGCATTGCATACATGAGGCTCCCTACAGCCAAAGCATAAGGACATGACCTCATCTTATCTCTCTCTTCTTGTGTCTCGGAGACATCCTTTTGGAGAGATGAATATTATGCCTAAAAGGTAAGAACCCTTTCTTGGCATCCTGCATACTAAACCTTGCCAGTATGTTGTCAATATAGTGGACTTGTGAAAGTCCCAAAAGCCTCTTTTCTCGGTTCTAAACAATTTGATTCCAAGAATATAGGACGCTTCCCCGAGGTCTTTTATTGAAAAATGGTTCGCCAACCATGTTTTCACGGATGACATCGCCCCGATGTCATTCCCTATAAGTAGAATATCATCAACATACAAAATCAAAACTATCACTGAACTCCCACTAATCTCCTTGTATATACAAGGCTCATCCATGTTTTACGAAAAACCAAACTCTTTGATTTTTTCATCAAAATGCATGTTCCAACAACGCGATGCATGGACTTATTCAGTTTGCACACTTTTGCCTCATTATCTGGAGATTGGAAACCCTCAGGTTGATCCATATAAATCTCCTCATGGATGTACCCATTCAGAAATGCGGTTTTAACATCCATCTGTCATATCTCATAATCATAATGAGCTGCAATAGACAACAGAATTCTGATGGACTTCATCATAGCCACTGGTGAAAAAGTTTCCTCATAGTCAATACCATGTTTTTGAGTATAACCTTCGCTACCAGTTCTGGCTTTAAAGGTCTCTACCTATCCAGTGGGTCCTCTTCTTTCTTTTTGAACACCCATTTACAACCTATAGGCTTGATGCCTTTTGGTTGATCAACAAGTGTCCAAACCTCATTGGAGTACATGGAGTCCATCTCAGACTCCATTTCCACTTTCCAGTGTGCTGCATCCTTGTCACATATAACTTCTTGGTAATTGTATGGATCATCATCCAACCCCACTGATTCCATTTGATAAATCTCATTTAGCAATGATAATCTCACTAGAGGTTCTAATTACCCTTGTACTACGTCAAGGCTCTTGAGTTCTGAACTCTTCAGACTCATTAGTAGGTTCAGTAATATTCCTTTCATTGATCTCATCTGCCTGAGATTACTGGCTCAGCAGACTGTTCTCCAAGAACAATCTTACTTCTACCTGTACTAAGGCAATACTCTTCTTCAAGAAAAGTTGTGTTCTTGCTGATAATTACCTTTTTATCACATGGATCATAAAATGATATCCAGTGGCCATTTTTGGGTAACCCACACTTTATAGTCCTTGATTCCAGCTTTCCCACATTAAACACTTTAACGTGAGCTGGACATCCACATACTCTCAAATGATTAAGACTAGGTCTCTTACCAGTCCATAATTCATAAGGAGTTTTTGGAACTGACTTAGTGGGTATCATGTTTAAGATATAAACAGCTGCCTCCAAGGCGTAACCCTAAAAATATATAGGTAATTCAGATATGCTCATCATTGATCGAACCATATCCAATAAGGTTCGATTTCTTCTTTCTGCAACACCATTATGTTGTGGTGTAGCAGGGGGAGTCATCTGAGATATGATGCCTTTATCTCGTAGATATGTCTGAAATTCACCAGAGATGTATTCACCTCTCTGTCAGACCTGAGTATCTTAATACTCATTTCAATTGGTTTTCTACTTCCATCTGAAATTCTTTGAACTTTTCAAAGGTTTCAGATTTTTGTTTCATCAGGTATAGATAACCATACCTGGAATAATCATTGAAAAAGTAATGAAGTAGAAAAAACCTCCTTTGGCTATGTGGTTAAATGGACCACATACATCAGTGTATACCAACTCCAATAGACCAGTAGCTCTTATCATTTTTCCCTTAAAAGGGTTCTTGGTCATTTTACCTTCCAAACAAGGTTCACATATAGGGTAGGGTTCGACCTTCAAAAGATCTAATGGCCCATCCCTCACTAATCTGTTGATCCTATCCAGATTAGCATGACCAAGTCTCAGATGCCACAAATAAGTGGGATTCACATCCTCTTCCTTTTCAGAGTTGTAACACTGGTATCAGCATCTTTCTCAATATTATTCACAGAGTCTACCATAATATCCAAAATATATAAACCATCAATCATGGTACCAGAAGCTACAAACTGATTTTAAATTTGATAACAAGTTTAGAATCGAAAAATAGTGAATATCCTGATAAACAAAGTTTTGAAACTGAGATCAAATTTCTACGAACTTCTGGCACATAAAGACAGTCATCCAAAATCAAAGTTTTATTTCTTTGTAGACTCAAGTGAAAAATACCAATGGATGTTGCTGCAACATTTACAGTCGTTCCCATTCTTAACACAATTTCCCCTTTATTGAATCTTCGGGTTTCTTTAAACCCTTTGCAACGTATTGCAAATGTGAGAGGTAGCGCCTGAATCGACGCACCAAGAATTTAATGGACAATCCATCAAATTCGCTTTTATGATTAGCATATCTTTAAAAAGGAATCATATTTCGATCAACAACATTTTGGCCCAGTCCTAAAAAATATCATATGAAGGATAAAGATATGACATATTGAATCTTCAAAAACAAAGAAAGAATAATCACATGTATTTATATTCCACTAGCATCGGGTTTTTGAATAACTAATGATACCTCCCACTACGACATTGCAATCAAAAAAAATCTAGAATATAACAATTATATTCTGTGTCACTAGTGGGTATCAAGAACTCTTACCTCATATGCACATGATACTATTTTAGTAACCATGGGCACATCTTGTAAAAGCGAATAATAATTATCCATTACGAATTCATCTCATGTCACATACTCATAGCATGTAATTATTCGTAATTCTTGATATTCCTTTTGCCATCAAACAAACACGATATTCACTATTTTAGCGTACGTGTTTATTTGATTAAGGGCAACCATCGTCTAATTTAAATGTAATTTTGAAATGGGTCAGTACCGCTATTTTAGTCAACACCCCCACTCCTCATACATCCTCATTTATCTTCCAAAGAAATAAACGAGACAAACTATAAAATTAAGAAATTGGAACCTCTATTTTAGTTTCATCCAATCCTCAATAAAATAGAATTCTCATTTACCAACAATGGGGTGGCCATGGGATTAGTTTCCTCTAAACAATCCTATTTAACCCTTGCATTTAAAATTTTTTTTTTTAAAAAGAGTCAACGGTCAAAATGGGTCAACCCGGTCAAACCGTGTTGGTCAACTGTCAACGTTTGATCGACCGATCCGGGTCCAACCCGTTCGGTAATGGGTCATGATCCGGGTCAAATCCGGACCGTATCCATTTGCCCCATAGGTTGGGTTCCCACTTGGGTTGCCCATGGATCCAATCTATGGGTTGGCCCAATAAGGCCCAACCCGTATGGCAAGGCCTCTCCTTTTAAAAAAAAAAACAAAAATTGGGCCTCTTTAGAATAAACGGGCCTAAGCTTTAAAAAATTATATTCAGCTCAACAACTCTTTCAATAGAAACCGATCCAAAATCTTTATAAAATCAAAATATGGGCTAAGCTTTAAAATAGGTCGGCCCAAATCTATTTTTTCTTTTAAAAAACAAACAAACAGCCGTACCTTCTTCTTTTAAAAAAAATCTCCTTGGCCCAATCGGTTTTTAAAAAAAAAACAGGCCAACCTTTTTAAAAGAAAAAAAATTTCCAGCCCACATTTTTAAGCCAGCCCAGTAGCCCTTTAAAATTTAAAAATGGCCCGGGTAGAGCTAGGGATGCCCTACCCGGATGGCCCAAGCGGGTGACCCAGCATCATATGCTTGGCGCCGCTTGTGCCTTTGAGACAGCACAGCAGGCCAGCGGCCAACTAGCCGCTGCCCCATTCCGGCAGCCCACGTCCGGCCATGGATCTGGCCGGAAGTTGGACGCCCATGTCGCCAGAATCCACTGTGCTGCCGTTCGGCGCACTGGTGGCCGCCGGTGGCCCCTCATTTCATCCCCCCCCCCGTGTCATACACGGGTGTGTTGAACTGCTGGTGCTCGCAGCCTCCAAGGTTGGCGGTCACCATGTTAGCTTAGGCCAAATGCTCCTCCGGTCCCAGCCGGAGGTAACTCCGACCAGTGGCGCGGCGGCAACCCACCATGCCGCCGGTCACACTTGATTTTGTGAAAGAGAAACCCTTTTCTCTTTTCCATCATTTCAACATGTTATATTCACATAATTCATAAACCAAATAACAACAAATCATACATTCAAATAACATGACATCCATTCACAATTTAATTTAATCAATACGATAAAAGTAAAAATTAAATCTTTCAAGCATATCACATACGCATAAACAGAGAAACAAAGTTTTCTCTTTCACGGGAGTTTTCCAAAAAAAAATCCGTGAAGGAAAAACCAATTTGATTGGCCTTTGAACAGATAAATCTCTAAGACTTTTCACAGCAACCGAATCTTGTGAAATATGATCCACTAGGATTTCCAAAATCGCCAAGAACAAAAGTGATTTATTCATAAAACGATTTTAAAAATAAATTAAAGATTTGACTACCATGAATAGTCTAACAAATTGTGATATAGATCTCAAGAGAATGAGGTTCAACTAACCTAGCTCTGATACCACTGAAAGTTTGTCTGCGAAAAATTAACTTACCAATTCTCTTTTTGATTTTGAGAATTGTTCGATAATCTTTAGGTTCTTGTCGAACTCACAATCCGAGATTCCACAATAGCAGCTCAAGTGTTCTCTCCTTTCTCTCCATGCTCACAACTATTTAGGATTTTCTCTGAGTCTTGATGGCCAACTCTCAGACTAACAATTAGTCCATTAAAATGAATTAGGGTAGACTATCTCATAGCTATCCTTATATATGAAAACCCTAGCTGTGATATGCGTGGGATCGTTAGGGATCTCAAATCTCGGCTGTAGGATCACATGGAAAAACTTTTTTTCCATTAACTCCCTTATATTCTTTTATTCCGAATTTTGGGCTTCTACTAATTGTAATCAAGTCCATCAACATATTACAATTCACCCCGAGAATTTTGAGATTGATTTGTGAAATCCCTTTTGCTAACAATATTAACTTATTTATCCTTCCACCATTCTATATTTCACATGAGCCAATAGGATCAGAATAATATCACGATTAAATCCCTAGCTCATATAGTTCTTAATTCCAATCTGTAATTTATTGAACTCCAAATTGTTTCCAAAAAAATTTATTAATTACACTGGCCAGTGATTTTCCAGAGTTCAACCCCATACAGATTTAATGAATATACTATCTCGTTAAGAGACTGGTGGATTCCTTATTGAGCATCTATACAAAACTATTTACTATATACAAGACCCAACTTTGTCTGGAATATTTGACCTATAAAGATCATCACCAAATGACTCGGTCAGAGCACAAGTATACAACAAACAATTCCATATAAACCTCTCAGGTCTAAGGATACCATAAGTCGATTGTGCCGAATATCATTCTCACCATCGGTGATCACTTCTAGAAGATATTCATATTTGATCCGTTCAATGCATGTACTCTTACAATGCATCCACTCGTTTGCTTAAGGTCACCACCTCAATGACAGAGTCTATCATCCTATTTAATAGAGGCACAACGAGTGTAGACCTATATACATAAACATATACCTTAGTCTAGAACAAACGTCAAGTAAACAAGGAACGAAAAGTCATACTCTCCGCCTTTGATTCATTAATCATTGGCATGACTTTTCTACAATGTCACTTAACAATAACTGTGTGACATCTTATGTCACAACACAATACCCATAAATAAATAAACATATGTGATAAACACAAAATAAATAATTATCATATAATCATCTTTAAATAAAACTGGTTTTTAAGGCATACTTCAAACACCAATCCCCTTGATGAACACCTGAATGGTACAGCCTTAGCTGAGTTCGACCTTCAACTGCAAGTGTCTAATGATTGTTCCAAATGCTATCTTGGTGGACGTCAATGCCGGAGTAACACTAGTGGAGTACTTTATTGTGACAAAGCACAGCAGGATCAAGGAAAAGATGAAAAAGCACCGGAAGGAAATGGATTAGTATGAATAACATATATGGTGAAAATGCCGATATATATATTTGTATGTAATTTTACTTAAGTAGTTATTATATTATTTTGGGTCCATACCGTATTCCCACTCCTCTACGGCAAGCTTTAGCTAATTCAGATTAGTTCAAGTTTAGGTAATTAGGAGAAATAGAAATTATGGCGATGAAATCCATGTCATATATGTATGAGCTGGGTTTTGACTGTGCTTGGTTACTTATCCTGTTACAAGTTTAAACGATGCCATTTCTGGGTGATCACTTTAATTTTCATTTTTTTAACTGACACTGTTTAGTTGTGTGTTCGTTGTTGCAGGGATTAACAAGAAAGTGGTGATAGTAGCAAGTAAGATGCCTCTTGAATCCAATTTCTTGTTGAAATAGATATTCACGTACAATTGTCATTGGACAGCCTATATTATATATATGCAAATAAGTAGTTTGAGTTACTCTCTATTCTTGGTTGCAGTTGCAGTTGCTTTATCTACTGGAATTGGAGTGCTGATGGTTATGATCTGGTGCTTCAGGAAAAAGCTCTCATTCAATGAAATTAGTTATTTTTGGAAGCAAGAAAGTCTAACCAATCAGAATCTGGAGGCCTTTTTTAGGAACTATGGACATCTTCCTATTAGAAGATATAGTTATTCCAATATCAAGAAGATGACTAATTTCTTCAAGGATAAATTAGGCCAAGGAGGCTATGGTGGGGTCTACAAGGGGAAGTTACTAGACGGCTCTCTTGTGGCTGTGAAATTTTTAAAGGAATCAAGAGGAACTGGTGAAGAATTCATCAATGAGGTTGCAAGCATCGGCAGAACCTCCCATGTAAACATTGTCACTCTTATGGGCTTTTGCTTTGAGGGTTCTAAAAGAGCTCTTATCTATGAATTTATGCCTAATGGATCTCTTGATAAGTTCATCTACAAAAAAAATCTCCAAATGGATGATCAAAGATTAGAATGGGAAATGCTATACAAGATTGCAGTTGGCATTGCTCGAGGTTTGGAGTACTTGCATAGAGGTTGCAACACAAGAATCTTACATTTTGACATAAAGCCTCATAACATTCTTTTGGATGAGAACTTCTGTCCAAAGATCTCTGATTTTGGCCTTGCAAAAATATGCCCTAGAGAAAAGAGTATCATATCGATGTTAGGAGCAAGAGGAACTGTAGGATATATAGCTCCAGAAGTATTTTGTAGAAATTTTGGAGGGGTCTCTCATAAGTCCGATGTTTATAGCTATGGAATGATGGTTTTAGAGATGGTTGGAGGTAGAAAGAATATAAATGTCGAGACTGATCGTACAAGTGAGATATTTTATCCACATTGGATTTATAAACGTCTTGAACTAGATGAAGAATTGGGACTATTGGGCCTTACAAATGAAAAAGATGAAGAAAGTGCAAGAAAGATGATAATAGTGAGTTTGTGGTGTATACAAACTGACCCCTCAAGCCGGCCTCCGATTAGCAGAGTTATTGATATGTTAGAAGGGACTCTCGACTCCTTACAAATCCCACCAAAGCCTATATTATCTTCCCCTTCGAGATCACCAATTGATTCTCCCACTACTGTGAGGTCATTACAGTATGACACTGTTTTATCCTAATTTGCCTCCTTTCATTGGATGTAAAACTAATAGTTCAAGTGCTGGCAAGTAACTGAGGACCTTTGAGAAGTGTAACAATTATTACAGTCTAGTATGACTTCCTATCAATGTTGTGAGTCTTTAGTAATTAATGGATAGTCGAGTATTTACACATGCTCAAACAATGTTGCATCGAATGTATATGTAATGTTTCGCAAATAATGTAAGATGGTTCTAGCATTCAAGTAATAGAAGGTTTAAGGAGCAATGGGTCTCACCTGTGCATGTGATTCTTGTAGTAGTTGGAGACTTTTTAAGTCAATTAAGCCTAGCGGTCTATCCAGTGGTGATCCTGCCTTGTTTGTTGAACCTAATTGCTTGAGACTTCTCCTAGCTAGTCATCGTCATTGTTACTCGCACTACTGAAACTCTCCTATATTTTCCCAGATGCATCCTAAAATACTTCATTCATATTCTTCCTTGTTGTTGCTAATCATCGGGTTTGCCTTTCTGGACTTCTCTACGTCTCTATATTACAACGAAACAACGAAACCGACGTATATATTTTCCAAGAAGATGGTTAACCCACCAAAGATTGTGGCGGTCTTGGCTTGGAGAGCCGAGACACGGCTCATGAGACAGACATCTTAATTAATTTATTCGCTTTCTCGGTTGCTGGATAATGAGGAAGATAAGTAGGAAACTCCCCCACCACCAGCCTTGCTCTAATCTCGACCGCTTGGACAGGTCTTCCAAATTCACTTTCCCAATCAACTACCCGATTAAACAGATAAACTACGTGGTATATTGTAAAGACTGAAGACAAGAAGCTATGCTATGCAATCACTGACGCTCCTTCTCATGTGTAGATTGAACTCTTCTTAAATGGTAGACCCAACATTTATAATTTATAATTGTAATTGGGGTAAAGTAGTGTGGAGTCAAGTCTCAAATTTAAAACCTTAACTTTGATACTATGTGAATTTACTTCTTATCACAAAAGTTGATTGCTAAAAGTAGATTTTATTATTTAATTATAGGATTAAATACACTTTTAATCTCAAATTATTGAGGTTATGATACTTTGTATCCCAAACTACCGATTTCATTCCTCAACGTTCAAACGTTCAAACGTTCAAACGTTCACATTTGTTTCAACCCAAATTTATTTATAATATAAAATAATTTCCAATGACTAAAATAATAATTTCTAATTTTCAATATTTTGTTAGTATCTCAAATATGTTTCTTGGAAATATTATTCGACATTTGATGCATGCTTATTGAATTCTTAACATCATTTGACATAAATTAAAAATAAAAATATAATCAATGAAATAATATGTGTGTGTGTGTGTGTTTATTTTTAATAAAAATAATAACAATAAGAGTATATCAAATATTGACTATATATAAGATATATATCATGATAAAAATATTCATATCTACATAAAATGAGCTAAGAATAGAAAAGAATGTGGGCTAAGAGTTTGTATTGTTGGGTGGGGTTGTATAACCTAACTCCGGCCCCAATAGGCTATCCAACCCCGGCCCCAACTCAGTTGGGGTTAGATTTTTGGGCCGATCTAGACCACGATTGCACATGAACCTGAGACAAGCTGGCGTGTTGTGGTTGGTTCAGGGTCGACTGAGGGTGAGACGCCATATGGCATGCATGGTATAAAAAAAAATATTAAAATGTAACTTTTGAAGGTTAGAGTCCGGAAGAACTTTTTCATGGTCGGGTTGCTCAACTCTACACTAAATCCGATCCTGAACCAGACGAAAATCTACCCAATCAGGTCGAGATAGATTGGATTGTTGGGTTGTTACACACCCCTACATCAGGCTAACGGAGAAAAAGGAGTTGAGATATTGATAAACATTGTCAAAGTATATTAATTTCTTTTTCGTTTTCTTTTTTTAAAAGAAGCCACTTTACACTGAAGCCTCTTTTTGACAAGTTAGCCAACTCTATTTTCGATTGAATAAATATTACTAACCCCACCGAACAACAGAAACTAAGAAAAGCATATTTCGTAGTTGACGGTGAAACAAATGAAGCCTAAATACAAAACAACCTACAAAAGTCGTCATAAAATTCTATATGCAATGTTTCAAATAAAAACAAACATACATGTCATAGTCATCAACTTTATGGTAAACTTTATTTTTTGCTCACCAACTTTTGGATAAATAGCATTTTAAGCTTCAAACTACTTATTTCATCACATTTTGCCCTTCAATTATCAAAATTTATTAATTTGTGCCTCTTTGATCAGGTTTTACCATTGGAATAATTCAAAACTTAGTTACATCACATAATCTTGACATCTGAATCTTAGTAGAGGGAGGAAATTGATGAGTTTCAATACTTGAGGGCGGAGTGTAATGAAATTGGTAACTTGAACCACAAAATGACATTTGTCCAATAATTGGAGGTCAAAAAATGATGTGTTTCATATGATGTGTTTTGCGATATATATATATATATAGTGAATTTATAATTGTAAGTTGTTATTTGGAGAAAAATACACTTCTTGTTGACCTATTATTGAGGTATTGACATATTAGACTCCAAACTACCGATTTAGTAACATTTAGCTCATTAACTACTAACTGTACGTGTTTATACTTTGCACTCCTATAATTAATTTGGACATAATTAATACTTTGATTCAATGAAATGACGATTTTGTCCCCATGATTTTTTTACTATTACATGTTTTATAGGGGTAAAGTTGTCATTTCTCCAAAACAAAATGTGAATTTCTGCTTAAATTAATCGGTGGTGCAAATAGAATAAAGGGGTAATTGATGGTTGAAATATCCCATATGGATAATTGATAGTTGATCCTCAACAAAAGGATAGGCAGGCATAAGGTCGGCTTCCTTTTAGTCCATCCAGTCTTTCTTCTTTCATTTTCGCTAACTTCATCGAGATTGTCGTGGACGACTAACTTTCCAAGTCAATTTCCAAGAGACGAATGGTTGCTTAGCTTCCTTTCTGCATACTAATTGCCATGACCCATGGTCACTCTGCCCAAAAAAACAAAAACAAAAAAGGAAGAGAAAAAACAAGAATTTCTAATACATGATGATAAGACAAAACGTGACCGGATTCTGATTGGCACATGAACTGTGGTGAATATTTCAGGCCTTGTACATGTTGAACATGTCAATCGAGAAACTGTAGCGAAATTTCTTCTTGATTGTTAGGTCTCTTTTTTTCTGTCAATATCTTTGTGGAAAATCCACATAGCCGCCGCCTTGATTGATGTAGCTTATTGCTTATCTTTGGTGATTTTGGAAATTCAGGAGGCGTAAAAATTTGCTTTGATAGTTAGGAGGTGACATTGATTTTTGCTCATAGTTAAGGGGTGAACTATGAAATTGTCTCTAAAATTTTTATTATATTTTGAGAGAAAGTAGTAAAAAGTAGAATTTTATAGAGATGATGAAAAAGTGAAGAAAACTTATGCAAATCATATATTGTTTGGAGTTCGACCATTGGCCTATTCATATTGTTGGACAATGCCTTAACGTACTCGGTACAAGATGATGTGCATTTGAATTTGCAATCCATTTGTTTCGACCCAAATTTATTTATAATATAAAATAATTTTCAATGAGTAAAGTATTCTAATTTTCAATATTTTTTTATTATCTCAAATATGTTTCTTGAAAATATTATTAGATATTTGATGCATGCGTATTGAATTCTTAACATCATTTGACATAAATTAAAAATAAAATATATAATCAATGAAATTATATATATATATATATATATATATGTTTATTTTTAATAAAAATAATAACAATAAGAGTAAATCAAATATTAACTATGTATAAGATATATATCATGATAAAAATATTCATATATACATAAGATGAGCTAAGAATAGAGAAGAATGTGGGCTAAGAGTGTGTATTGTTGGGTCCCCGACCCCAACAGACTATCCAGCCCCGACCCCAACTCAGTCAGGGTTAGATTTTTGGGCCGATCCAGACCTCGATTGCATATGAACCTGAGACGAGCTGGCGTGTTGTGGTTGGCTCGGGGTCGACTGAGGGTGAGACACCAGATGGCATGCATGGTATAACAAATAAATAAATTAAAACGTAACTTTCGTGGTCAGATTGCTCAACTCTACACTGAATCTGATCCTCCTGAACCTGATGAAAATTTACCCGATCAAGTCGAGGCAGATTGGATTGTTGGGTTGTTACACACCCTTACATCAAGCTAATAGAGAAAAGGAGTTGAGATATTGATAAACATTGTGAAAGTATATTAATTTCTTTTTCTTTTTTTCTTTTAAGGAAGCCACTTTACAAGTTTACACTGAAGCCTCGTTTTGACAAGTTAACCAACTATTTTCGATTGAATAAATTTTACTAACCCCACCAAACAACAGAAATTAAGAAAAGTACATTTCGTAGTTTACGTGAAACAAAGGAAGCCTAAATACAAAACAACCTACAAAAGTCGTTATAAAATTCTAAATGCAATGCTTCAAATAAAAACAAATATACGTGTCATAGTCATCAACTTTCTGATAACTTCACTTTTTGCCCACAAACTTTTTGATTAATGCTCCAAACGACTTATTTCATCACATTCTGCCCTTCAATTATCGAAATTTATTAATTTGTGCCTCTTTGATGAGGTTCTACCATTGGAATAATTGAAAAATAAGTGATATCACATGATCTTGACATCTGAATCTTAGGAGAGGTAGCACAAATTGATGAGTTTCAATACTTCGAGGGCAGAGTGTAATGAAATTGGTAACTTGAATTACAAAATGTCATTTTTCCAATAATTAGGGGTCAAAAAGTGATATGTTTTATATTATGTGTTTGGCGATATATATAGTGAATTTATGATTGTAAGTTGTTATTTGGAGAAAAATACACTTATTGTCTACTTATTATTAGGGTAGTGACATATTAGACTCAAAACTACTAATTGTTTATATTTTGCACTCCGACAGTTAATCTGGACATAATTAATACTTTGATTCAATAAAATGACGGTTTTGTCCTCATAATTTTTTTCACTATTACATATTGTACAGGGGCAAAGTTGTCATTTCTCTGAATCAAAATATGAATTTCAGCATAAATTAACAGGAGGTGTAAATAGTATAAGGGGTAATTGATGGTTGAAATTAATATCACATATCGATAATTGATAGTTGAACCTCAACAAAAGGATAGGCAGGCATAGGGCCGGCTTGCTTTTAGTCCATCCAGTCTTTCTTCTTTCATTTCCGCTAACTTCATCGACATTGTCGTGGACGACTAGACTTTCCAAGTAAATTTCCAAGAGACGAATGGTTGCTTAGCTACCTTTCTGTATACTAATTGCCATGCCCCATGGCCACTGATATTTTTTCTTGTCGCCATCCAATGCCTGATACTTTCAATCTGCTTCATAAATTTACATTTGGATTCGTCCAAGTCATCGACTTCAATCAATTCACCAGCTTAAACTCCTCTTTATCGGTTGCTAGAAGACTTGCCAATAATCCAATATCTCAAGGTCAAGGCAGCTGATTTTCATTTTTTACTGCCCAAAAAAAAAAAGGAAGAGAAAAAACAAGAATTTCTCATACATGATGACAAGAAAAAACGTGACCGGATTCTGATTGGCCTATGAACAGTGGTGAATATTTCAAGCCTTGTGCGTGTTGAACTTGTCAATCGAGAAACTGTAGCGAAATTTCTTCTTGATCGTTGGGTCTCTTTTTTCTGTCAATATCTTTGTGGAAAATCCACATAGCCGCCGCCTTGATTGATGTAGCTTATTGCTTATCTTTGTTTCATATAATCGATGGAGCTCATTGTTTGATACTTGTATTCGCCATCATTCTTCTTCACACTACTGCAACTCTCCCAATGCATCCTACAGTGCTCCCTTCATCTTCTTCCTTACTCTTTCTAATCGTCGGATTTGCCTTTCTGGACTTCTCCACACCTCTATATTACAATTCCATGACGAACACGACTTATATTTTCCAAGATGGTCAATCCCCCAAAGATTGTGACGGTCTAGGCTTGGAGCTCATGTGCCAAGAAGGTCACCCTGTGATAGATCAGGATATGTTGGAAGAGTACATCGTCCTGCAAATAAAGGAAAACGAACAAGTTCTGACGATTGTCGACAAGGATATCTTCCACACCGGTTGTCCTAAGAAATTAGTTAACACGACCTTTCATACACATGATGATCTCTTTGGTTTCGCTTCGAGTACTGGGAACCTGACTTTTCTATACAACTGCACCGCTGGGATTCCGGATTGGGTGCCGAGCAGCTCCAATTGCAGAGGGAATGGGGGTTCTACTGAGGGCTTCTACACTACTACCCAACAAACTAACTCAACCCATATTCCATCATGCAATAGCACAATTGAAATCCCAATTCAGAAGGCTCACCCATTAATTTTGGAGCTAAATTTATTAGCGAAGAGAGGCTTTGACTTGAGATACAGAGGTGATTTGGCCTGCAGCAGATTTCAAGGGCATTGTGAATACGGATGGAGCCAGGAGTACTTAGCACGGACATGTGTATGCTACAACCATCCAAACCCTGCAAGCCCACCAAAACGAGGTACGCATCCCTCTTCTGATCTTATATGCACAAATTGTATGTCTTGTATTTGAGTAGTAAGCAATGGAGCCAAACTACGTGTTAACTGAGCTGTTAGGGTCACAAATTGGTCCCCACGCAGACTCAAGGCCGTAGTGTTAAGAATGCAAGTGACACTATAGGCACCATAAACCCAAAAAAAAAAAAAAAAAGCTTTGAGGACTTTCAGGTGTGGTGTACTTGCCTCCTGGGAGGGTAATAGAATGCGGATTCATAGGTAGATGAGCTTCTTTAAGCAGTTTATATAAGACGATGGTTTTCTATAATTTGGTACTAAAAGCATAGAAAATTGGGTCAAAGCAATATTATTTGCCCAATTCAACTCTGTGATCATGGGTTGAGACATGGATTGAAATACCCAAATAACAGATCGTTCTGGCAGGTACTGAAATTGGTAATTTTAAAGGTAAAATATTTTTGTTTCTCGCTTTCCAGAATTCAGCTGGTGCTGTTATTCAATAATGTACGAGGAATTCGAATCCCTTCTGGACTTCCAAAACAAATAAAGACTGCTACTAAAACTTTGAAGAAACAGAGAATGATAAAGAAAGAGGCCATTCATAAACACACAAGCAGCTAAAAATTTAAAAAAAACTAGGAAGAAATAAATCTGTCCAATTGGGCAAAAGGAACAATTAGGGACGATTGTAGAGCCATACTCCCAAAAACTTGAACAAATAAAAATTCAGGAGTCTTCTTTCCTGAGTGTTTTAGGGAAGGAAAAAGGACAAGACCTTCCCAACCCTATGGGCTTCTGGTATCCTTTAACCTCAAGTACGCCCACTCCATCATTGTCTAATTTGTCTTTAGACGTGACCTCATCCAACCAATGCAGTGCTACTAGTGATGCAGAGGTCTAGCTGTGGTTGCAACTCATCGACTCACTGGTTAGACTTTTCGGTACTGATGATGAATCTGTGTCTCTGTCTGGGGATCAACTGAGTCCTCAGCAAACTGCAATCACCAACAACCGAAGCTCTGATTGCATATCATCCAGCAAGGCTCATGCCTTTCTTTAAATATTTTTCTTTTGTCTATTGCTCCGCATGTTGAAAAGCATCTTCTTCTTCTTCTCTTCTCTCGAGGTCTCCTCCCCTTCCTAATTCTTTCGTTCTATAACCTAAAAAATACTTCCTTTTTAGCCATCTAATTTGACTTGGCTTTATCTCATTCATGAACTTCGACAGTCTTTTCGGTTACATTCATGTAAAGAGGTCACAGATCGAAGAGCTTGATTTAATATAAAGACTTCCATCTCCGCGACTTTAGGATTTAACCTTTGCAAGTTGGTGACATTTTTGCTTTGGGTCTGAAGGTACTTTCAGATTTCCAAACATCTTTAGTTACTGTCCAAACTAGTTCGGACCTTTAGATACTTCTATCCTGTTCAGCACAAAGAATGGTGGACAACTTGAAAGGGATTAGGATCCTGAATTGTGGACAATTTGAAAGGGATTAGAATCTTTTCCAGTTTTATGTCCGAATTGTTCCATTTAATACTGCCATCCATCCACTTGAAAGTGTTTTGTTTGCTTGGACTCGGTGAAATTGGCCACTACTTTATCTTTGGATTGAAATCACTGACATTCAAGCCTAAAAAGCAGAGGCTAAAGCAATATTCACCAAATCTAGGTTGTTTTCTCCTGCAGGGTGCCTCATTTTTCTATAGCTTAAAAAGTTTCAAGAAAAGCTTAGGATTAGCAGGAAAAAGAAAAGAATAAAGGATTAGCAAGCCACTTGAGGGGGAAAAAAGGGATTAGCAAGCCAAAAAAAAAGTCACATGATCACGTGCTTGTTTGAATCAAGTACAATTTGGAGCTAGGTTCTGTGTTTGATCACATGACCGTAGCCTAAATTCAAGTAGGGGCGGTGTTCAAGTCGTTAGCTGATTCGTTGTGGGAGAATTTGCTACGTGTAAAGGTCTGGTACGTAATCATTGCTTTGAAACGCCTTGGCAAAAGAAAGAATTACTGCTTTGAAACGTGGGCTTCATCTTTTGGTGAAATATAGGGCAGAAACTTACCCAAATTAGGAGCATATACGGCAGGATAATGCAAAAGAACATATTTCAAAGATGACTTCAAACCTTACTTCAAGTGGCGAAGGAGGCCGACCATTTGTGGAAAAGGTTGAAGGTAGGCTAAGTTGTAGAAGTTTCAAACGTGCCCACTTTTGAAACTGGTTAGGATTTTCCACAGTCCAAGATATGGGGCAAATGTGGACAATGACTTTGGTCCCTTAATATTCCCCACTTGCGGCTTGTCTGAGGCATATGACCCAAGTTTTAGCAAGTCAAATGCATCCCCCCGATCCCCCTTAGCTCAATCCACTGTTTTGTCTCCCTCCGCAGTATCCTACCCCCAACCCCTCTCTCTTCTCTAAGTTCTCTCTTCCTCACCAGATTATGATCCAGTACTTCCGCATCTCTCCGCTGCCCACACTTTCTGGATCCCCAGATGGAACAAGCAAAGTTCCTCCCCGGTCATCTATCACCCATTTATCCACTGATAAACCTGTGCTTCCTCTTATTTTCTGTTCTAGCGAGAGAATCCTTTGGTGTGGACGACCCGTACTTTCAAGCCTGCAGTGTGCCCGATACGTGTGGTGATGGGCAAAACATAAGTTACCCATTCTACATCCCCGGCAACCGAAAACCGTACTGTGGTTACCCTGGATTCGAGCTCTCCTGCAACAACAACAGTCAGCCCACCATCAATATTTCCAATACCGCCTATATCGTCCAGAAAATATTCTATCGAAACCAGACCCTTCGCGTCTCAAACTCCGCGTTTTCAAATACAACCATCGACTGTATTCCTTTAACAAGAAACGTATCCCTTCCTGGTGTGCGGTTCGATCTAGCACCAAACCAAACCCGTCTATTTCTGCTTTATAATTGCAACTCTTCGCTGCTTGAGCATCCTTCAGAGTTTTATCGTGGTTGTTATGAGGAAAAAGAAACCCGTTCGGTTCTGGCCCTGTCTGAAGGGGATCCAAAGCTGAGGAACGCATCCCAGGCGTGCAGAAGTGCGGTGGTGGCACCCGTTGAATCTTATGGGGCTAATGGGGATGAAATTAGAGGGCTCCTGAGAAGAGGGTTTTTGTTGAAATGGAAGGCAACCAGCTGCAGCATTTGCGAGCAAAGTGGAGGCTTCTGTGGATTTAACGCCACTACGTACAATTTCCGGTGCTTGTGCCCAGATAGACCTCACGTTTGGCACTGTCGGCCTGGTCAGTTCTCTCTCTCTCTCTCAAGACTTTTTTCCTTCCACAAAGCTCAGCGTATATCTCCACTTGTCTGCAAAGTGGATTGACGTCCTCTCATGCTCCAAACCCCAAAAACTCTTCTGCCTCAATCCATTTATTTATAACAATAATTTAAGCGAAACACTATAGTTGAGAGATGATTAGATGGTGACTTGAGCTACCCTATACTTTACATTTAATAATAGGGTAGTGACGTAACTTAAGACTTCTCTTTTTTCAGGGCATAAAAAAAATAGAAATAAAAATTATTTGTCCTTTTTGTTTGACTTTGAATCTTGACTCGAGCAATGCTAGGAGGAAATTACAGAAACGTGAACACTTGTTTGACTCACACAGAAAACAAGGTGATCTCATGGGTCTGTATTAAAATTTTAGGAACTATTCAAGTTTGCTCAATTATTGTGGAACTACTAATCTTCAATTTAGATTGGGTGGGAACGTGGGAGGTATCTAGAAAAATTAGGAGTATTAAACAGGTACTATAATTTTGTGTGTTATACTTGTTTATCATTTAGAATTTTATAATTATTCCTAAGAATTTTCTAAAAGATTGACAATTACTCGTTTATAAACTTATGATAGTCAGATTCCACCTATTATACTAATTAATTAGAAAAAAAAATCGTGACATGATTCTGAAAAGTATCTAAAAGACCAACAACTTGCATTATGAAACTAGCAGACATGTGACGAATTTATAATTGGGTGTTTAATTCCCAGTCAAAGCTCCATAATTATGTACCAAATTTCGACCTCATTACCTTACAATTTTAATTTGAATAATAAACCCCTAATTGAAGCTTGAAGGGCAGAATTTCTAAGGGCAGAATTTCTAAGTTAGTGGATGCATATAGGAGAATGTCACTTTACAATATGCAGATTGATTGGGAAGAAAGAAAGTTCAGACTAGAAGGCGTAGAAGCTTAGAATTATTATATTTTTAATTATTATGACGGTGTTCAAATTGTTGACTGGTGCATGCGAATGGGATGACCTTCACGCAAGTGTTATTTTAAGTCGCCACAAGAGACACCGATTTTAGGCACTTGTCTAGCAAGACCTGCCTTTCTTTAGTCCACACTCTGTAGCATGCTTCAAATGCTGAATGAATTCAATCCTTCGACGCATTCGAATCGGTCATTCTGCCATTTCCTTTAACCAAGTCAAAGTCAATTAGGCTTCACCTAGAAACGCTTGGAAAGTCACAAGATTTGGGTGAACTGCAGAGGGTTAATTGAGACGTGAAGGCCACCAGCAGTGGTCCTGCGTACGTACATTCCCAACCGTGACTCTATACTCTCCATTCCTTCCATCTTCCTCTTCAACCATGTCTTCAGTTCCCACGGTTTTACGCACCTTGTTCTGTTCGAAGGCATTGCTCCATCTGAGGATCAATGTCCTTATTTGTACCTTCATGTTAGCGTCTGTTTGGTCAGAAAATTCAGGATATGAATCTTGCCCGCCTGGAAACTGCGGTACGGGCCCAAACATAAGCTACCCTTTTTATGTTTTTGGTACCGGAGAAGACAACTGTGGCTTGCCAGGTTTTGGGATCGGCTGTAACCAAAGTAAGCCCATCTACGAGACCTCCACAGGGCAGTATGTCATCCGGGATATCTTCTATGAAAACCAGACGTTTCGATTGGTTAACGGGGAATTCGCTGATGGTTCTTGCTTTGCTCGTCTTCACAACTTCACTTTTGATCGGTCTTCCCTTCAATTCACTCGTAACCATGCTGACCTTCTCTTCTTTTATCACTGCAATGCCTCATTTTCAATTGGGTATGAGAAATCTGTGGTTGCATGTGCTTCCAATGCTACACTTAGGTCTTTTGTAGTGTTGGTGAATGACGTGAGGCACTTCAATGAGAGTACAAGTGACTGTGAGGCTTTTGTGGCTGCACCTGTTGAACTGGAGGGAGGATACTGTAATCAAACTATAGGCAATGTTGACTACAGGAAGTTGTTGAAGAATGGATTTACACTCGAATGGAGTGGATTCGATTGTGTCGCGTGTCAACGAAGCGGTGGCCGTTGCGGGTATGAAAAGGGAGATAATGTATGCTATTGCCACGATAGAATCCATCACAGTAGCTGCCATGAAGGTAAGGCTGCTATAGATTGCTCTGCTTTAAGCTTTCTTTCTTTACTGCTTTAGCTCCGAAACTTGTCCATACTAGAGGAATAGCCAGGTTCTTAGAGGACGTCAAGAAGCTGAGGAAAACTTCAAACCCATCGACCTTCCAATCTTTTCTGTTTTCCCCAATCGCTCTTCAAGCTCGTGAGACCTGCAACTTGCAGCGTATACAGTCTGGAACGACACCTGCGAGCAGGCAAAGATATAAGGTTCAGGGACAAAATCCCTTCACACTAAAGCAGCCTGTTTTCTAGGACTGCACACGAATCACTCCTTATCAAGTTGGGTTAGCTACTAAACGTGCCCATAGGCCATTGCTTGACCCATAGCATAGATTTTAACTCGAACAGAGCCCATTTCAGATTGGGTGGGATTTGATGCACATCTATATGGCCGCAGATAGGGCTACCAGCCAACCCCCGGTGAAATGATCCAGACCTTTCAAGTGCTTATATACAACGTCACTTCACCATATTTGTTTTTCCTCGTCAATTTGTTCTCTTTTACCCGGTCGTTTCCTTCCTCCGTTTAAAAGACGACTACAGAATGCTCATTGTTCGACATTACTTTGCACTGCGCGCGTCCTTTTTACAGTAAAGGGGAAAGATAGTGTTATGGTCCCAAACTTTGGAAAATATTTGAAGGGGATTGTGCTGAAAAAGTCACAAAACCCGTTTGAAGCGGAAGAGCATCTGGCATCTTTGAAAAAATGTATACCGTGATGGGTAATACAGAGACGTGGACCTGCTTGCAGTTTGCGGGCCATAGTCACTCATCAAGTCGGTATGACTGCAAAGTAATGTCGAACAATGAGCATTCTGTAGTCGTCTTTTAAACGGAGGAAGGAAACGACCGGGTAAAAGAGAACAAATTGACGAGGAAAAACAAATATGGTGAAGTGACGTTGTATATAAGCACTTGAAAGGTCTGGATCATTTCACCGGGGGTTGGCTGGTAGCCCTATCTGCGGCCATATAGATGTGCATCAAATCCCACCCAATCTGAAATGGGCTCTGTTCGAGTTAAAATCTATGCTATGGGTCAAGCAATGGCCTATGGGCACGTTTAGTAGCTAACCCAACTTGATAAGGAGTGATTCGTGTGCAGTCCTAGAAAACAGGCTGCTTTAGTGTGAAGGGATTTTGTCCCTGAACCTTATATCTTTGCCTGCTCGCAGGTGTCGTTCCAGACTGTATACGCTGCAAGTTGCAGGTCTCACGAGCTTGAAGAGCGATTGGGGAAAACAGAAAAGATTGGAAGGTCGATGGGTTTGAAGTTTTCCTCAGCTTCTTGACGTCCTCTAAGAACCTGGCTATTCCTCTAGTATGGACAAGTTTCGGAGCTAAAGCAGTAAAGAAAGAAAGCTTAAAGCAGAGCAATCTATAGCAGCCTTACCTTCATGGCAGCTACTGTGATGGATTCTATCGTGGCAATAGCATACATTATCTCCCTTTTCATACCCGCAACGGCCACCGCTTCGTTGACACGCGACACAATCGAATCCACTCCATTCGAGTGTAAATCCATTCTTCAACAACTTCCTGTAGTCAACATTGCCTATAGTTTGATTACAGTATCCTCCCTCCAGTTCAACAGGTGCAGCCACAAAAGCCTCACAGTCACTTGTACTCTCATTGAAGTGCCTCACGTCATTCACCAACACTACAAAAGACCTAAGTGTAGCATTGGAAGCACATGCAACCACAGATTTCTCATACCCAATTGAAAATGAGGCATTGCAGTGATAAAAGAAGAGAAGGTCAGCATGGTTACGAGTGAATTGAAGGGAAGACCGATCAAAAGTGAAGTTGTGAAGACGAGCAAAGCAAGAACCATCAGCGAATTCCCCGTTAACCAATCGAAACGTCTGGTTTTCATAGAAGATATCCCGGATGACATACTGCCCTGTGGAGGTCTCGTAGATGGGCTTACTTTGGTTACAGCCGATCCCAAAACCTGGCAAGCCACAGTTGTCTTCTCCGGTACCAAAAACATAAAAAGGGTAGCTTATGTTTGGGCCCGTACCGCAGTTTCCAGGCGGGCAAGATTCATATCCTGAATTTTCTGACCAAACAGACGCTAACATGAAGGTACAAATAAGGACATTGATCCTCAGATGGAGCAATGCCTTCGAACAGAACAAGGTGCGTAAAACCGTGGGAACTGAAGACATGGTTGAAGAGGAAGATGGAAGGAATGGAGAGTATAGAGTCACGGTTGGGAATGTACGTACGCAGGACCACTGCTGGTGGCCTTCACGTCTCAATTAACCCTCTGCAGTTCACCCAAATCTTGTGACTTTCCAAGCGTTTCTAGGTGAAGCCTAATTGACTTTGACTTGGTTAAAGGAAATGGCAGAATGACCGATTCGAATGCGTCGAAGGATTGAATTCATTCAGCATTTGAAGCATGCTACAGAGTGTGGACTAAAGAAAGGCAGGTCTTGCTAGACAAGTGCCTAAAATCGGTGTCTCTTGTGGCGACTTAAAATAACACTTGCGTGAAGGTCATCCCATTCGCATGCACCAGTCAACAATTTGAACACCGTCATAATAATTAAAAATATAATAATTCTAAGCTTCTACGCCTTCTAGTCTGAACTTTCTTTCTTCCCAATCAATCTGCATATTGTAAAGTGACATTCTCCTATATGCATCCACTAACTTAGAAATTCTGCCCTTAGAAATTCTGCCCTTCAAGCTTCAATTAGGGGTTTATTATTCAAATTAAAATTGTAAGGTAATGAGGTCGAAATTTGGTACATAATTATGGAGCTTTGACTGGGAATTAAACACCCAATTATAAATTCGTCACATGTCTGCTAGTTTCATAATGCAAGTTGTTGGTCTTTTAGATACTTTTCAGAATCATGTCACGATTTTTTTTTCTAATTAATTAGTATAATAGGTGGAATCTGACTATCATAAGTTTATAAACGAGTAATTGTCAATCTTTTAGAAAATTCTTAGGAATAATTATAAAATTCTAAATGATAAACAAGTATAACACACAAAATTATAGTACCTGTTTAATACTCCTAATTTTTCTAGATACCTCCCACGTTCCCACCCAATCTAAATTGAAGATTAGTAGTTCCACAATAATTGAGCAAACTTGAATAGTTCCTAAAATTTTAATACAGACCCATGAGATCACCTTGTTTTCTGTGTGAGTCAAACAAGTGTTCACGTTTCTGTAATTTCCTCCTAGCATTGCTCGAGTCAAGATTCAAAGTCAAACAAAAAGGACAAATAATTTTTATTTCTATTTTTTTTATGCCCTGAAAAAAGAGAAGTCTTAAGTTACGTCACTACCCTATTATTAAATGTAAAGTATAGGGTAGCTCAAGTCACCATCTAATCATCTCTCAACTATAGTGTTTCGCTTAAATTATTGTTATAAATAAATGGATTGAGGCAGAAGAGTTTTTGGGGTTTGGAGCATGAGAGGACGTCAATCCACTTTGCAGACAAGTGGAGATATACGCTGAGCTTTGTGGAAGGAAAAAAGTCTTGAGAGAGAGAGAGAGAACTGACCAGGCCGACAGTGCCAAACGTGAGGTCTATCTGGGCACAAGCACCGGAAATTGTACGTAGTGGCGTTAAATCCACAGAAGCCTCCACTTTGCTCGCAAATGCTGCAGCTGGTTGCCTTCCATTTCAACAAAAACCCTCTTCTCAGGAGCCCTCTAATTTCATCCCCATTAGCCCCATAAGATTCAACGGGTGCCACCACCGCACTTCTGCACGCCTGGGATGCGTTCCTCAGCTTTGGATCCCCTTCAGACAGGGCCAGAACCGAACGGGTTTCTTTTTCCTCATAACAACCACGATAAAACTCTGAAGGATGCTCAAGCAGCGAAGAGTTGCAATTATAAAGCAGAAATAGACGGGTTTGGTTTGGTGCTAGATCGAACCGCACACCAGGAAGGGATACGTTTCTTGTTAAAGGAATACAGTCGATGGTTGTATTTGAAAACGCGGAGTTTGAGACGCGAAGGGTCTGGTTTCGATAGAATATTTTCTGGACGATATAGGCGGTATTGGAAATATTGATGGTGGGCTGACTGTTGTTGTTGCAGGAGAGCTCGAATCCAGGGTAACCACAGTACGGTTTTCGGTTGCCGGGGATGTAGAATGGGTAACTTATGTTTTGCCCATCACCACACGTATCGGGCACACTGCAGGCTTGAAAGTACGGGTCGTCCACACCAAAGGATTCTCTCGCTAGAACAGAAAATAAGAGGAAGCACAGGTTTATCAGTGGATAAATGGGTGATAGATGACCGGGGAGGAACTTTGCTTGTTCCATCTGGGGATCCAGAAAGTGTGGGCAGCGGAGAGATGCGGAAGTACTGGATCATAATCTGGTGAGGAAGAGAGAACTTAGAGAAGAGAGAGGGGTTGGGGGTAGGATACTGCGGAGGGAGACAAAACAGTGGATTGAGCTAAGGGGGATCGGGGGGATGCATTTGACTTGCTAAAACTTGGGTCATATGCCTCAGACAAGCCGCAAGTGGGGAATATTAAGGGACCAAAGTCATTGTCCACATTTGCCCCATATCTTGGACTGTGGAAAATCCTAACCAGTTTCAAAAGTGGGCACGTTTGAAACTTCTACAACTTAGCCTACCTTCAACCTTTTCCACAAATGGTCGGCCTCCTTCGCCACTTGAAGTAAGGTTTGAAGTCATCTTTGAAATATGTTCTTTTGCATTATCCTGCCGTATATGCTCCTAATTTGGGTAAGTTTCTGCCCTATATTTCACCAAAAGATGAAGCCCACGTTTCAAAGCAGTAATTCTTTCTTTTGCCAAGGCGTTTCAAAGCAATGATTACGTACCAGACCTTTACACGTAGCAAATTCTCCCACAACGAATCAGCTAACGACTTGAACACCGCCCCTACTTGAATTTAGGCTACGGTCATGTGATCAAACACAGAACCTAGCTCCAAATTGTACTTGATTCAAACAAGCACGTGATCATGTGACTTTTTTTTTGGCTTGCTAATCCCTTTTTTCCCCCTCAAGTGGCTTGCTAATCCTTTATTCTTTTCTTTTTCCTGCTAATCCTAAGCTTTTCTTGAAACTTTTTAAGCTATAGAAAAATGAGGCACCCTGCAGGAGAAAACAACCTAGATTTGGTGAATATTGCTTTAGCCTCTGCTTTTTAGGCTTGAATGTCAGTGATTTCAATCCAAAGATAAAGTAGTGGCCAATTTCACCGAGTCCAAGCAAACAAAACACTTTCAAGTGGATGGATGGCAGTATTAAATGGAACAATTCGGACATAAAACTGGAAAAGATTCTAATCCCTTTCAAATTGTCCACAATTCAGGATCCTAATCCCTTTCAAGTTGTCCACCATTCTTTGTGCTGAACAGGATAGAAGTATCTAAAGGTCCGAACTAGTTTGGACAGTAACTAAAGATGTTTGGAAATCTGAAAGTACCTTCAGACCCAAAGCAAAAATGTCACCAACTTGCAAAGGTTAAATCCTAAAGTCGCGGAGATGGAAGTCTTTATATTAAATCAAGCTCTTCGATCTGTGACCTCTTTACATGAATGTAACCGAAAAGACTGTCGAAGTTCATGAATGAGATAAAGCCAAGTCAAATTAGATGGCTAAAAAGGAAGTATTTTTTAGGTTATAGAACGAAAGAATTAGGAAGGGGAGGAGACCTCGAGAGAAGAGAAGAAGAAGAAGATGCTTTTCAACATGCGGAGCAATAGACAAAAGAAAAATATTTAAAGAAAGGCATGAGCCTTGCTGGATGATATGCAATCAGAGCTTCGGTTGTTGGTGATTGCAGTTTGCTGAGGACTCAGTTGATCCCCAGACAGAGACACAGATTCATCATCAGTACCGAAAAGTCTAACCAGTGAGTCGATGAGTTGCAACCACAGCTAGACCTCTGCATCACTAGTAGCACTGCATTGGTTGGATGAGGTCACGTCTAAAGACAAATTAGACAATGATGGAGTGGGCGTACTTGAGGTTAAAGGATACCAGAAGCCCATAGGGTTGGGAAGGTCTTGTCCTTTTTCCTTCCCTAAAACACTCAGGAAAGAAGACTCCTGAATTTTTATTTGTTCAAGTTTTTGGGAGTATGGCTCTACAATCGTCCCTAATTGTTCCTTTTGCCCAATTGGACAGATTTATTTCTTCCTAGTTTTTTTTAAATTTTTAGCTGCTTGTGTGTTTATGAATGGCCTCTTTCTTTATCATTCTCTGTTTCTTCAAAGTTTTAGTAGCAGTCTTTATTTGTTTTGGAAGTCCAGAAGGGATTCGAATTCCTCGTACATTATTGAATAACAGCACCAGCTGAATTCTGGAAAGCGAGAAACAAAAATATTTTACCTTTAAAATTACCAATTTCAGTACCTGCCAGAACGATCTGTTATTTGGGTATTTCAATCCATGTCTCAACCCATGATCACAGAGTTGAATTGGGCAAATAATATTGCTTTGACCCAATTTTCTATGCTTTTAGTACCAAATTATAGAAAACCATCGTCTTATATAAACTGCTTAAAGAAGCTCATCTACCTATGAATCCGCATTCTATTACCCTCCCAGGAGGCAAGTACACCACACCTGAAAGTCCTCAAAGCTTTTTTTTTTTTTTTTTGGGTTTATGGTGCCTATAGTGTCACTTGCATTCTTAACACTACGGCCTTGAGTCTGCGTGGGGACCAATTTGTGACCCTAACAGCTCAGTTAACACGTAGTTTGGCTCCATTGCTTACTACTCAAATACAAGACATACAATTTGTGCATATAAGATCAGAAGAGGGATGCGTACCTCGTTTTGGTGGGCTTGCAGGGTTTGGATGGTTGTAGCATACACATGTCCGTGCTAAGTACTCCTGGCTCCATCCGTATTCACAATGCCCTTGAAATCTGCTGCAGGCCAAATCACCTCTGTATCTCAAGTCAAAGCCTCTCTTCGCTAATAAATTTAGCTCCAAAATTAATGGGTGAGCCTTCTGAATTGGGATTTCAATTGTGCTATTGCATGATGGAATATGGGTTGAGTTAGTTTGTTGGGTAGTAGTGTAGAAGCCCTCAGTAGAACCCCCATTCCCTCTGCAATTGGAGCTGCTCGGCACCCAATCCGGAATCCCAGCGGTGCAGTTGTATAGAAAAGTCAGGTTCCCAGTACTCGAAGCGAAACCAAAGAGATCATCATGTGTATGAAAGGTCGTGTTAACTAATTTCTTAGGACAACCGGTGTGGAAGATATCCTTGTCGACAATCGTCAGAACTTGTTCGTTTTCCTTTATTTGCAGGACGATGTACTCTTCCAACATATCCTGATCTATCACAGGGTGACCTTCTTGGCACATGAGCTCCAAGCCTAGACCGTCACAATCTTTGGGGGATTGACCATCTTGGAAAATATAAGTCGTGTTCGTCATGGAATTGTAATATAGAGGTGTGGAGAAGTCCAGAAAGGCAAATCCGACGATTAGAAAGAGTAAGGAAGAAGATGAAGGGAGCACTGTAGGATGCATTGGGAGAGTTGCAGTAGTGTGAAGAAGAATGATGGCGAATACAAGTATCAAACAATGAGCTCCATCGATTATATGAAACAAAGATAAGCAATAAGCTACATCAATCAAGGCGGCGGCTATGTGGATTTTCCACAAAGATATTGACAGAAAAAAGAGACCCAACGATCAAGAAGAAATTTCGCTACAGTTTCTCGATTGACAAGTTCAACACGCACAAGGCTTGAAATATTCACCACTGTTCATAGGCCAATCAGAATCCGGTCACGTTTTTTCTTGTCATCATGTATGAGAAATTCTTGTTTTTTCTCTTCCTTTTTTTTTTTGGGCAGTAAAAAATGAAAATCAGCTGCCTTGACCTTGAGATATTGGATTATTGGCAAGTCTTCTAGCAACCGATAAAGAGGAGTTTAAGCTGGTGAATTGATTGAAGTCGATGACTTGGACGAATCCAAATGTAAATTTATGAAGCAGATTGAAAGTATCAGGCATTGGATGGCGACAAGAAAAAATATCAGTGGCCATGGGGCATGGCAATTAGTATACAGAAAGGTAGCTAAGCAACCATTCGTCTCTTGGAAATTTACTTGGAAAGTCTAGTCGTCCACGACAATGTCGATGAAGTTAGCGGAAATGAAAGAAGAAAGACTGGATGGACTAAAAGCAAGCCGGCCCTATGCCTGCCTATCCTTTTGTTGAGGTTCAACTATCAATTATCGATATGTGATATTAATTTCAACCATCAATTACCCCTTATACTATTTACACCTCCTGTTAATTTATGCTGAAATTCATATTTTGATTCAGAGAAATGACAACTTTGCCCCTGTACAATATGTAATAGTGAAAAAAATTATGAGGACAAAACCGTCATTTTATTGAATCAAAGTATTAATTATGTCCAGATTAACTGTCGGAGTGCAAAATATAAACAATTAGTAGTTTTGAGTCTAATATGTCACTACCCTAATAATAAGTAGACAATAAGTGTATTTTTCTCCAAATAACAACTTACAATCATAAATTCACTATATATATCGCCAAACACATAATATAAAACATATCACTTTTTGACCCCTAATTATTGGAAAAATGACATTTTGTAATTCAAGTTACCAATTTCATTACACTCTGCCCTCGAAGTATTGAAACTCATCAATTTGTGCTACCTCTCCTAAGATTCAGATGTCAAGATCATGTGATATCACTTATTTTTCAATTATTCCAATGGTAGAACCTCATCAAAGAGGCACAAATTAATAAATTTCGATAATTGAAGGGCAGAATGTGATGAAATAAGTCGTTTGGAGCATTAATCAAAAAGTTTGTGGGCAAAAAGTGAAGTTATCAGAAAGTTGATGACTATGACACGTATATTTGTTTTTATTTGAAGCATTGCATTTAGAATTTTATAACGACTTTTGTAGGTTGTTTTGTATTTAGGCTTCCTTTGTTTCACGTAAACTACGAAATGTACTTTTCTTAATTTCTGTTGTTTGGTGGGGTTAGTAAAATTTATTCAATCGAAAATAGTTGGTTAACTTGTCAAAACGAGGCTTCAGTGTAAACTTGTAAAGTGGCTTCCTTAAAAGAAAAAAAGAAAAAGAAATTAATATACTTTCACAATGTTTATCAATATCTCAACTCCTTTTCTCTATTAGCTTGATGTAAGGGTGTGTAACAACCCAACAATCCAATCTGCCTCGACTTGATCGGGTAAATTTTCATCAGGTTCAGGAGGATCAGATTCAGTGTAGAGTTGAGCAATCTGACCACGAAAGTTACGTTTTAATTTATTTATTTGTTATACCATGCATGCCATCTGGTGTCTCACCCTCAGTCGACCCCGAGCCAACCACAACACGCCAGCTCGTCTCAGGTTCATATGCAATCGAGGTCTGGATCGGCCCAAAAATCTAACCCTGACTGAGTTGGGGTCGGGGCTGGATAGTCTGTTGGGGTCGGGGACCCAACAATACACACTCTTAGCCCACATTCTTCTCTATTCTTAGCTCATCTTATGTATATATGAATATTTTTATCATGATATATATCTTATACATAGTTAATATTTGATTTACTCTTATTGTTATTATTTTTATTAAAAATAAACATATATATATATATATATATATAATTTCATTGATTATATATTTTATTTTTAATTTATGTCAAATGATGTTAAGAATTCAATACGCATGCATCAAATATCTAATAATATTTTCAAGAAACATATTTGAGATAATAAAAAAATATTGAAAATTAGAATACTTTACTCATTGAAAATTATTTTATATTATAAATAAATTTGGGTCGAAACAAATGGATTGCAAATTCAAATGCACATCATCTTGTACCGAGTACGTTAAGGCATTGTCCAACAATATGAATAGGCCAATGGTCGAACTCCAAACAATATATGATTTGCATAAGTTTTCTTCACTTTTTCATCATCTCTATAAAATTCTACTTTTTACTACTTTCTCTCAAAATATAATAAAATTTTAGAGACAATTTCATAGTTCACCCCTTAACTATGAGCAAAAATCAATGTCACCTCCTAACTATCAAAGCAAATTTTTACGCCTCCTGAATTTCCAAAATCACCAAAGATAAGCAATAAGCTACATCAATCAAGGCGGCGGCTATGTGGATTTTCCACAAAGATATTGACAGAAAAAAAGAGACCTAACAATCAAGAAGAAATTTCGCTACAGTTTCTCGATTGACATGTTCAACATGTACAAGGCCTGAAATATTCACCACAGTTCATGTGCCAATCAGAATCCGGTCACGTTTTGTCTTATCATCATGTATTAGAAATTCTTGTTTTTTCTCTTCCTTTTTTGTTTTTGTTTTTTTGGGCAGAGTGACCATGGGTCATGGCAATTAGTATGCAGAAAGGAAGCTAAGCAACCATTCGTCTCTTGGAAATTGACTTGGAAAGTTAGTCGTCCACGACAATCTCGATGAAGTTAGCGAAAATGAAAGAAGAAAGACTGGATGGACTAAAAGGAAGCCGACCTTATGCCTGCCTATCCTTTTGTTGAGGATCAACTATCAATTATCCATATGGGATATTTCAACCATCAATTACCCCTTTATTCTATTTGCACCACCGATTAATTTAAGCAGAAATTCACATTTTGTTTTGGAGAAATGACAACTTTACCCCTATAAAACATGTAATAGTAAAAAAATCATGGGGACAAAATCGTCATTTCATTGAATCAAAGTATTAATTATGTCCAAATTAATTATAGGAGTGCAAAGTATAAACACGTACAGTTAGTAGTTAATGAGCTAAATGTTACTAAATCGGTAGTTTGGAGTCTAATATGTCAATACCTCAATAATAGGTCAACAAGAAGTGTATTTTTCTCCAAATAACAACTTACAATTATAAATTCACTATATATATATATATATCGCAAAACACATCATATGAAACACATCATTTTTTGACCTCCAATTATTGGACAAATGTCATTTTGTGGTTCAAGTTACCAATTTCATTACACTCCGCCCTCAAGTATTGAAACTCATCAATTTCCTCCCTCTACTAAGATTCAGATGTCAAGATTATGTGATGTAACTAAGTTTTGAATTATTCCAATGGTAAAACCTGATCAAAGAGGCACAAATTAATAAATTTTGATAATTGAAGGGCAAAATGTGATGAAATAAGTAGTTTGAAGCTTAAAATGCTATTTATCCAAAAGTTGGTGAGCAAAAAATAAAGTTTACCATAAAGTTGATGACTATGACATGTATGTTTGTTTTTATTTGAAACATTGCATATAGAATTTTATGACGACTTTTGTAGGTTGTTTTGTATTTAGGCTTCATTTGTTTCACCGTCAACTACGAAATATGCTTTTCTTAGTTTCTGTTGTTCGGTGGGGTTAGTAATATTTATTCAATCGAAAATAGAGTTGGCTAACTTGTCAAAAAGAGGCTTCAGTGTAAAGTGGCTTCTTTTAAAAAAAGAAAACGAAAAAGAAATTAATATACTTTGACAATGTTTATCAATATCTCAACTCCTTTTTCTCCGTTAGCCTGATGTAGGGGTGTGTAACAACCCAACAATCCAATCTATCTCGACCTGATTGGGTAGATTTTCGTCTGGTTCAGGATCGGATTTAGTGTAGAGTTGAGCAACCCGACCATGAAAAAGTTCTTCCGGACTCTAACCTTCAAAAGTTACATTTTAATATTTTTTTTTATACCATGCATGCCATATGGCGTCTCACCCTCAGTCGACCCTGAACCAACCACAACACGCCAGCTTGTCTCAGGTTCATGTGCAATCGTGGTCTAGATCGGCCCAAAAATCTAACCCCAACTGAGTTGGGGCCGGGGTTGGATAGCCTATTGGGGCCGGAGTTAGGTTATACAACCCCACCCAACAATACAAACTCTTAGCCCACATTCTTTTCTATTCTTAGCTCATTTTATGTAGATATGAATATTTTTATCATGATATATATCTTATATATAGTCAATATTTGATATACTCTTATTGTTATTATTTTTATTAAAAATAAACACACACACACACACATATTATTTCATTGATTATATATTTTATTTTTAATTTATGTCAAATGATGTTAAGAATTCAATAAGCATGCATCAAATGTCGAATAATATTTCCAAGAAACATATTTGAGATACTAACAAAATATTGAAAATTAGAAATTATTATTTTAGTCATTGGAAATTATTTTATATTATAAATAAATTTGGGTTGAAACAAATGTGAACGTTTGAACGTTTGAACGTTTGAACGTTGAGGAATGAAATCGGTAGTTTGGGATACAAAGTATCATAACCTCAATAATTTGAGATTAAAAGTGTATTTAATCCTATAATTAAATAATAAAATCTACTTTTAGCAATCAACTTTTGTGATAAGAAGTAAATTCACATAGTATCAAAGTTAAGGTTTTAAATTTGAGACTTGACTCCACACTACTTTACCCCAATTACAATTATAAATTATAAATGTTGGGTCTACCATTTAAGAAGAGTTCAATCTACACATGAGAAGGAGCGTCAGTGATTGCATAGCATAGCTTCTTGTCTTCAGTCTTTACAATATACCACGTAGTTTATCTGTTTAATCGGGTAGTTGATTGGGAAAGTGAATTTGGAAGACCTGTCCAAGCGGTCGAGATTAGAGCAAGGCTGGTGGTGGGGGAGTTTCCTACTTATCTTCCTCATTATCCAGCAACCGAGAAAGCGAATAAATTAATTAAGATGTCTGTCTCATGAGCCGTGTCTCGGCTCTCCAAGCCAAGACCGCCACAATCTTTGGTGGGTTAACCATCTTCTTGGAAAATATATACGTCGGTTTCGTTGTTTCGTTGTAATATAGAGACGTAGAGAAGTCCAGAAAGGCAAACCCGATGATTAGCAACAACAAGGAAGAATATGAATGAAGTATTTTAGGATGCATCTGGGAAAATATAGGAGAGTTTCAGTAGTGCGAGTAACAATGACGATGACTAGCTAGGAGAAGTCTCAAGCAATTAGGTTCAACAAACAAGGCAGGATCACCACTGGATAGACCGCTAGGCTTAATTGACTTAAAAAGTCTCCAACTACTACAAGAATCACATGCACAGGTGAGACCCATTGCTCCTTAAACCTTCTATTACTTGAATGCTAGAACCATCTTACATTATTTGCGAAACATTACATATACATTCGATGCAACATTGTTTGAGCATGTGTAAATACTCGACTATCCATTAATTACTAAAGACTCACAACATTGATAGGAAGTCATACTAGACTGTAATAATTGTTACACTTCTCAAAGGTCCTCAGTTACTTGCCAGCACTTGAACTATTAGTTTTACATCCAATGAAAGGAGGCAAATTAGGATAAAACAGTGTCATACTGTAATGACCTCACAGTAGTGGGAGAATCAATTGGTGATCTCGAAGGGGAAGATAATATAGGCTTTGGTGGGATTTGTAAGGAGTCGAGAGTCCCTTCTAACATATCAATAACTCTGCTAATCGGAGGCCGGCTTGAGGGGTCAGTTTGTATACACCACAAACTCACTATTATCATCTTTCTTGCACTTTCTTCATCTTTTTCATTTGTAAGGCCCAATAGTCCCAATTCTTCATCTAGTTCAAGACGTTTATAAATCCAATGTGGATAAAATATCTCACTTGTACGATCAGTCTCGACATTTATATTCTTTCTACCTCCAACCATCTCTAAAACCATCATTCCATAGCTATAAACATCGGACTTATGAGAGACCCCTCCAAAATTTCTACAAAATACTTCTGGAGCTATATATCCTACAGTTCCTCTTGCTCCTAACATCGATATGATACTCTTTTCTCTAGGGCATATTTTTGCAAGGCCAAAATCAGAGATCTTTGGACAGAAGTTCTCATCCAAAAGAATGTTATGAGGCTTTATGTCAAAATGTAAGATTCTTGTGTTGCAACCTCTATGCAAGTACTCCAAACCTCGAGCAATGCCAACTGCAATCTTGTATAGCATTTCCCATTCTAATCTTTGATCATCCATTTGGAGATTTTTTTTGTAGATGAACTTATCAAGAGATCCATTAGGCATAAATTCATAGATAAGAGCTCTTTTAGAACCCTCAAAGCAAAAGCCCATAAGAGTGACAATGTTTACATGGGAGGTTCTGCCGATGCTTGCAACCTCATTGATGAATTCTTCACCAGTTCCTCTTGATTCCTTTAAAAATTTCACAGCCACAAGAGAGCCGTCTAGTAACTTCCCCTTGTAGACCCCACCATAGCCTCCTTGGCCTAATTTATCCTTGAAGAAATTAGTCATCTTCTTGATATTGGAATAACTATATCTTCTAATAGGAAGATGTCCATAGTTCCTAAAAAAGGCCTCCAGATTCTGATTGGTTAGACTTTCTTGCTTCCAAAAATAACTAATTTCATTGAATGAGAGCTTTTTCCTGAAGCACCAGATCATAACCATCAGCACTCCAATTCCAGTAGATAAAGCAACTGCAACTGCAACCAAGAATAGAGAGTAACTCAAACTACTTATTTGCATATATATAATATAGGCTGTCCAATGACAATTGTACGTGAATATCTATTTCAACAAGAAATTGGATTCAAGAGGCATCTTACTTGCTACTATCACCACTTTCTTGTTAATCCCTGCAACAACGAACACACAACTAAACAGTGTCAGTTAAAAAAATGAAAATTAAAGTGATCACCCAGAAATGGCATCGTTTAAACTTGTAACAGGATAAGTAACCAAGCACAGTCAAAACCCAGCTCATACATATATGACATGGATTTCATCGCCATAATTTCTATTTCTCCTAATTACCTAAACTTGAACTAATCTGAATTAGCTAAAGCTTGCCGTAGAGGAGTGGGAATACGGTATGGACCCAAAATAATATAATAACTACTTAAGTAAAATTACATACAAATATATATATCGGCATTTTCACCATATATGTTATTCATACTAATCCATTTCCTTCCGGTGCTTTTTCATCTTTTCCTTGATCCTGCTGTGCTTTGTCACAATAAAGTACTCCACTAGTGTTACTCCGGCATTGACGTCCACCAAGATAGCATTTGGAACAATCATTAGACACTTGCAGTTGAAGGTCGAACTCAGCTAAGGCTGTACCATTCAGGTGTTCATCAAGGGGATTGGTGTTTGAAGTATGCCTTAAAAACCAGTTTTATTTAAAGATGATTATATGATAATTATTTATTTTGTGTTTATCACATATGTTTATTTATTTATGGGTATTGTGTTGTGGCATAAGATGTCACACAGTTTTATTGTTAAGTGACATTGTAGAAAGTCATGCCAATGATTAATGAATCAAAGGCGGAGAGTATGACTTTTCGGTTCCTTGTTTAGTTGACGTTTGTTCTAGACTAAGGTATATGTTTATGTATATAGGTCTACACTCGTTGTGCCTCTATTAAATAGGATGATAGACTCTGTCATTGAGGTGGTGACCTTAAGCAAACGAGTGGATGCATTGTAAGAGTACATGCATTGAACGGGATCAAATATGAATATCTTCTAGAAGTGATCACCGATGGTGAGAATGATATTCGGCACAATCGACTTATGGTATCCTTAGACCTGAGAGGTTTATATGGAATTGTTTGTTGTATACTTGTGCTCTGACCGAGTCATTTGGTGATGATCTTTATAGGTCAAATATTCCAGACAAAGTTGGGTCTTGTATATAGTAAATAGTTTTGTATAGATGCTCAATAAGGAATCCACCAGTCTCTTAACGAGATAGTATATTCATTAAATCTGTATGGGGTTGAACTCTGGAAAATCACTGGCCAGTGTAATTAATAAATTGTTTTGGAAACAATTTAGGAGTTCAATAAATTACAGATTGGAATTAAGAATTATATGAGCTAGGGATTTAATCGTGATATTATTCTGATCCTATTGGCTCATGTGAATATAGAATGGTGGAAGGATAAATAAGTTAATATTGTTAGCAAAAGGGATTTCACAAATCAATCTCAAAATTCTCGGGGTGAATTGTAATATGTTGATGGACTTGATTACAATTAGTAGAAGCCCAAAATTCGGAATAAAAGAATATAAGGGAGTTAATGGAAAAAAAAAGTTTTTCCATGTGATCCTACAGCCGAGATTTGAGATCCCTAACGATCCCACGCATATCACAGCTAGGGTTTTCATATATAAGGATAGCTATGAGATAGTCTACCCTAAATTTTAATGGACTAATTGTTAGTCTGAGAGTTGGCCATCAAGACTCAGAGAAAATCCTAAAATAGTTGTGAGCATGGAGAGAAAGGAGACAGAACACTTGAGCTGCTATTGTGGAATCTCGGATTGTGAGTTCGACAAGAACCTAAAGATTATCGAACAATTCTCAAAATCAAAAAGAGAATTGGTAAGTTAATTTTTCGCAGACAAACTTTCAGTGGTATCAGAGCAGGTTAGTTAAACCTCATTCTCTTGAGATCTATATCACAATTTGTTAGACTATTCATGGTAGTCAAATCTTTAATTTATTTTTAAAATCGTTTTATGAATAAATCACTTTTGTTCTTGGCGATTTTGGAAATCCTAGTGGATCATATTTCACAAGATTCGGTTGCTGTGAAAAGTCTTAGAGATTTATCTGTTCAAAGGCCAATCAAATTGGTTTTTCCTTCACGGATTTTTTTTTGGAAAACTCCCGTGAAAGAGAAAACTTTGTTTCTCTGTTTATGCGTATGTGATATGCTTGAAAGATTTAATTTTTACTTTTATCGTATTGATTAAATTAAATTGTGAATGGATGTCATGTTATTTGAATGTATGATTTGTTGTTATTTGGTTTATGAATTATGTGAATATAACATGTTGAAATGATGGAAAAGAGAAAAGGGTTTCTCTTTCACAAAATCAAGTGTGACCGGCGGCATGGTGGGTTGCCGCCGCGCCACTGGTCGGAGTTACCTCCGGCTGGGACCGGAGGAGCATTTGGCCTAAGCTAACATGGTGACCGCCAACCTTGGAGGCTGCGAGCACCAGCAGTTCAACACACCCGTGTATGACACGGGGGGGGGGATGAAATGAGGGGCCACCGGCGGCCACCAGTGCGCCGAACGGCAGCACAGTGGATTCTGGCGACATGGGCGTCCAACTTCCGGCCAGATCCATGGCCGGACGTGGGCTGCCGGAATGGGGCAGCGGCTAGTTGGCCGCTGGCCTGCTGTGCTGTCTCAAAGGCACAAGCGGCGCCAAGCATATGATGCTGGGTCACCCGCTTGGGCCATCCGGGTAGGGCATCCCTAGCTCTACCCGGGCCATTTTTAAATTTTAAAGGGCTACTGGGCTGGCTTAAAAATGTGGGCTGGAAATTTTTTTTCTTTTAAAAAGGTTGGCCTGTTTTTTTTTTAAAAACCGATTGGGCCAAGGAGATTTTTTTTAAAAGAAGAAGGTACGGCTGTTTGTTTGTTTTTTAAAAGAAAAAATAGATTTGGGCCGACCTATTTTAAAGCTTAGCCCATATTTTGATTTTATAAAGATTTTGGATCGGTTTCTATTGAAAGAGTTGTTGAGCTGAATATAATTTTTTAAAGCTTAGGCCCGTTTATTCTAAAGAGGCCCAATTTTTGTTTTTTTTTTTAAAAGAGAGAGGCCTTGCCATACGGGTTGGGCCTTATTGGGCCAACCCATAGATTGGATCCATGGGCAACCCAAGTGGGAACCCAACCTATGGGGCAAATGGATACGGTCCGGATTTGACCCGGATCATGACCCATTACCGAACGGGTTGGACCCGGATCGGTCGATCAAACGTTGACAGTTGACCAACACGGTTTGACCGGGTTGACCCATTTTGACCGTTGACTTTTTTTAAAAAAAAAAATTTTAAATGCAAGGGTTAAATAGGATTGTTTAGAGGAAACTAATCCCATGGCCACCCCATTGTTGGTAAATGAGAATTCTATTTTATTGAGGTTGGATGAAACTAAAATAGAGGATTCCAATTTCTTAATTTTATAGTTTGTCTCGTTTATTTCTTTGGAAGATAAATGAGGATGTATGAGGAGTGGGGGTGTTGACTAAAATAGCGGTACTGACCCATTTCAAAATTACATTTAAATTAGACGATGGTTGCCCTTAATCAAATAAACACGTACGCTAAAATAGTGAATATCGTGTTTGTTTGATGGCCAAAAGGAATATCAAGAATTACGAATAATTACATGCTATGAGTATGTGACATGAGATGAATTCGTAATGGATAATTATTATTCGCTTTTACAAGATGTGCCCATGGTTACTAAAATAGTATCATGTGCATATGAGGTAAGAGTTCTTGATACCCACTAGTGACACAGAATATAATTGTTATATTCTAGATTTTTCTTGATTGCAATGTCGTAGTGGGAGGTACCATTAGTTATTCAAAAACCCGATGCTAGTGGAATATAAATACATGTGATTATTCTTTCTTTGTTTTTGAAGATTCAATATGTCATATCTTTATCCTTCATACGATATTTTTTAGGACTGGGCCAAAATGTTGTTGATCGAAATATGATTCTTTTTAAAGATATGCTAATCATAAAAGCGAATTTGATGGATTGTCCATTAAATTCTTGGTGCGTCGATTCAGGCGCTACCTCTCACATTTGCAATACGTTGCAAAGGTTTAAAGAAACCCGAAGATTCAATAAAGGGGAAATTGTGTTAAGAATGGGAACGACTGTAAATGTTGCAGCAACATCCATTGGTATTTTTCACTTGAGTCTACAAAGAAATAAAACTTTGATTTTGGATGACTGTCTTTATGTGCCAGAAGTTCGTAGAAATTTGATCTCAGTTCAAAACTTTGTTTATCAGGATATTCACTATTTTTCGATTCTAAACTTGTTATCAAATTTAAAATCAGTTTGTAGCTTCTGGTACCATGATTGATGGTTTATATATTTTGGATATTATGGTAGACTCTGTGAATAATATTGAGAAAGATGCTGATACCAGTGTTACAACTCTGAAAAGGAGAGGGATGTGAATCCCACTTATTTGTGGCATCTGAGACTTGGTCATGCTAATCTGGATAGGATCAACAGATTAGTGAAGGATGGGCCATTAGATCTTTTGAAGGTCGAACCCTACCCTATATGTGAACCTTGTTGGAAGGTAAAATGACCAAGAACCCTTTTAAGGGAAAAATGATAAGAGCTACTGTCTATTGGAGTTGGTATACACTGATGTATGTGGTCCATTTAACCACATAGCCAAAGGAGGTTTTTTCCTACTTCATTACTTTTCAAATGATTATTCCAGGTATGGTTATCTATACCTGATGAAACAAAAATCTGAAACCTTTGAAAAGTTCAAAGAATTTCAGATGGAAGTAGAAAACCAATTAGAAAGGAGTATAAGATACTCAGGTCTGACAGAGGAGGTGAATACATCTCTGGTGAATTTCAGACATATCTACGAGATAAAGGCATCATATCTCAGATGACTCCCCTGCTACACCACAACATAATGGTGTTGCAGAAAGAAGAAATCGAACCTTATTGGATATGGTTCGATCAATGATGAGCATATCTGAATTACCTATATATTTTTAGGGTTACGCCTTGGAGGCAGCTGTTTATATCTTAAACATGATACCCACTAAGTCAGTTCCAAAAACTCCTTATGAATTATGGACTGGTAAGAGACCTAGTCTTAATCATTTGAGAGTATGTGGATGTCCAGCTCACGTTAAAGTGTTTAATGTGGGAAAGCTGGAATCAAGGACTATAAAGTGTGGGTTACCCAAAAATGGCCACTGGATATCATTTTATGATCATGTGATAAAAAGGTAATTATCAGCAAGAACACAACTTTTCTTGAAGAAGAGTATTGCCTTAGTACAGGTAGAAGTAAGATTGTTCTTGGAGAACAGTCTGCTGAGCCAGTAATCTCAGGCAGATGAGATCAATGAAAGGAATATTACTGAACCTACTAATGAGTCTGAAGAGTTCAGAACTCAAGAGCCTTGACGTAGTACAAGGGTAATTAGAACCTCTAGTGAGATTATCATTGCTAAATGAGATTTATCAAATGGAATCAGTGGGGTTGGATGATGATCCATACAATTACCAAGAAGCTATATGTGACAAGGATGCAGCACACTGGAAAGTGGAAATGGAGTCTGAGATGGACTCCATGTACTCCAATGAGGTCTGGACACTTGTTGATCAACCAAAAGGCATCAAGCCTATAGGTTGTAAATGGGTGTTCAAAAAGAAAGAAGAGGACCCACTGGATAGGTAGAGACCTTTAAAGCCAAACTGGTAGCGAAAGGTTATACTCAAAAACATGGTATTGACTATGAGGAAACTTTTTCACCAGTGGCTATGATGAAGTCCATCAGAATTCTGTTGTCTATTGCAGCTCATTATGATTATGAGATATGACAGATGGATGTTAAAACCGCATTTCTGAATGGGTACATCCATGAGGAGATTTATATGGATCAACCTGAGGGTTTCCAATCTCCAGATAATGAGGCAAAAGTGTGCAAACTGAATAAGTCCATGCATCGCGTTGTTGGAACATGCATTTTGATGAAAAGATCAAAGAGTTTGGTTTTTCGTAAAACATGGATGAGCCTTGTATATACAAGGAGATTAGTGGGAGTTCAGTGATAGTTTTGATTTTGTATGTTGATGATATTCTACTTATAGGGAATGACATCGGGGCGATGTCATCCGTGAAAACATGGTTGGCGAACCATTTTTCAATAAAAGACCTCGGGGGAAAGCATCCGTTGGAATCAAATTGTTTAGAGACCGAGAAAAGAGGCTTTTGGGACTTTCACAAGTCCACTATATTGACAACATACTGGCAAGGTTTAGTATGCAGGATGCCAAGAAAGGGTTCTTACCTTTTAGGCATAATATTCATCTCTCCAAAAGGATGTCTCTCGAGACACAAGAAGAGAGAGATAAGATGAGGTCATGTCCTTATGCTTTGGCTGTAGGGAGCCTCATGTATGCAATGCTTTATACAAGGCCAGATATTAGTCATGTTGTTAGTATTGTGAGTAGATATCGATCAAATCCAGGTCCTGAACACTAGACAGCAGTTAAGCATATCCTCAAGTATTTAAAAAGGAACCAAACACTACATGTTGGTGTTTGGAGGTGAGGATTCGCAAATACATAGAAAGAAGGTTTCATCTTATACGTGACATAGTGAACCGGGGTGATGTGGTTATGAACAAGATAGCGTCAGCTGAGAACATTGCAGACCCGTTCACAAAGACATTGACGCAAAAGGTGTTTGAGAAACATTTAGAGTCAATGGGAGTCAAGTATATGTATAACTGGTTTTAAGTGCAAGTGGGAGATTGTTAGAAGTATGCCCTAAAAACCAGTTTTATTTAAAGATGATTATATGATAATTATTTATTTTGTGTTTATCACATATGTTTATTTATTTATGGGTATTGTGTTGTGGCATAAGATGTCACACAGTTTTATTGTTAAGTGACATTGTAGAGAAGTCATGCCAATGATTAATGAATCAAAGGCGGAGAGTATGACTTTTCGGTTCTTGTTTACTTGACGTTTGTTCTAGACCAAGGTACATGTTTATGTATATAGGTCTACACTCGTTGTGCCTCTATTAAATAGGATGATGGACTCTGTCATTGAGGTGGTGACCTTAAGCAAACGAGTGGATGCATTGTAAGAGTACATGCATTGAACGGATCTAATATGAATATCTTCTAGAAGTGATCACCGATGGTGAGAATGATATTCGGCACAATCGACTTATGGTATCCTTAGACCTGAGAGGTTTATATGGAATTGTTTGTTGTATACTTGTGCTCTGACCGAGTCATTTGGTGATGATCTTTATAGGTCAAATATTCCAGACAAAGTTGGGTCTTGTATATAGTAAATAGTTTTGTATAATGCTCAATAAGGAATCCACCAGTCTCTTAACGAGATAGTATATTCATTAAATCTGTATGGGGTTGAACTCTGAAAATCACTGGCCAGTGTAATTAATAAATTGTTTTGGAAACAATTTGGAGTTCAACAAATTACAGATTGGAATTAAGAATTATATGAGCTAGGGATTTAATCGGTGATATTATTCTGATCCTATTGGCTCATGTGGAATATAGAATGGTGGAAGGATAAATAAGTTAATATTGTTAGCAAAAGGGATTTCACAAATCAATCTCAAAATTCTCGGGGGTGAATTGTAATATGTTGATGGACTTGATTACAATTAGTAGAAGCCCAAAATTCGGAATAAAAGAATATAAAGAGTTAATGGAAAATGAGTTTTTCCATGTGATCCTACGGCCGAGATTTGAGATCCCTAACGATCCCACGCATATCACAGCTAGGGTTTTCATATATAAGGATAGCTATGAGATAGTCTACCCTAAGAATTAATGGACTAATTGTTAGTCTAAGAGTTGGCCATCAAGACTCAAAGAAAACCCTAAGATAGTTGTGAGCGTGGAGAGGAAGGAGGCAGAACACTTGAGCTGCTATTGTGGAATCTCGGGATTGTGAGTTCGACAAGAACCTGAAGATTATCGAAGAATTCTCAGGATCTAAGAAGAGAATTGGTAAGTTAATTTTCCGCAGACAAACTTTCAATCCATAGCACAGATTCAAGCATAATTTTTTTTTTTTTTTAGTTTTACTTAATAAGAGCGATATCTCTTTGCCTAGCTGTGCTTTTCCTCCAAAATAACAGACACCATGGGTTTAAATTCATGAGTCTGTCGTTTATTTTTAGTGACGATAGTTCTCTGTTCAAACTAAATAAAGCTTTTCCTTTTTGGAACTCCTTTTTATTCTTCGTAATTCTCAATAAAATACAAGATACGTGGAGTGTAGAACCCATGGGCAAGGTGTACCATCAGAATATCCACTAGGAAGCACTGGCATGGGTGAGAAATTAAACACGTTTTTTCAGACACCAAGAAATGACAATACGTGATTGTGATGAGCGCAAGTGTGTTACATAGAGAAATTATCATATTGCGCAAATATATTTTAAATATTGTTGAAGCTAATTAAGGACTATATCAATATTTGTTTTCTTTGAAAAATTAGTGTCAAGTAAGGATAGGAAATCCACTTGGGTCCTCCTATATTTGTTGCGTCATTGGCCGAACAACGAGCCAAAAAAAATTTGATCCTGTGGGACAAAAGATGCCTCAATCCCATTGTCTTGTCAAATTTCTTAACAAATGAACTCGCTCCAAATGTTTCCGCTTGTATTTTTTTTTACATGTATCGTTTCCGCTTAGTTCTTGCATGATAGTTTGGGGATCCCACAGAAATCAGTTGCGCAGTAATCCGATGACTAGCTAGCTAGCTGCTTCGCTACTTTACTCTTAGCATCTTGCTTGTATTTACAAGACTTGTAAGAAGTGCCTTACTCATTGGGGCTCGTGATATTTAACTCAATTAGTAAGCATTACAATCAATTGTTACGTAATTTTGCTGCATTCATAACACTCATATGAAATCGCTCTTCGTGAGCTTTTGAGTGCCATGCTCTCTCTCTCTCTCACCTGGCTTCCAGCCTACTTGTATTGACTTTCTTCGACTTTCTAGTTCGTAATCTTATTACCCTTTCGCTTATTCCTTGTTCTCTTAGTGTTGTTTTGCTTGTCCCCCTTTCTGAAATATTCCGAGTGCCTATTAGAAGGGAGGAGATTATAGAGAAAACCAAGTTGTTGTCCTAGCTAGAATGATATTTCGGGATTTTTGAAGCCAAATCCGAGTCGAGAGAATCAGGTTTGCCAGGCATCGCTGGTGGGTAGACTTATGTCAAAGAAGGTGTATCCGTTCCATATTATCCAACCTATTATTCGGACTGGCTGGAGATTTCTGGAGGAGATCAAAACTAAGGATGCAGGGCAGAATCATTTCTTATTTACATTCATGTCTGTGGCAGATAAGGACTGTGTCCTCTTACATGACTCGTGGAATTTTAAGGGGTCCTACATGATTTTAAAGGAATGGGATCCGAAGAAAACAATCGATGAAGTTGAGTTATCAATGGTGGAGTTCTGGGTTCAGATTCATGGTTTACCTTGGAGATTGTGGATGAATGGAATGCTCGAATGATTGGCTGCAAGTTAGGTGGAGTGCTCGAAATTGATGATATCGAGACATATAAATCTTTCCTTCGACCTAAAATCCGCTTTAATTCCTCTACTCCGTTAGAGCCGGGGTTCCCTTTCTATCGAGAAGATGGTGCATTGACATTGACATGGACTGGCTTCAAGTATGAGAGACTTTCATCTATCTGTTTTCATTATGGCCTAATTGACCATACCATTGGTACCTGTTATCCAAATTTGGAAGGCGAGATGTCAAATATGGATAGCCCTTGACTGAAGGCGTAGAGAGGGAACTAACCAAATCTGAGGTACGTAAAGGAACGGGATTATGTGATGAATATCCGGGTAGTGCAAAAATCATGGGGATTGTGAAAGACAGCCTCAGACTCAAAGTGCCTCAAAGAACGGACAAATTCCTCTGGAAGAGACACGAGTTTCCTTGGACACGTTGCAGTTGGGCCTTGCAGTGGACCAAAGGCAAAGGGTTGTGGGGAAGGATGTGTCCCCAAATGCAGCCCATACACGTAAGGTTAGGAGGGAATATGGTGCTTTAGGCGGTGTGAAGAGAACCCTCGATACTGTGGAGCAGCTAATATTTCAGACAAAAAAACGTGGAAAGGAAAGAGAAATTCCATGGGAGGCACGCTTGGAAGAATTGTTGGCTACACTTTTCCAGTTAGGTGCGGCAGATTGTGTTATGCCAAGCATATCCCGACGGTCGAATAAGGGAAGTCGGATTCGGGAGAGCACGACTGATGACAGGAAGAAGTTACTCAATGTGGGAACCCCATTGCATCAAAAGGCTGAGGAGGCTGGCCAGACTATGCCCCCAACTTCTCCATGAGGCTGATTTCGTGGAACTGTCGGGAGATGGGGTGACTTTTGGTAGCTAGAGCCCTCCGGAAAATTGTGAAGGCAATGGATCCGGTTGAGATTTTTTTTAATGGAGACTAAGATTGACTATGTGTCTGTTTCTAGTATTATGAAGAAGATAGGGTTTTCTTTTCTTTTTTTTCTGTGCCTCCGCTTGGTAGAAGAGGGGGTCTGATTTTTTGTTGGCGTCTTGAGCTTCAGTTTAACATTTTGTGGAAGTCAAATGATATTATTCATCTGGAGGTGGCCCTGGGTGGGGTGACTCCAGATTTTCTTTGTTCTCTGGTCTATGGACCGTCGGTTTGGATGGAGAAGAATAACTTTTGGCAGGAGCTATGGCAATTGAATCAAAATGATAATATGCCTTGGATATGTCTAGGCGACGTCAATGACATTGGGAGACCAGATGAAACACAGGTAGGTAGAACTATGCCGTCCTCGTCCTCTCGAGGTCTTCAGCAGTTTCTGCAAACCTGGGCTTTGTCGATCTAGGGTTTGTGGGTTCAAAGTTCACATGGTGCAATAAACAACTTGGAATGGCAATTATAAGGGAGAGGCTGGATTGGGGTATTGCAAACGTCCCATGGAGAATGTCATTTCCAAACACTGTTGTTCATCATTATAAGGTTACTACTTCGGATCATCTTCCATTAATTTTAAATGTGTCTGGATATGAACCATCGACACCCAAAGCTTTTAAGTTTGAAGGATTTTGGACTGGGAAGGCATCATGTTTTGGGGTGGTTGCTGCTGCTTGGAATAGATGTGATAATGCTAATCCAGCTCGGGACGTTTTTTACAAGATAAGGGCCACCAGATTTGTGCTATGCAAATGTAACAAAGCACAGTTTGGCAAAATTTAGGATGGTTTCCGTACTGTGACTGATCAACTTGCTCGCTGCCAGCAAGGACCTCCTGCCTCGAATAGTGTAATGGGAATCTGAGCTAAAATTCGCATTGGATGAGCAGCTGCGATGGGAGGAAGTATTGTGGAGGCAAAAATCCCGAGTAACATGGTCACCATCATCGGAGTTAAATACTAAGTTTTACCATGCATCTACAGTTATTCGTCGCTGCAGGAATCAGATTTTACAGTAGTGGATGGATCTCGAGCAAGACCTCAATTGGGCAGGTGTTGGTTGAGTTTTATAAAGCTTTGTTCACGACCAGTGCTCTTGCAATTCCAAAAGATATGGAGAATTTGATAGAGCCGAATAGTACCTTGCAAGACAATGAGATGTTGACGAGCACGCCGAATGCACATGAGATTTTTGCCACGCTACAAAAGATTCATCCTGAGCAAGCTCCCAACCCTGACGGTATGACAGCCACTTTCTTTAATTATGTTTTTTTCGAAAGTGGTAGCGATGGATGTTGTTCATACAATACAGGATTTCTTTGAAAGGGGGGAGTTGCTGCCAGTGCTTAATACTAACAAAGATTACACTGATTCCAAAGATTTCCAACCCTGCTAAAGTTAGTAGATTTCAGCCAATAAGCCATTGTAACGTCATATATAAGTTGATATCGAAAATATTGGCTGATAGATTGAAGCTTGTACTCCCAAAGCTCATCTCCCTATTTCAGCTGTCCTTTGTTTCGGGCATGCAATTCAAGATAACTATATTGTTGTAGCAGAGATTTTCCATAGTATGAATCATAAACAAGGGCAGGGTGATTGGATGACTATTAAAGCAGATATGAAAAAGGCGTATGGAGTGGTGTTTTGTTCTGAAAGTGCTTGAAAAGTTTGGGTTTAGTAGCAAATGGATACTTTGGATTGACCAGTGTCTTTCAACTTCCTTATTTTCAATTCTGCTCAATTAAAGCCCTTTTGGAAATTTTCGACCCACACGAGGAATACGCCAAGGTGATCCACTATCGTCAGCTTTGTTTATTTAATGGTCAGAGGTGTTGTGTCGATTACTTATTCGGGAAGAGAGTGCCGAACATCTTAAAGGTATTAAGGTGGCTTGTGAAGCACCAAGTATCTCCCATTTCTTGTTTGCGGATGATTTCCTTTTGTCTGGTAAGCCTAACCTTCGAGAAGCCTCAAGAAGCGTGCCTTAGGAAATATATGGCTTGGTCGAGACAAAATGTGAACAGAGATAAGTCCTTGGTACATTTCAGTAAAAATTTCCATGGGCAGCTACTGTTCCAATTCTAGACCAACTATGTTTGAAGAAGCTTCCGACCAAGGCCAAACATCTCGGTCTTCCGTTAATTATTCCGCAAGCTAAGGTGGGTGTTGCAGCTGAGATGAAAGTGAAGTTCTTATAGAAAATTACAGGTTGGAAGGCGAAACTTCTCTCCCAAGCTGGTTGTACAATGATGATCAAAGCGGTGGCAGGTGTGATTTTTTCTTATCTTATGAGTTTTTATTCTATGCCGAACACTTGGTGTAGAGAAATTGATCGTAAGTTAAAGAACTTTTGGTGGGGTTTTAAGGTTGGTAAATATCAGCATCTTTCTTTAAAATCCCTGAAAATCTATCTGTTTAACTAAAGGGTATGGTGGTTTGGGTATGAGAGTTACCTCTAAAGTTAATAGAGCGTTGGTATGATCGATGGTATCTAAACTAGCCTGGAAAGTGTTGATTAAAAATGAAAGCTTGTGGGTTCGGGTCCTTAGTGGAAAGTATCTAAAAAGAAGGGATTTTTGGCAAGTTAGTGTTGGGGGCAAGTCATCATGGATCGGTATTATGCAGATCGGGAAGGGTTGAAGGATGGGATGTGCTATAAGGCATGGGCGGATCCAGGGGGTGCGGGCGGGGACGACCTCCCCCATTGGCTCCAAAAATCCTTTGCAAATTTTTTTTTTTTTTTTGGTTATTAAGAAGCAGACCCGCCCACAGCTGCCCAGGCCTCCTTCCAAGGCCAGTGAAGGCCGGACTGGGCTAGTAGGGGCGCACCCACTGGCCCAGTCGTGTGGCCTGCTTGCTTAATTATTATTTTTTAAATCAAAGGGTGAAATAGCGTCGTTTCACCCTCTAATTTAAAAAAAATACTCACGCCTCTCTCTCTCACTCTGCAATCTCTCCATGTCTCCCTCAGCCCTCACGCCTCAGCAGTCCCTCTCACTAGTCCATTATCACTTTAACTGCACTAATACATAAATTATGTAGGTCCTCACTAATTTATCATTTGCCAATTAGAAAGGAAAGCACAGAAATATTGTTTTTGATTGATCTAATTTATTACTGAGGTTATTTTTAAACGAGAAATAGCTGAGTGCACCAATACTTTTTGACAGAAGAAGATTCTTTATCTTCATATAGGCATCAAACTCCCACTACAGAAATAAAGACCTATAGCGGCGGCCGTAAACCGCCGCTATAGGTTCCAAAACCGCTGCTATATATAGCAGCGGTTTTTTAGCGGCGGTCACGTATCGCCGTCGGCACAGCCCTATAGTGGCGGTTGTGGAAGCCGCTGGTGTATACGTTGGCTATATAGCGGCGGTCTAACCACCGCTATAGAGCCAACTTTTTGCCGCGGACGATCTGTAGCAGCGGCCAGGTGACCGCCGCTACATGTTTTTAGCAGCGGTCTGATATAGGGTTATAGCGGCGGTTAGGTGACCGCCGCTATAACCCTATACGTTGGTTTCACCTATAACGGCGGTCACTGACCGCCGCTATAGGTTCTTTTTTTTTCATTTTTTTTGGGTTATATTTTCCTACCATACAAATTTGATTATAGATTTTAATTGATTAATGGAAACAAAGAAAAGTGCAATAAAACAAAATATATTTCATTATAAGGGGGTCTTACAAGTTTTACATCAAACAAAAATAAGTTAATGGTATTTTCTCAATAGACTAAAACTAACAAGTCATGACATTGAAGTACAAATAACTCTAAATTTAATCCTCTCCACCTTCAGCACCATCTGCTCCTCCACTTTCTGCGTCATCGGCATTGTCTGCTATTACAATATTGTAAAATTAACAAACAGTAATGACATGAACAAAGATAAAAGAGCTTCGTACATACTTAAAATTAAATTAATAGCAGTATTCATTTATGTTTGTATCTTACCAACACTTGTTTTCCGACTTGCATGAGATGATCTATGAATTGCTGGTGAAACGTGATTGTTATTGGGAACATCTTGGTATTGACGTTGCTCCTACAACAGTTAAACAAACATTAATTAACTACGAAATATACATAAATAGAGTCAATAGTAATATTTAAGGATAAGTAAATAAAACTTTTACCCAAGCTTGTGCCATCATTTGTATTGTAGATTTGAGCGATGCTACTTCAGACTCCAACATCTGAACTCTATTTTCCATAAATACGGCTCTCTCGTTACTAGAGGATGTCGGCTGACTATATCTTACGTTGGTGTTGGTAGGATGAGATGAAGGAGTTGGTCTAATCCAACGCCGCGAATGCGACCATGTCGTTCTGGACCAATCACTTGTGCATATCGGTCAGATGGTGACCAACCGATGCTGCCATCCACTCTAAATTCGTCAGAAGTTTGTGAACTTCCTGAATCATTCAGTCCAATCTCCTCCATTCGCCTCTGAGAGAATACAACGTACAATTAAATTTTGAATTAATATTCGCACATTGAAATCAATCTCCAATTGTAATAATGACATACTATTTTCTCTGCTACGTCCAGATTTATTGGAGATCCATCAGAACGCATATGGACAGTTTTATATAAATCCGCTCGATTGATTGGAACTTGTTTCTCTTTTTCCTGCATCACAAACACGAAATCGTGATGAAATTTTAAATTACAAATAAGAATGACAATGATAAGTACTATACTATTAAACAAACTAATGAAAGTACTACATACCAATTCGTGAGCATAACGTGCGAAGCTCTTTGATCCTGCAGTGTGGACCGTCGTTTGGAGCGATCTATTTTGTTTTCCAGCATGACTTCGATGCTACATTAACATCAAGACAGTTAAAATTAATAAGAAGTTATATTCATAAAAATTATAATACAAATAAATAATGTCATACCCGTCCTGCATCAGAATACCAAAAATCGACTAATTTGCAAAATTGCTCCAAATTAACGTCTGTTGGAGCATTATTTTTCACATACTGAGGCGTAAAGGCCTCATCAAAAATTTTTTGCTTTAAACTACACTTGTAATTCCTCCATTTCTCTCCTAAATCTTTGAGGAACCAGCTCTTGACAATATCCCCCAATGGAGGCTCGGGGATTGTAAACCGTTTCTGCAAAATATACCCCAACAGTTAGGTGCGTCAATTATTAAATTCATATAGTTGAATAACAATTGTGACAAATAACCAAAATTATACCGTCATGAGGCTCCAACAGTCCTCTTTTATTGACAATGGGACTTTACGCCAATCCGCCGCATCTAAGGGGGATTTGATTCGCAACACGGGCAACACAACTAATGAATTTGTTAAATATTCCCCCTTCATTCACCCAATGGCTGCCCATTGCCATTGAATTGTACTGGAATCAATTCGTCTTCCTTCAGATTCCAGACGTCCGTCATCCGCGTGCCGCCACGCACTTTCCGGACTTCAGTATGACCTGCACATTTAGCATGTGAAACGAAATCGAGTAACATATTTCCCTTAGATTATCTCTATTGTGGTTATGAACATACCAATTATTTCTCATCGTTCAAAGATTGATCATAGTCGGACGATGGCATCGTAGCCTGTTCTGAAGGATGCGCAGGTGGCTGTGACGGCATTGCTTCTTGTGATGCCGTTGCTTCTTGCGATGGTGGCACAGGTGGCTGTGATGAAGAAGATATAGTCCTGAATCTCTTCCTCGTCATTGTACCTATACAATGTATTGACATGCATAAAAGTGATTTCAAATAAAATTGAACAATACAAAACACATTTCCTTAAACAAAAATCAACAAAACGAATATATGGTAAATCTAAGCATGTAAGAAAAAAATATTTCAATCACAAAAACAGAGACATATTTGACATACCATAGGAAATTCCTGAGGTATATCTAGTGTTGTTCCTTCCACCTCATTTCTAAACCACGTCAAATCATCATGTACATTCTCAAGGATTTGCTCAATGTTGAAATTGTAAGGTTCATTTTCACATAGTCATCCATGTCGTCATCATTACCAGCATCAAACACATCTCTTGGTTTGGTCTTGACAACTACTTCCCAATTTGGATGTCTTTCATCTAGATACGTAGTATACTTGAGATGCTTGTGGTGCCAAAATGAATGGATCATCGCTTAATCGATCTCCAGTATGCACTAAACGCGAAAAATTAACAAGTTCGAATCCAAACTCATCAACTTTATATCCCCTACCAATAGTTGTGTCAATCCAATCACATTTGAATAGTACAAAACGTTCTCATCAAAATAGTTTAACTCAATGATACTTATAATTCGCCCGTAATATGTGGTGCCCCCTTCAACAGTCACACAAACTCCACTATTTTGAGTTGTTTTGCCTATTTCATTGTCTTTTGCTCGAAATTTCATACCATTATATACATATCTGCTGAATGATCTAGCTTCGGGGTTTGGACCTTTAGCAAGCCATCGAACCTATTTGGAAGTTCATGCTTCCATTCATCGTCCATATTTTGTATCTATTTTTTCGGAAAATCAACTCAACATTAACACTATTTATAAGTTTGAACTAAGCAATGAAAAACATTTTAAACATAACACATACATAGTTTCGAAACCAGTCACAAAATTCATCCCTATGCATCTTATCGATGACATAATCTGGTGGTCGACTACTACGGTTTCTTGCCTTCAATCGATCCTTATGCATTCTACACATCGACAAAACTAAAAAATTAATTTCACATGAGCAAAACATCTTAATGAAAGAGTTATAAGTCTAACATCACTTACGTGCGAATTTGGATTAACTCATCGCAATTAAAAAGGATATATCGATGAGCTTGCATGCATGTTTTCATATCAAGACGAACAAATGAGATTCCTCCCATAGTATCGTCTACATTTCTTGGTGATCTATTAAAGATCGTTGGGACTGATTCTAAATATCTTGAACAAAATGTTAGGCATTCATCTGCTATATATCCTTCAGCAATAGAGCCTTCAGGTGCGGCCGTGTTGCGAACATAAGATTTGAAACAATGCATGCACCTACACCAACAATATTACACTTTATTAAATAACACGTGCAAAGAAACGATGTAACATATTCTATAAATATTACCTTTCAATAGGATACATCCACCGAAGTTGAACCGGTCCACCCATCTTACATTCTGCAACTAGATGTACGACCAAGTGCACCATAACAGTAAAAAATGCAGGCGGAAATATCCTTTCAAGTTGACACAATGTTATATGGATTTGAGCCTCAAGTCGATCTAAGTCCTCTATCCGTAATGTTTTGGAACAAATTTCTCTAAAGAAACATGCCAATGAGATCAAAGGAGAACAAACCATGCTTGGCAATGATCTTCGTATTGCAATAGGCATCAAATGCTGCATCAAGATGTGACAGTCATGACTCTTCAAACCTATGATATTACGTTGTTGAAGCTTGACACAACGTGATATGTTCGAAGCAAAACCATCCGGAAATTTCGCATTCTTTATCACTTTTAGAAAGCATTTTTTCTCTTCGCGAGTCATTGAGTAGCAAGCACCAGGCAAATGAACCTTTCCTGCATCAGTGATCTTTGGATGGAGATCATGTCTTATTCCCATGCTTTGTAAGTCAAGACGTGCCTTATAGTTATCTTTTGTCTTCCCGTCCACATCTAACAATGTACCAATGATATTGTCCGTTACGTTTTTCTCTATATGCATGACATCTAGATTATGGCGTAACATGTTATCCTTCCAATAAGGCAATGTGAAGAAAATATTTTGCTTCTTCCATACACTTGACTCAAAATGTAAAGTACCCTGTAATTCCCTGAAAATGTCATCACCGGTCATAAAATAGGGTGGTGGAGTCATTTCATAAGTACCGTCAATGATCTTTGATCTCTTCTCCACCTATGATTTAATGGTAAGAACCGTCTATGCCCCAGTAGCAAAATTTTCTACCATTATCCAACCACCGTGACCAAGTCTGATACATACAACATGGACATGCAAGACGTCCCTTTGTACTCCATCCAGAGAGGTCACCATATGCAGGAAAATCGTTAATTGTCCACATCAATGCCGCACGCATCTTAAACATATCTTTCGTAGCAATGTCATAAGTATCTAATCCAACATCCCACAACTCTTTTAACTCTAATATCAATGGTTCTAGATATACATCTATCTTGAAAGAAGGAGATTTCGGTCCAGGAATAAGTAATGACAACATTAAAGATGAACGTTTATGCACATCCAAGGAGGCAAGTTTTATGGTACTAATATCATTGGCCATGTGCTATGACTAGTGCTCATGTTCCCAAAAGGATTAAACCCATCCGCTGCTAACCCAAGCCTAACATTAGAGGATCAGAAGCAAAATCAGCATAATGTGCATCAAATGCCTTCCAAGCTTGACCATCGGCCGGATGCCTTAACAACCCATCATTTGCACATCCATCGTGATGCCATTTCATATAAGAAGCAATTTTTGAGGACATGAATAATCTCTACAAGCGGTGCTTTAAAGGAAACCACCGCAAAACTTTCATCGGTTTTTTCTTGATCTCTTAGATGATCCACCTTCATTCGTGAGAAAATATTTCCCTCCCCATTGCCCTTCCATTTTGATGCTTCACACTTTGAACAAACTTCTAATTTTTCATTCTCATTCCAAAACAACATACAACCGTTTGGACAAACAGGATTTTTCATATCCAAGTCCTAACCCTTTCATGTATTTTTTAGCTTCATAAAGTATCCTTCGGTAATTTTGCACCTGTAGGGAGCATATCACCTAGTGTTTGGAGTAACCACGTAAAAGAGGTATTACTCCATCCTCTCATGCACTTCAAATGTATAACTGTACAACAGCAGTTAACTTACTAAATTTTATGCACCCTTCATACAAAGGTTCGTCTGTATCTTTAAGCATGTCATAAAACTTTGCAGTATTTTTAGTAGGAAGTGGATCTCTTTGTTCTTGTACATTATGGATTGTGTTTCCGGTACTAATGGAAATACTCGTGTAATAGTTCATGCATCCCAGATGAGGGTTCACACATTTCATTATCTGCAACAGAAATAGAAGGATGACTAGATGCTGCCCTATCTCGCAATTCACCATGCGCAAACCAATAATCGTAACCCGGAGACATCCCATATTGGACCAAATGATCATGTACCGTATTGATGTTATACCTCTTCTAATTGACGCACTTTACACAAGGCAACAAATTCTCTCATCACTACCCATACTCTTAGATGCAAAACCCAGAAACTCATTGACTCCCAACACATATTCACTTGTCCCGCGTTTCTTTTTCATCCAACTCTTGTCCATGAGCGACAATAATAACTATATGAAATGGAACAAAAAAGATTATGCATAAGATTTAATGTTTTTCACATTTTATCAAGATTTTCAATAAAACTAACATAAATTAATAAAACAAACACATAACGAACATCATATAACAATTACCCCTCCAATCTCCAATAAACTCCACAGAACCAACAACAAATATAAGGAACTGCACAAACAAAACCACAAACACCAACATCTCAATTAACTCCACAGAACCAACAATAAATAAAAGTTAGCCCTACCCTCCGCCTTTCAACAAAACCACAAACACCAACATCTCCAACAATAGTTAGCTATCCTGTCTGCCTTCCAATAAAATCCACAAACTCTAATCTCTAAAAAAAAAAAGGAAAAAAGAAAAACAATAGTAATTGATGAAGATATTCAAAATACCACTAACCTGTGAAAGAGTAATATGTTATCGGCAAGTCACCTAGTGTCCCTCAATCACAGTTATGAAAACCACTGTAGTTGAGACTATTGAGTTCAACTGTGAAAGAATTTGGAAAATAGATTTTTAATAAAGATACATGGTCCAAAAAAAATAGTAAAAACACGGACTTTTTGGACATCAATAAATTCATATTCAATTCATATTTTTATTCATTTCCAGACTATTTTTCATATTTTCAGATTCATACAAACAATTATAATTTTCACGAATAAATTCATACTTTCCAATTCATATTTTTCAGCAGCAATTGTACATTCATTCTTTCAGCAACAAAAGATTATTTTCAGAATTCTTTCAGCAATAAATTTCAGAATTCATATTTTCAGCACCAATTCAAACCAATTTTGTACTTTCAGCAATAAATTCATACATTAATTCATATTTTTCAGTATTCATTTTCACCAGCTTTTCAGACTCAATTAATATACAAGATATATTTTCAGGAATGTAATGGAATAAATTTAAAAGACATTTTGTATATAAGCAATTTCGTCAGATATTTTTCAACAACCAATTCATATAAACCAATTCATATATTTTCAAGAATAAATTCATACATTCCAATTCATATATTTCAGCAACCAATTCATACATTTCAATTCATATTTTTCAGTTCAGGAATAAATTTACATTCCAATTCATATATTTAGCAACCAATTCATACAAACCAATTCATATATATTTTTCAGGAAAAAATTCATACATATTTTCTTAAATTATTTTTCATATTCATACAAAACCATATTAACCAATATTTATATTTTCAGGAATTCATTTCAATTCATATATTTGCAATTCATACATTTCAATTCAAATCAGAATTCATACTTTTCAATTTCATATTTTTATTTTTCCAGTTCATACATATATTTTCAGGAATAAATTCATACATTCCAATTTATATATTTTGAGCATATTTTCAGCAACAATTCATACAAACCAATGCATATATTTTCAGGAATAAATTCATACATTCCAATTCATATATAATTCATACAAAAAGATATATTTTCAGCAAACCAACATAATTTTCAGGAATAAATTCAACACCAATTCATATATTTTAAATACATAAATTCATACAAACCAATTCATATATTTTCAGGAATAAATTCATACATTCCAATTCATATATTTCCAGCATACATTCCAATTACTATTTCTCATAAAAAATTCATATATTTTCAACAACCAATTCATATAATAGTATAATACAACAAGTCAACAACCAATTCTTTAGCCAACACTCCAACAAAACCAATCTCCAATCTCCAACAAAATCAATCTCCAACACACAGAACCCAATAATCCAATTCATAAGCCCTGACCTCCAATCTCCATATAATTAATTTCATTCATATTTTATAAAATACGAAAATATACATTGAGTCTAAGTCACTGACCTGAACAGCAATGCAAAACCAACACAGTTGAATTATTTCGTGAATTTCGAATGGAGGGAGTTGAAATTCACTGAAATTAAAAGGGGGAGGAGATTTGAAATACGAATGGGAGGTGGGGGGCGCTAAAATTGCGGAGGGGGCAGGAGAGAGCTGAAACTATAGGAGGGCGGGGGAAGAGGGGCTAAGCTCAGAGGGATGGGCTGAAATACCGGACACATATATCAGAGGGCGGGGGGAAATCGTGAATTATTTAGTGAGGTGAGTGTGCTTATTCTCGGTCCTGTTCAACATTTAGAGGGATGAAATCACACAAAGGGGTATAATTCAAGAAGGTGAGGGGGGGGTGATTGGTGGAGAGAGGGGGCGCGGGGGGAGGGGATTTCCAGCGGTGGTGATTTGGGGGGGCAGGAGGGGCTGTTGAAATGGTGAATGGGGAGGGGGGGATATTGAAATCACGAAGGGGGGAAAGAAGAAAGGGGGGGATTGAGGGGAAAAAAATACCAAAACACACGTTTCATTAAGTCTATAGCGGCGGTCATTGACCGCCGCTATAGACTTACTTAGCTGTGGTTTTAATAAAACCGCCGCTACATGTCATCTATAGCGCAGTCATGACCGCGCTATAGAAACCGCTGCCATAGGTGTAATAGCGGCGGTCAATGACCGCCGCTATATCAACCGCTGCTGACGCTTGATTTATAGCGGAGTTTGTGACCGCCGCTACAGAGACCGCGCTATAGGTTATGTTTGGTCGCGTTTGAAATTAAACCGCCAGTATATAGGGTATATAGCAGCGGTTTTGGTGACCGCCGTTGTAGACCTGTTTTTTTGTAGTGAAATCTAATCACCCACGTGAACGTGGCTAAAAGACATGCCAATAATATACCTCTTATGCATCCTTCTTGAATGGAATATACGACTTTGTGTGATCTTCGATCCAAAGCGTCTAAATGTTGAACAGGGAACAGTAGGTAATAATATAAAACTGCACCTCACTAAATAATTATTGATATTCTGTTGCCGATCGAATTCTATATATGTTATGTGGGTATAGTTGATGGGTGCCAGATGCGGCAAGCTCGAGTGGATTAATTTGGATGTGGGCGAATCAGAATCCACAGGAGGCTGCTTCTTCTATCTATATATGTTGCTTTAGTAAACGTGGTTCATGTGGCTCTGCTTTTTTGGACGAACCCGAGGTACTGCTGTTTGGCTCTACGCCATATATATAGCCTTTAGGCCATCCCACGAAGTGTTTATACAATTCTTATGGTCATCTTTTTGGTCGGAGATTCTGAGAGATTTTCTGTTTTTTGTTTTTGATCCCCTAAGACAGCTGCATATACGTGTGTGTATATATAATATATTTCGATAAAGGGGCCGGCCACCAAGTGAACAGGATCACTGGTTTCCAGCAGCCTTCATTACATCACACATAAACAGCGGCGATCGAAAAGATTGACTTACAAATAGGCTCACAGACATGCCCCGACACAAAAGAAACAAAAGAAGAAAATAAAAGGACACCTACGCTCACATATTTAGCTTTTAGCAGAGAATTAACTTGTCGGCAACATATATTACAAAGAGAACATTAATATTTCACCGACAGTAATTGTTTTTCAGGACATAGTCTTCTCTTTTTTTCCAAAGTTTTTCAGGACATGATCGATAAACTTTTCAAACTCCTCTTTGTCAATGAACCCATTGTGGTTCTCATCAGCATGGAGGAGTTCCAGAAAAGCTCTCATCAGAGGCCACCTCGATCCAATCTGTTCGAATGCCTCCTTCAGCTCGCTTATTGACAGCCTTCCATCTTTATTTTTGTCGTGACGGTTGAAAACACCTACTAGATCATCCCTAGTATAGGTAACGGCCGGACGGATTTGGGTGATCATTTTTCGTCGATAGCTCAATCCTCGACATATATGTTGGAGACTTTGGCACAGGCTTCAACAATGACTTGTCCTCAACTCACTCTGGTCGTCTGCACCTCATAAATGAGCTTAGGGAGTCGCAATGATTTATATAGCTAGAGATCTGGGTACTGTTACAGCTTACTCATCACTTTATTCTACGTCGTTATACGGGTATCTTAATTTGTAGCAAGTGTACGTCTTTATTCTAAAATGCGAGTATTAATTATAAGTATATATATACAAGAGAAATAAATAGCGGCCGGGGAATCAATAAATAATCACAAGTTGATAGATCCTCAAATCCACGATTCCAGCCACTATATTTGATATATACTGCAGGAGTACACATTTCTGATTTACAAATATTAGTTACATGCATTAATTTCTATCAAATTGTTAAGAGAGAAGCAACATGTTTATATATACATATAAACGCAAGCTACCCGAAGACCCTCAACACACGTTTGAAGCCTTCATCATTTTCGTTCAGATTCGATTCCCACGCAAGAATTCTAGTCTGTGCAAGAGAAGCTGAGGGCACACATAGGAAACCCGATTCACAGGGTACGCAGCCTTTTGTTTCTTCAACCTCCTTCTTCTTGCTCTTCTTACTGAAATTGATAAAATCGTGCTCCCTCATGCAATATGAGTTGCAGGTTTTCATTCACCTCTAGATTTCTCACGTGTAAATCGGATTTGAACGAAAATGATGAAGTCTTCAAAACGTTTGTTGAGGGTCTGCAAGTAGCTTGAGTTTTATTTTCTTCTCATTTTATGGGAGCAAAACGGTCTTTTAACGTGTATTGAGGGCCATGGAAAGGATTCCATTCAAATTGAGGCCTCAAATTTGTTGAGGGATAGAACCTCAACAATGACATAATTTACTAACTAAGTTGCAACGAGTGATAGTTTAGGGATAATGAGAAAAGTGTGATAATTTAATTTGCACTTAAAAAAATAAATACTTGTTTTAATTAATTTCCCAGTCCAAATGTTTTGAGAGCTAGTCTTCCGAATCATTGAAGGTTGAACAATTAAACACCCCACTTCAACGAGAATCTAATCCTGGACCAATCCTTAAAAGCTACGTCCCTTTTGCCTTTTCCTCATGCGCACATACGTACGAGCTTTGGCACAAAAACGCGATATATCTGCCAAAGACATTATTCGCAGATGATGCATGGTGGATAGAACGGAATAATTGGGTTTGGCTAAAGCGTCAAAAGGAAGAGATCAAACAGTGAAGTAGTAAAGTGGATGCATGTACATGTATCATGTCGTGTTTTTTGTATTGTATTATTCCTTGTTAATTTCTATTGTATTATTCCTTGTTCACTACTTTTTTTTTTTTTCAATTTATGGTATCCCACATTAATGGACAAATTATTCGATCTGGCTAATTGGCCGGTTGGATCACTTCATGAGTTACCTGAATGATGCAGCTTTTATGCAATTATTAGGAAAGCATCGAGAACCCACGTTGATGAGTGGCAGATAGCTTGTGATTAGATGCCATTTCTGCTTACGTTATCCGAGTCTTAAGAAGTGACGAAGAGCCCTCTTGCGTCATTGCCATCTTCGGAGGGTGGCATCACGTAATTGCATCAGAATGATGCATGTAAGGGTTTTTGGAGCTGCTTCTCTTTAGGGGTGAAGATGGTTTCTGATAAGTATAATAATTTAATTATACGATGAAGTTACACTTTAAACTTTTAAACTTTTTTTGTTTTGTTTTGTAATTTATATCTTTATTTTGTCAATCTGGATACATTACAAATCAAATTATCAATATTTTAATTGGAAGAGAGCGTATACAGTGGAAATATATTGGGAGTTCAGTGAGCAATGTGTTAAATTTAGTAATTTGCGAGTGTAAATTGTAGAAAAGAGAAAAATAATAGTAAGAAGATTCAAGACCAGAACCTTAGTTTGGATGACAAAAGGAAACCACTTGCGTTATAAGGTCTGAGAAAGTAAGATATTTCAAATAAATACCATTCACGCTAGATGACATGAAAGAGCAAGATCAAACAGGTGCTGAAATAACCAAATCCTTGGAAAAATAATTTGATATGATATGAAATTCATAGGGTTTACAAACTGCCCCGTAAGGATCATTTGTTATCTTTTACACGAACCACAATATTTTCCTAGGCTTCTAACAGCCATCAGAACCAGCAACAAGTGTGTGTATGTAATCAAGGAAAACAATATTCAGGGTCACTAGGATCTAGAGGAACACAACGTCAGTGAACTCACAACTAAATGCCATACCAAATTATTTTCCACCAACTGAAACCCCTACAGGGGACGCTGTCATAGCTAAACATAAGGGGGGGGGGGGCAAATAACTGAAACTTACTGATTTGTGAACCAGATCATCTAACCTCTCACTCTGCATGCAAAATAATGAAATAACATCATTAATTAATTCACCCAGCCCCGAATACCAGGTAATCCAAATGTTTGATTTCTAAGAATGCAAGTAAAAATTTACAAAAGCGCATAACCTTTTCCAAAGATAATTTAGGATATTTATCTTACCACTCAAAGTAAAAGATCCCTTCGAGCAATTTGAAACCCCCAAAATGTACCATGGCAAAAACTCTAAATCTTGAATAACAAAAAGCAAAGAATAACTCAGAGAGCGAGGTGGAGTGGTATAAGCCACTGATAGAACAAGAAATCTTCTTTATATGTAATTTTTCAGGTCCAAAACGGAAAATGCTTGTTAGTTAGCCTTGGATATGCATGAGGAAGAATCTAGGCTAGTGGTGAAGCCGAAAGTGTTGCATCTACATATATGCAACTTTTAAATATTTCTTTTGACTTGCAGACCCACATACATCAGTCAATCCCTCGGAAATGGAATGGTTAATTTGGCACCGCCTTTACTCAATAACAGATTCCTTCAAATTTCCTGGAAAGGAACAGTAGCATCATGATTTGAATTCTTTGAAGCACTCATAAAGGCATATTGCATAAAAGTACTTTGGAAATGAAAGTATAGTTTGAGTAAGAATCTATGATTAGTGGGGTCCGATCGATCCCTTAATTTCTTTTTGAGGGAGTTGATGGACTGGAATCATATAGTTCTGATCATGACCGATCGGCATGTCATGGAGTTATGCTATTAGGATAGAAAAGAAAATATGATAAAAAAAAAAAGAGTGTCTAATAATGTGTTGAATGTTCAACTAACACCTGACGCCTTGTAGTAGAAGCTTGACCAGAAGATTTAAACGCCATTTTGGTTCGATATAAATCCTTTTTGAGATAAAAGTTGAAAATTGACAAGTGTGGCTAGCATCGAAGGTCGTAATTAAAATCAATGTTTGGAATGATTTATGAAGATTCTGTATTCGAGTTAAGGCTTGTTCAAAAGCTCTGTAAGGTGGTCAACGCATCAAATAGAGTACAATTGTGGAGCTTTCGAGACAAAGTTATGGTTAAATTACTCCAAGATGGTCAGGCTGGCTACTAATTTTGAGGTCTAGCGAGTTTTGGACAATATTGCTATTTTTAGCTTCTTCTTTTGTATCTTCAATAAGTTTTTTCATTTCCCTAAGAGTCTTTTATGTTTCTAAGTCTCAATTAATATTTTGAAGTTGTATTTCTCATTTACTCATGCTTGGAGGGTTGTTCCAAGCTTTGCTATTTAAATCCTTCCTAGGTGGAAAAATAGAGACTTGAGTGTTTAATATAACCACTACAAAAAAGTCACTTTGCATGTCAAAATATTTTCTCACCAGGTTTGTCACCTAAAACATGTCAGCAAAGGTTTTAGGTGACAATTTCGATGTTTTGTCTTAACACAAAACAATTTTACGAATCTCCTATTTGCTCTTATTTTAATGTATAATTGCACCTAGGGCTTATGATGTATCACCATGTTGTAAATAAACTGTCAAGGCCAACGTTTTCAACAAATAGACTCTTAAGGTCGAGTTCTCATAAAAAACAAGCCCCTCCATCCACTTCCAGTCAAACCGCTTAATTGCACTTGCTGACTATGATTTAAAATTTAGGGACCCCCATTTTTAAGTGGACAGGTGGCACTCATTGATTGGTTCTGACATTACAAGAAAATTGACCTTAGGTGTCAAATTTTCAGGTGTCAACAAAATTTGTCACCAAATCATGCCCTTCTCTGTCAAAATAAAAATTTCATTATGCAAGGTGTGCCAGGGACTATAAAACCATCCAGGTGTCCTTAAGCACATCTGCATGGTATTCAAGGGTGATAAAAGACAAAACGTCACATATTCATGACTAAAACATTCGTCAGCATCTGAAAGTGTCTGAACGGTTGTGAAGCCGTGGGCACATGTTTGGGTGACAAAACACCGTTGTCACCCTTCAATGACTCAGGTCAAATCATCACAAAATCTGTAACCCTATCCGCATGGTCTGATCATAACATCTGAACGATTGGGACAGTCGCGTATGATTGACACGCGTCAATTTCAGAAAATCATGGTGAACAATGCACGGCCACACGGGTCCCCCCATCCAGACGCGGATGGCTTAATCTCAACGTTTGGTGGTACTCCACGTTGCACGTTACCCATAGATGTCTGCACTGACTCATACCTTCCGATTGCCATCATTTCAAAAATATTTTACTAACCATTCACAATTTGCAATTTTATGCGAAAGAATCGATTGGTCCACATTGAAAACGGAAATGTCTGCATGGCATGAACAGTCCATCCAAACGATGTGGACGGATTTTAAAAAACATAGAAGCCATTTGAACGGCATTTTACATCGCTGTTTACACTATTTTCTCTCCTTTCTTAGACCTACATTCACATTTCTCGTCCAGCAGTCTTCGTTTTCTTTTGTTCTTCATATCCAGGTACGTTTCTTAAGTTTTTATTCGGTTTTTGGCATAAAAAATTTTTTTAAGTTATTTACATAGAAATTTTCATGAAGGATTTTCGGCCACCATTTGTTTGATGGCCAATATTTGTATTGATATGGATTGCCTAATGTTGTAGGATTGTTTAGGCTATAATTTTGTGTTGTTTGGTTGTTTGGGGAGTTTTGGAGGTGGGAGAGAGTCAGCCGTGGCTGAGTTGACTCGGTCTACTTCCCCACAACAGTCTTGACAGTTGAAGCCGTCCGAACAAATAGTTTTAAAGTTTCTAGTTAGGTTTTTAAACATTGCATTTTAGGATTAATGTGCGGACGTTATTTAGTGTGAGGACGGCTGTCATTATTATTCACCGTCGTTTAGTTTAAGATACTTATGTTTATGTTTTAAACTACGTTTTTTTAACAAAGGTTCAGACGGACTTTGTCACGTGCGGACTTGAGCTATTGTACGTTGTCGTTTGTCAAGGATATATACACAAGTTAAAAATTTATTTTTTTAGGAGTATTTTTGTTGCAAACGCTTATTAGAGTGTGTGCACGTCTTTTCAATACATTATGTCGTTTTACCACACGTCCGAACGTCTTACTTCGAGTGCAGACGTTTGTATCTTATACGCTATCGTTTGGTTGATGATCTATACGTATATGTTAAAAAAAATTTCTTAAGAGAAATTTGGTTGCGAAAGGTGTTTTAGACGTGCACACAAAACTTTACAAAAACTATGTCATTTCTTTGGCAGTTCAAACAGGTTTGTTTGTGCGTTGGGACATTTTCAGATATACGTTGTCATTTTATTTAGGATATATACACATATTAGAATTCTTTTTTAAGGATTATTTTTGTTGCGGATGGTTATGACAGCGTTCGCACGTTTATTCAATAAAACTAAGTCATTTTACACAGTGTTCGGATGTTAAATGAGATGTCCAAACCGTATTTTTTGATAATGTGTGAAAGGTATGTAACACCATGCGGACGGAAAATCCCTTACATTTTTTTGTTTTGTACAGATTGAAAAATGTCTAAACGCCACCGTTTGTCATCTACCTCATTTGCCGAGAGCTCTGCATAGGAAGCTCACCTGATGCGAGAGGAGCAGTTGGCCCAGGAGTGGGCTGAGTTCTTGAGCCCATCAGTCACTGTGGAGCATGAGGTTTATGTAGCTGACTTCGAGGAGTTGAGGTATCGGGGCGGGAGTATTGGCGATATTTTGGAGGATCAAGTTGGATCGAGTATCTAAAGAGAGAAGACGTGGCATCTGCAGATTTGGTTCGGGAGTTTTATGCAACCCTATTGGACGTTGTTCACATTATTGCCCAAGTATGGAGCTTTCCTATACGTGGGGTAAGATTTCTATTGTCAGCAAACATCCTGGCCAGATTTTTGGGGATGCTACTGATTGGAGCATTCCCTATAGTGGAGACGGAGAACAAGAAATTTGTGAAAGACGTATTCCGTACATTGATGGGCCGGGACGTGGTGGTCCTCAGAGCCTTCCAAAAACAAAAGCTAATGCTCCCATTTTGGTGTATTTTGCATCTGATCTTTGCGTAAACATCGAGCAAAAAATACACAACAGAGTGCCCTTTAGCGAGAGGCGAGCTGATGTTGTACGTGGCTAGATGAGGTATTTTGTATTTTCTGTTGTACATCTTCATGGGTCTTCGAGCTGAAGCGAAGACCAGTGGAACTACCCCGTTGCCGTACAGTCTACTCCTGACATAGTTCCTCCATGGTGTGGCTACTTGGATAGTCCAACGAAGGAAAGGAAGACGCCTATCAATCCCATCTGTCAGACTATTTTAAGTCGTTTCAAGGCTTAGATTAGGTGGCAGTAGCAACTACAGTGTCCTACTCCTAGAGAGCCGCAACTGAAGGAGCAGCCCCCTCGTCATGATGCCGGGGAGCAATCAGCCTGGACTAATGGTTTTATGTCTGACCTGAAGGTAATGGTCGATGCTGCTATTTTACAAACGCATCAGTTCTGCGTTGGGTTGTGACCCGTTTGACAGATATAGAGTCTCAAAAGGCAGGATTGTAGCCATTTCTCACTAACACTCCGGGCACTTTGTGTGTGATGTCAAGGAGGTTGGGCGCTATTGAGGATTACATGAGAAAGATGAATCAGAACTCGGGAGATGGATCCACTGAGCCCGATCCAAAGCCCGATTCTGTTTTATGATTTTATGTTATATTTTCATGTTATGTATATTTATGGTCGTACTAGATATTTACTTTTGACATTATAGTATAGTTTGTATTTGAAAATTTATTTTGATTTCACTTTATAATGGTTATTGCATGTCTTTTTTTATTATGGTTTAATATTTATGTTTGGATATGTTAAGTAAAAAAGAATATTAATTACATATGTTATTAAAAATAATTTTTTAATCACCGTAAATATGTTATTAAGAAATGAAATTTCATTATCACGTTATAAATAAATGAGAATTTTATGTTCGGACGTTAAGGACCGTTCGCACGGTCTATCAGTCTGAACGGCGACATTTTGTAAATGGAAAACGATGTCGCGTTAGTCGATAACGTGCATCCGCACGGTTTGGTGTGTTGTGCAGACATTCATGGGATTTTTTGACGTCGTTCAGTTGAGTTTAAAACTGTGTCGTTGGCAAGTACAAATAAATTGTTATATTTTATTCTTGACCGTCCAGACGGTTGGCTTTAAAGACAGCGTTGTCTCTTTTCTATAAAAACGGGGTCATTTGTTTAGCAAACGGATTGGAGTACCGTCCAAACGGATTCGAAATTCTTGATGGTAACTTTGGTGCCAAAATTATTCGTGCACTTATCATTCACTCGATATACACTCAAATCCTCCCTAAGCCATCATTTTCAGCCATTTCTTGTTGAGGAAGTGTCTGTAGGCTGATAGAAGAAGGTTGAAGCATAGATTGAAGTAGTTTTGGGTGTATTTGGAAGCATTTTGAGGTACGGTATTTTACGATTTTTGTGGGTTTTGAATGGAAATGTGTTGTTTTGATTGATATTTGATTGTTTAATTCTTTGGGTAGGTTAAAAATATGTTCGGTATTGATTGAGTACGAAATGGTGATGTAAAACGTGTTATTTTGGAATTCAAATCGGTCTGTGGAGAGTTGAAGGATTTGTTCTTTGACAATTGCAGTCCGGATGCTTACTGTTGCCATCCGAACGGTCTATTTGGCAATTGAAACCGTTCGGACGTTCTGCATGGGGTGCAAACATGATTCACGAAATGTTTGCATTTTGTGACTATGGCTGTACGAACGATTGTTAGTCCGAATGGACGGTTTTGCTTAAAGTTTATTTAATATTGATTTTGTTTTGCTTGTTATAATTGCCGAACGCACAATAATTCCTAAATTGTCCAAGTTATGGACAGTTTTGGATTAGACTATCTGTAATGTATGTAAATGTTCTCGTCATTGTGTGTGACGTAGTTAGAAATTTTGACAGCGCTCTCTTTTTGTCCTTCGGAGACATATTCAGTGTTGTGCTTACACACTTGCCTCTTGACGGCGAGTTTGGGTCTAGCTTCTGATGGATTGAATCTGTTCGAGAACACGAGTTTGTCATACAGTATATGGCTTGTCGTCTCAACCCCATACAATCTACCTCCGTCGAAGTGTATGAAAGATTCTAGTTTTATGCTGTCACTGCTTATTCCAAGGGATAGAAGTCCGAGAAATGCTATCGATGTGTATTTATAGCCCTTAAAAGATGAGTTAAAGGAGTTATGTGAGGATGGAATGCAAACATATGATGTGGTGGACAAAGGTACATTTAATTTACGCGCAGCATTGCTCTGGACAATAAACGACTTCCAAGCCTATGGTAATCTATTCGGATGGAGTACGAAAGGAAAGTTAGCATGCCTAACTTGTAATGCGGACACAACATCTTCATCGCTGAAAAAAAGAGGTAAACATTACTTCTTGGGACATCCCCGGTATTTGCCTGTTTCACATCTAGTAAAGGCACAATTTGGACATATTTAATGGGAATAAAGAATTTTGATTGGGGCCTAAAGAGTTGATTGGACAAGACTTACTTGAGCAACTTGCATCGGTAGATGTGATGCCTTTTGGAAAGACGCAGAAGAATAGGAAACAGACTGTGTGACGAGTTGAGTTGGACAAAACGGAGTATATTCTTTGAGTTGTCGTATTGACCAGAATTAAAACTATGAAACAATTTGGACGTGATGCATATAGAGAAGAATATCTGTGATAATGTATTGGGGACTTTGCTAATCATTGATGGGAAAAAGAAGGATAATGTTAGTGCTCGGAGAGATTTGACATTAATGGGAATAAAGAAAGAGTTGCATCTACAAGTGCAGGGTCAATACGAGGTCATGCCTCATGCGTCTTTCACATTTACAAAAAAGGAGCGTAGGAAGTGTTGTCAATAGTTGAAAGGGGTGAAGTTTCCTGACGGGTATGCAGCAAATATATCCTGATGCATGAATGTGAAAGAATGCAAAATATTGGGTATGAAAAGTCATGATTGTAACATTATGCTTTAACAACTATTTTCAGCGATGATACATGGGTTATTGGACCCAAAAGTATGTACAGTGTTGACAAAACTAAGCTTATTCTTCAGGGGTTTGTGTTATAGAACTGTAAAAGTAGAGGTTGGAGAGTCGTTGCAATAAGATATCAAATTGATCTTTTGTAAGTTGGAGCACATATTTCGCCTATCATTTTTCACTGTAATGGTTCATTTAGTGGTCCACTTGCCTTCGGAAGTTTAACTTGTGAGACCTGTACAATATCGGTAATGTATCCAATGGAAAGGTATATGGGGAAGATGAAACATTTCGTGAAGAACAAGACACGGGTTAAGGAGTCCATAGCAAAAAATTACTTATTGAATGAATATCTAACATTTTGCTCTATGTACCTCCGTGGAGTTAAGATGCGATTTAATAGAAAAGAGAGGAATTATGCCGAAGTTGATGACCAAGGAGTACAGATGGACCGGCTTTCTGTGTTTCATGTGAATGTTTATCTGTTAGGAGCAAGCAAGGGCCATGATTTGGACAGGAAGGACTTCACTAAAACAGAGTGGTATATACTTAATAACTGTGTAGAACTCAGCCCACATTTAGAGTAAGCGAATTTTCGTCATTTGATTGTTATTGTCCAAAGTTTTTATAGTGCACTTTTTTTACAAATGTTTGTTCGTAGTGAACATCTATATGAACTTAGACAACAATCACAAGTAGATGTTGAGTGAAGGCACGAAGCAAAAGATTTATATCCAGTCGAGATGTCAAATGATTTATATGCATTGGCATCCGGACCAGATCAATGAGTACTTTCCTATTCTAGATGCATAGTTAATGGACTTCGGTTTCATACAAGTCAACGTCAAAAATTTCGTAGTACACAGAATGACAGTGTGGTTCTTCCGAGAGACCATGATGGGAAAGACGTTGATTTTTATGGTCAAGTTGTGGACATTTATACACTAAAGTACCTACGCGGGAATATAGTTTATTTATTCAAGTGCGAGTGGTTTGATTTGAGCACCCAAAACTATGGTCTTCACAAAAGTTAACGGTTCATTAGCATCAACACATCACGAAAGTGGTATAAAGACGATCTGTTCATGCTTGTATCTCAAGGTGGTCAAGTATTTTATCTTGATGATATGAAGTTGGGCGGCCACTAGAAGATAGTTTACAAAATAATAAGCAAAAATACATATGCTATGCCCGATGTTGGAGAAGAGGACGACGAAAAGAGGGTAGGACCTGCGAACCAGGAAGAGAGGGCAGGACTGTAAATCCCAGAAGCATACCAGGAAAACGAGTCGGTTTCTCTTTTTGTAGATTTCAGGAATTTCAACTTGATTCCTTTGAGTAGGCATAACATCGATTCGCTTCTACACATCACTGATGACACTGAGACACGACGTCGTGCTATATCTATATCGGATAGTGATAGCTCCGAAGAGTCTGACTTCGATTATTAAAGTGATAGCTATGAATCTCTGTTGTTTATGTTATGTTTATTTCTCTGACAATTATAGAGTTTCTCACTTGTTTTGTTTGTGCAGTCATAGGATACCATCATGGCAGCTGGAGGAAAATGTCTTCGTTGTGATTCAGATGCTAGTGTTTTACCTTAATAACGTTTTTGTTCATGTATAGCGACCTCTGGGATTAGACATGTAAGGGGTAGGACGCACGGGCTTGCATTAGAGAAGGCTCATATTGCAGGAAAGCTTAGCATCCATATTCCCGATGGCCATACAAGTGGTGATGACAAGGCATCTTTGATGCTTTCTAGTCATATTGGTTCACTCGTCCGATCACATGTCCCGTTTGATGTGGTCAACTGGTCCAAAGTCCCCGATGATGTTAAGTCTTACGTCATGAACAAAGTATTGGTAAGTGAGACTTAATGAAAATTAGACTTTTTTTACTAATTATAATTATTGATTAATTATACTAACATGGTTCATTTCAGGATGACTTTAACTTGGATTATTATCGGTCAGAGGATCGCAACACTGTGATGTCTACAATGAACATAGCATACAAGACGCATCAGAACAAAATGCACCAGTACTACACTTTGTTTCCCACCAAAGAAGTCCATACCCTAACATGAAAAAGGAAGAACGGGCTCTTATTTGCAAATTATTTAGTACTGAAGAATTCCAGGTAGAAATGTTTATGCTAATATTTTTATTTACTAACTCAATAGATATGTATTTTAGAGAATGAGTGAAATCAACCGCCAGAATAGGGCTAAGCTAACGGTTGCTCGCACTTCTGGCGCTCGGTCTTTCCAACAAGCTCAAGTTCTGATAGTTATAATCAACTCAAATATTTAAGTGTATTTTTGTTGTTACAGCATTATGTTATTAATGGATTTGATTATATATATATATATATATAATTTTTTAGTGTGCAGAAAGATGCAGAAACTGATCAGATTAATCCTGCATTGACGTACAAGAAAACACATATTAATAAGGACAACGAGTGGACATCCGATACTGCAGGGGAACATTTTGTAAGTTCATATTATGCATTATTAATTTTTTATATTTAAAAAGTATTAATTTTCACAATGTTCTTCTTCACTTGTAGGAAAAGATGGAGGTGCTACAATTACAGCACGAGTCTGAGGGAAGGTTATTCATAGAAGTGGAGATCTTCACAAAGGTCTTGGGAATGAAAGCGGGTTATGTCCATGGTTTAGGCCGTTCAATGTGGCAAGTTGGATTATCGTCTTTAATGTCGTCCGTTGATCTGGCCCAAAGATTGGAAGATGCAAGAATGGAGATAGAGGAGATGAGGGCTAGACAGAAAAAATATGATGAGTTAGTTATGAGGCAGGCAGAAATGGAGAGGGTGATGCGAGAGCAGTAGCAGCATTTAATAGAGCAGAAGCAGCACTTAGAGAAGCAACAACGAAAGCAATAAGCGGAGCAAGAACAGAGGTTCCAGCTATTGCAAGCAGAAATGCGTGAGCAGATGATGGAAGACGTATGGAAGGTGACAGTGCATTTCACTCCCTAACGCAAATTTGGGTAGATTGTTTATTCAGACTTGATTTCGATTATTTATTTATTTACTGTTGAGTCAATTAGATATTTGTAGACCATTACTGATTTATATTATATTTAATATGATGTCTTCATATTCATGTCTAATCTAATTTTAAATGCATAATTAAATAATTTTAATTCACATATTTAATATTATAATTTATGAACTGTCCGGACAGATTAACAACGTCCTGACGTTTGGCGTGATATTTTACTCGTTCGCACGCTACAAAATTAGCATCCGCACAGGTTACCCATAAATAACGTCCGGATGTTATTTCACTATCCCCACGTCCACTTTTAGCCATTGTCCGAGCGTTCTTGAGCCATTCGCACATTATATACGTGGCATTTTCATTTTTCATAAAATAAAAACAACCGGCGTCCGCACACAAATTCACCTGCCCCACATCTGTGTCTAACCGGTGTCCGCAAGTTCTAGAGTTGTTCGCACACTATATTCGTTAGATTTTCTTTTTAAAAAATATAAAAACAATAAGTGTCTGCATGTGATGTAGTAGCATGCGGAGGCTAAATCTACTGTCAAAATTTACTTTTTGACACTGAAATTGATCCCGTGCGAACTGATACTAAAGATGGTCACATGTGTTTTCCTTGACATAATTGGTTTTGTCATGTAATACATTCATGTTCTCACAAGACATGCCACACAAAATAAAAAGCCGCCCGAACTGTATGAGTTGGCGTCTGGACACTAGTTCTTGAGGAAACTCAGAATTTGTCATCAAAGAACAAGGGTGACACACTTCTTCTGTCAAACTGGGTGTCAAAATATTTTTGACAGCAATGAGTTTTGGTGATAAATTATTAACTTTAGGTGACGAAAAAATTTTACACCAAACACTATTTTCTTGTAGTGTGACGTGGATTTTGAAAAAAGTATGGATACTATATAAATATAAAAGCAGTTCCGTATTTTGTAAGGTTGGAATCGTCATGACATTTTGCTGGAATGCCAAACCAAGAAATGTTGGGTGGTCTAAAAATAGTCCGTATACGTCAATATATATAGATCATACAAATCCATATCTTGAAGGTTGGAATAAAATTCATCACCTTTTTGGCTGAAACATATGGCATATATAACGGAAAATTTCATCGGACAAGAACAACTCAAAGAACGAGGTGGAGTGGTATAAGCCACTGATAGAACAAGAAATCTTCTTTATATGTAATTTTTCAGGTACAAAAAGTAATAATTCTTGTTAGTTAGCCTTGGATATGCATGAGGAAGAATCTAGGCTAGTGGTGAAGCCGAGAGTGTTGCATCTTATACACATATGCAACTTTTAAATATTTCTTTTGGCTTGCGGACCCACATACATCAATCAATCCCTCGGCAATGCAGTTAGGCACCGCCTTTACTCGATAACAGATTCCCTCAAATTTCCTAGAAAGGAACAAGATCATCATGATTCGAATTCTTTGAAGCACTCATAAAGGCATATTGCATGTTTGGTTCAATAAAAAACCCTTTCTGAGATAAAAGTTGAAAATATTTTCTAAAAAAGTTGCAATTTTTCCATAACTCATATCTTAAAACAATCCCTAAAAACTACAAATTAACCCCGCAGCCAAAACTAAAAATCTATGTTGTTGTATTGGAAACCTTATCGAAAAATAGATCTGGAAATCACCTTTGCTGCAAATGGAACTACAATTAGTGTACTTGACCAAGTACTCTATTTGAACATGTCAAATCTGTTCTAACATACATGTATGTGATTTGAATATTAACATGTGTTGTGTTTCAAAATTGCCACGGCCCGAACGCTAGTTTGAAAGGGGCTAATGACGGCTACAAGTGCTCTCCATGACAATCGTTCCAGCACATTTAATTTAGTACTGCAACGGGCTTTTTTTTTATCATTATTAAGAAAATATGAGTCACTTTTAGTTTCTGAAAATACTACTAAAAATATATTTTCTTACTGCTTGTTGACACATAGACCCTCACGCATTCTTACATAGTGTACAAATATGAAAGTAAATATACGCATAATACAAACATATACCTATCCACATAACATGCATTGAGAAACATTTAGAAATTTAATCTCAAACAATAACTAAAGCAATAAGGGGAGGGTGCCCTCATCAGCCTCCTCCTCATATCCTGGGTTTTGTTCATAATTTTTTTCACCTAGAGCGTCATATGAAATGATTCAGTTAAAAATACTGTGAGTCGAATGACTTAGTAAGGGATGATTAATGAATTGAAACATGTGTGACTTAAAGCATGATCATGAATGATAGGTATATATGTGTCAAAAATAAATGCATGTTTATGCATGAGACTCTTATACTTAAAAGTTGGTTTAAAAGTCTTTTCATCTTTATTTGGGCTACTTCTACCGCTCCATTTACCCTTGAAGTCAAGTCTTGCGCGTTCCCTTTTCTCTTAAGAACATGTCATTTGGTCGAGCTAGCCCTTCTTGTGGCCTCAAGCCTAATGGCTAGACACGACCCTTGGAGGTCCACACCTTCTTGCATTCGTACTTTAGTGTGGTTGCACATACCTCAAGGACTACCCATCCTTCTCGCATTCATCCTTCGAAGTCGATGCACCTTTCATACTTAGATACGGTACCGATCATCCTATTTAGCCCCATAATATAACATCTCATTTCATTTGCATTAAAATTTACCTTTCATCTTTTGAGAAAATCAATGCAAATGCTTATGAAGTGCTTAATGATAAATATTCATGCTGCGTATCATTCTAAATTTTTGAAAAATATAATTTTTCACTTACTTTATTTACTCGAGCTTGTGGTGGTTTCTTGCCTACAAGTGAGTCATACTAAAGTTGTCAATCAAACGGTTTAGAAATTCACTTGATGCAACAAAACAATCATTAATTTCAACATAAACATGTTATACTAAGTTTCATGATATCAAAGTAGTGGTTCAAAAATCTAAAATTCTATTTTAATGCCATTGAACCCAATAAAATTTGGTGCCAAAAAGATCCTCAAACTTGAGGCTATAACATACTAAAATTTCATGTAATTTAGAGCTTGTTTGACACTAAAAAAGTTTATTTGAAAATACAAGTTGCTAGAGCGTCCAAGCTGACAACATCCTCAACATCTCTACCTTTAATAATTTGACTTCGAATTGCACGAAACAGGTTTTGAAACTTTCCTCTTTCATAGCCTAAAATTCCAAAATAAGATTCATAAAAATATAATCTGATTTACTATTTTAAAAATACTTAGCAATAGATAAAAATCAAAGAATAAACCCTGTTGTCTCTGGATTGACCCTTTCTAAATTTGAAATTTGTAACTAATTTATCTTTGCTCCAAATTACAGAATACTCTCACTTTCTAAACAAAATAACTATAAATAACTTATTTATCTTTTTTATTTTTATTTTTATTTTTATTTTTTGAATATCATTAAAACTATAAAATAATATTATTTTATTTAATAAAATATAAATCATTCAAAATTTTAATCAACCAAACAAACCCTTACAACAAAAAAATATTTAAATCTTAAAATTTGAAATTTGAAATTTGAAATTTAAATCCAAAACTAAAACCAAAACCACAACTCTTTACCAAACAGTCCCCATGGATTTCTATGACTTAATTTATTACGGGGGCTCACTCTCTTCGACGTCTCAAGCAGGCCTTAAAAACAATCATTCCTAGAGGCCCTTCCAAAACACCCTCTACTAGTCCCAGAACAAAAATTTGCCACTTTTAAAGATAATTTTCTAACTTCAATAGTGATCGATCGGTATTGTAACCGTCTGCAAATACGAAAGGCTGATCGATCGTCAATATATGACGATCGATCGGTACGTGTAACCGTCACTTTTTTTGAATCGTCGTTCAACGAATGAGAAGACGCCACGAAATCTCTCGAATCCTCTCAAAGTGCAAGGAGCCATTTCGTGCTGCATTTTCTTTCAAAGTACGTGGAATCATCCTTCATTGTCTTCTACGTCAAAGGTACGTACTTATATTATTTTTTAAGCAATATTAAGCGGTTGTTCAGTAGCGAATTTTTAGTTTACGTTTTCTAATTTGCTATATCATCCATTTAGGGCCGTAAAATATATTTATTTTATTGTTGATGCATGTTTTAAGAGTTTAGGAGTGTTTTGGGATCAATTTTGGGTGATTTTGGGCCTGTTTTGGGGTTTGGAACGTCTGTGTGTATTTGTTCCCGTAACGATCGATCGCCTCCATAGGCGATCGATCGCTGTGTAAGTGCTAGGTCCAATGATCGATCGGTTAAATTCACCGATCGATCGCTGAATTTGGTACGGAGTGATCGATGCGTTAGTGAGCGATTGATTGACTCCTCAAAACTGTGCGTTTCAATTCGGGCTCAATCAATCGTTTATATAGACGATCGATTGTTATTGTTATCGATCGATCGCTTACACCTAAGCGATCGATTGGTAACCTACGATGTGAAGTGTAGTGTTTTGATTAAGCGGTGATCGATCGTATTTGTGGCGATCGATCCCTTAGTGATACTGTGCGTTTGGTTGCGTGGACGATCGATCGTCTGTGCACTGAAACGCGTCATTTATCGATAGCGTTCGATCGGTCAAATGGATTGATCGATCGCCATTTAGTGATCGATCAGCACATTTAATGATCGATCGGAACATTTAGAAATGATCGATAGGTACATTTAGTGATCGATTGGTGATCGATCGATCGGCACATTTAGTGATCAATCGATCATGTAGTTACAAACTATCGTTGTTTGTTTCAACTTCATTAATAATTACGTGATTGTGATTACTTTTTTTTTTAAGTAATACGTTATTATGATTGCTTATTAACACATATTTATATACAACTTTTGCAGTATACATAAAATGTCAGGAGTTAAGCGTGCACGCACAACAAGAACCAGGACGGGATCGTCGTCCCAAGAGCAAGAAGTCGCTGATCCAATGATGACCTTGGAGAGGCAAATGGAGTACATGAGGGGGCGGCCAGTGGCCAAAGAGCGTCCTGTGACGTTCTCTGATTTTGACAGCTATTGTACGAGGAGCACTCCCTCTACCAGCTCTTCAAGTACTAAGGATTTCTTCATCAACTCTAGTGGACTGAGGGGTTTTGCGTGGACGCAGTTGTGCAAGATTTCTTCTGTGTACTAGTCTCGGCTGATAGAGCACCTGAGGTGCAGCTAGAGGTGCAAGGCGTGCAGTTCTTATTCTCGGCAGACGTCATTGCCGATTTCTTAAACTGCCCCTGCCCAAGAGCCCCTGTTTCCCGACGGTACCCCTGATTGATGAACAGAAGACATCATAGCAAGATTTGTGGACGCTGATGACTGGGAAGACCTCTGCAGTGGTGGGTAGCATAATCAAGCAAAGTGAGTTCAGTGAGTTTTGGCAGATTTTACACCTTATCTGGACGCCAAACGTCGATGGCAGAACTCATTCCACCAAGTGTCCGTTCACGAGAGCTCAGTGCATGCTCTTACTGGGTCAGCAGACGCGGATAGATTTTCCGTTGTACATGTTCGAGCTGATTATGGATGAGGCTTAGGAAATTAAGGAATATAGCCTCCCATACGGCGTGTTTCTAACTCAGTTCCTCATTTCTTGGGAGTCATGATCGCTGCCTCGGATACACGTAAGGAGTTAAGAGTGTGCTGAACAAGTTCACTTTGTCCAGGAGCTGGGGCCAGGAGGGGGCATTGACTCGACGGTTTGCTCGTAGAGCAGCGGCGACCGCAGAGGAGGCATCACAGCCTTCAACATCAGCGTCAGAGACACCTATGGAGACGGGAGCACCTGCAGTGCCTCCTCCATGGGTGGCCCAGCTATTTGCGGACCTCGACAGCCGTGTTGGCGCGACTATGAAGGCCACTCTACAACCTGTTGAGAGGCAGATGCAGTCATTAGAGGAGCAGCTGAAGGAGCTCCAGACCGCCTTCGATGGGGAGTGCACTGTGACAATGCTGAGCAACAAGTCGGTCGTGGCTCATATGGCGGACGTCAACGAGCAGCTGGAAGAAATTAAAAAGACTCTGGATGATTTCAAGATGGAGGCAGATCCACAGAGGATTCCCGGAGATATTCCTGATGACGTGGCCACTTTTCGTGATGCTGTTCGACGTTGATGATTTTTATGTTATTTTTTTATATCTATTTGGGACATACATTTTGATTTATGATTTTATTTATCTATTTGAGACATTTTGTGTTTATTTGGATTTAATTTTTTTATTTACATATTTGAGACATTTCTGTTTATCTGTGGATATGCAGAAGAAACTTTGATTACCATTTACGTGTTTTTCTATTTGTATTTCTTTATCGACACTTATATAAGTAAAATGACCAATATACCCTTTGGTCAGCAAAAATAACGAAATAAGTGGTTTATCAAATAACTAATATAAGAATTTAACAAGAAATCATTTTTTATTTTTCTGTTTTGCAACTAAATACAGCGATCGATTGCTAAGTGCACACCGATCCATCGGTGTTATCCGTCGTCGTTTGGGTGCACTAACCGATCGATCGGTATATACACCGATCGATCGCTACATTAGTTTTTAATCAAACCCTCATTTTTTTAAATAATGTGAGTTTAAATGATTAGAAACATAGAAATATATATTAACAAAGTATGTTAGGATGTATTTAGATTACATAAAAACATATCAAGTACATATCATTAATTTTTAAGAAAGCATTTATAAGTTATACATGTTACAACATAGATGCATTTTGTTTGTGTTAGTATGAGTAAGGTATTAAGATGTTAGAAATTAGTGACATAACGCTTATTTAACACATGATTATAATTCATCAGTATGAGGTATGCATTAATATGATATTATAAGTAAATTAATTTAATAATTAAGTCATTTTTTAGGCTAAAAACCATTTTTTAATAATTAGGTTAACCGATCGATTGCGTTATTGGCGATCGATCGGTACATAACGGTGTCGTTTAATATTTTGGTACCAATGGATCGTTAATTTTGGGGCTTCATGCGATATCTTATTTATTCTCGGCAACGATCAATCATTAATAATACCGATCGATTGGTCTAAAATGTGGGCGGGAATTTCATGCTTGGTGCGATCGATCGGTAATATTAACGATCGATCGGTGTTTATCGCGCTTGAAATGCCAGATGCTCTAAAGCCGTGGGTGAAGCAAAAAACACCCACAGTAAGAGGAAACTAGAGACTCGCGGCAAGGAGCCATTTTTCCCTTTAATTTTGTCTAAATACCATCTTTTAGTTGTGAGAGTGTTTAGAAGTCCTTAAGGTTAAGCCCAAGCTCAAATTCATTGGTTTTTTAACCGGGTGAGTATTGAAAAATTTGGGCGACATTTGTGAGATTTTGGTGTGAATTTAGTTCGTTTTGGTCTACATTTCGTGCAAAAGGTAATATCCTCAACCTACAGTACGATTTATGAATTATTTCATTGGTTATTTGGTGTTATTTTTATTTGTCTATTCGTGGGTGTTGTGGATTGGATTTGTGTTGATTAGAGCTTCTTAGAGTATTTTTAATATGTATATTAGAATTAGTATTGCATGAGAATGATTTGTGAGTGTTTTGGGCGTGGATTTGAGTGTGTGGGAGGCTGGCAAGCTGTTTTGTTGATCTGGGTTAGTCACGATCGATCACCAGATTCTGACGATCGATCGTGTGTTAGATGGAGGTTCAGCGATCGATCGTCTATATAATGACAATCAATCGGTCTTGAAATACAATCGATCGTCTATAGTATCGATCGATCGCGGGTTAGGGCAGATTGCAAGTTATTGACCTTGTGTAGCATTTATTATATTCTCATATTTAATTGTGAAGTGCTTAAGTTCTAGAAATGAATCATGAAGTTTGAGAAGCCTGGAGGATGATTACAGGAGTTTTTTTTTCAATAGTGATACATGTATTATGTTTGAGCTTTATATTGAATGTTTGATTATTGAAGTGCTTGAGTTCTGGAAATAAATTATGCAGTTTAAGAAGCATGGAGGATGAATATTGGAGTGTTTTTGACTTGTTATGTTTGAGTTTATTTTTGGGATATAATGTGTGTACCCGTAGACCCGTTCAAGGGTTAAGACGCGATAAATATGCATTTATCACGTAATAACCCTTGAATTGTCCAATATATGGACAGTTTGAGATTGTGTATTCGTGGTTGGACGAGTTCGGTACTTGTGTCCTGTCCTGTCTTGGAGGAAATTCGGTATCATCTACCTTTTGTCTTCTGGGTATACTACTAGCATTGGTGTATGACGTCATACAACTATCGTTGATGACGTTTGCCTCCAACGCTGGTGCGTGTATTTGGGGACTGGGGGGAGATGCTGCCGAATTTTTTCGAGGTATGGATAGACACAAGTTGAACTGATGTTCAACTCCAAATGCACAATCTTGAATGGGATAGGACCTATCAGCTGGGCTTAAAGTCAAGTTACAATGATTGGGTGTTTATGAATTACTTAATTCGTGTATTTTTTTAGATTGGTGGCGATGGATAAAAGTTAGGTTTACGAGAAAAATTGGTTTGGTGAAAAGTATGTGGAGGGGGTCCGTGGGTTTGTCGGTATGGCTACTTGTTGTGTAGACTCTCGAGGTTAGATTAGATGTCCGTGTCGAAAGTGCAGAAATGTAGTGTTTCAAGTGTTGGATAAAATGGAAGATCATATATACATTAATGGGTTTGATGTGAGCTATAAGTCATGGGTGTTTCACGGGGAGGGTATTCAACTTACTTCAAGTTGAGTCAAGAGTCCAGTGCGAGCTTACCATATAGTGATGATGATTTAGAAGGAGATAACTCTGATAGAATGGAGGAAATGTTAACCGATGTTTGTGCCGGATTAGATGGTGGGGCGGCAAGGGTTGAAACGGAGAACCCTAATATTAAGGAAACCCCCACTTGGGGACCGGAGGCTTCAACACCACTTAATAAATTATGGGAAGAGGCAGAACATGAATTGTATCCTGGATGTACCAAGTTTAGTAAGTTGTCATTTACGGTCCGGTTGTTGCACGTGAAGTCAGAGAATAAGTTGTCGGTTAAGGCATTTGATATGGTATTACAATTGATTAAGGAGGCATTGCCAGAGGGGAAACGCTACCAGGATCATATTACGAGGCTAAACAATTGTGAAAGGATCTTGGGTTTAGTTATGACAAAATCCATGCATGTCAAAATGATTGTGTGTTGTTTTGGAAGGAAAACAGTGAGTTAGACAGATGTCTGATATGTGGGGTGTCCCGGTGGAAATTCGAAAATGATTTACGCAATCGAATTCCCAGAAAAGTGTTGCGTCATTTCCCTTTAATCCCTAGACTTAAACATTTGTTTACCATAAAAGATGCAGCAATTGACATGAGATGGCTTAAGGAAAAACGGGTCAATGATGGGAAGAGTTTAAGGCATCCTGCAGATTCATTGGTTTGGAAGAATTTTGATAAGGACCATGATTGGTTTGCTCAAGATGCCCGCAACGTCCGCCTTGGTCTTGCTTCTGAAGGGTTTAATCCGTTCAGAAACATGAGCAATGCGTACAGTATTTGGCCGGTCGTTGTGTTTCCATAGTAGTTGGGCGATAACGTGTAAGAATCAAATTCTGATTAATAATTTCTTTCATGTATATTTTTCTTTCTAATGATGATGTTTGTTGAATTATTTTTACTGTTACTGTCTCATTTACCATATCTTTATCGTTTATTTTGTTATGTCACAGCTTCTACGGTGAAATGAAGCGTCGACGAGAATTACCTGCAGTTACTTCTAGACAGTAGCATAGTATGAGTCCGATCCCGAGTCCTACGCTGAGCGCTCCTTCTCCGAGAGTGAATGAAGGCATGAGTCAAGGCACGCCAGCTTGTCCTTGTAGTTGTGCATTTTCAATTTCCTTAAGTTAACCACCCAACTAACTTTGTTAGTTTTATTTTATGTAGCGACATTAGCTTCTAAACGTGGGCGAGGTAGGACACGTGGAGTCAGTTTGGAGAAGAGTCTTGGGTCTGGGTCCGGGTCCGTGAAACTATCGGTGCATATCCCGGAGGAAGAGTGTGGACGAGTCTCTTCCACTGCTGCCACTCTATCGACGAAGATTGGAATGTTGGTCTGAGGGCTGATTCCGATCTCAGTTAACAAGTGGGTTGATGTTCCTATAGAAGTGAAGGAGTACATTATGGATCGGGTGTTGGTATGATTAAATTCGTAAACATAAATTTTTGGTGGACGCATTTCGTTTATCATTGTAATATTGTATGTTTTGGTACTTATGCAGGACCACTTAGACCTTGACTAAACCCGTCATGAGGACGTGAGGACGGTGGTCGAGACTATGATGACAGCACGTCGAACACACTGCAACAAAATGCATGCGTATTTTAAGAAGTTCCAGAGTAAAGAAGCGGCGTTGCTGAAGCCACACCCTGATACCACAGAAGAACAGTGGAAGGAGTTATGCAGATCTGTTCACCAGCGAAGCATTTATGGTACGTGATTACAAAAACTTGATGCTTAAATATTACATTCTTTTAATATTTAATTACTTAAAATATCGCAGAAACGGAGCGAGCAAAATAAGAAGAATAGATCAAAGTTGACTGTGAACCACGCTGCTGGGTCGCGCTCGTTCCAGCACATACGAGCTTGCATGGTAAGTTAACAACTAAATCTTAGATTTTATTGATATTGTTTGTCAATAACTTTATTCTATTGTCATGTAGAAAAATCAAGAAAGTGGCAATATCAATCCTGCAGAGCTATATAAAAAGAATTATACAAACAAAGATGGGATTTGGACCTCGGAAGAAGCGAGAGAAATTTATGTAAGTCGCTTTCATTTTAATCTACTTTATGTAATTTATGTATAGTTTATTTACATTAATCTTTCTGGTAATTATTTTCATTTTTTCAGGAACGGATGGATGCCTTCCAGCGTCAGTGTGATTTAGAAGTCGGGATATGTTCGGGGATTAGGACGGGCGGTTAAGCCTCCGCCTTCATCAACTTTGACTACACAGTCTTCTGATCTACAGCACCAGCTAGCAAAGGCAAGGGATGAGATAGAGGCGATGAGAGCTGCTAGAGAAAAAGACTTGCAAGAATTTGTGAAGAAGCAAGCTGAGATGGAGGCCAAGCTGAGGGACCACTGTGAGGAGCAGTGGGTGGAGCAGGAGTGCATCCAGTTGGAGCAGGAGGAGCGCATGAAAAGGGAGCAAGAGCGCATGCGAATAGAGCACGAGGAGCGCATGCAACAGGAACAAGAGCACATGCGAAAGGAGCAAGAGCGCTTACGGGCAGAAATATCGAAGGAACTGGAGAAGAAAATGTCCTCTGTCATGGAGACGGATATGAGCGACATGTCAAAACGACTATTCAGCCAGTTTGGGGGTTCAAAAAGGTAGATGCATGTATATTGTAATAACTTTTTAATTATGTATTATTACGATATTATTTTCGATTTAATTATGGATCACTATATGTTATTATTGATGTTTATTAATGTGAGTATTGTATTCTTATTATAAAATGTACGTGTTATATAATATTTTCCATTATTATTGTTTTAAAAAAAAAACCATTCTCTCACCACTGTTCGATCGGCATATTCAGCGATCGATCGGTTGTTGTTCACCGATCGATCGTCAAATACCACCGATCGATCGGTTCATAAATTAATGTTCCATCCCTGAATTAAACGACCGATCGTCCATGGCATAACGATCGATCGTGATACTTTAGTGATCGATCGCTTATATAAAGCGTCCGATCGTCGTTGCTGAAGCGATCAATCGTCTATTTCTTATCGTGCGATCATTTAAATGTGTCGATCAATCACCAGTACATAACCGATTGATCGTCAATACGTACCGATCGATCACCTTCCAATCGATCCATCACTTTGTTTTCACCGACCGATTGTGACAAGTATCGATCGATCAATATATTTAGTGACGAAAAATGTCCATCACTAAAAAATTTTCGTGACGAAATTCGAGTTTCATCACGAAATACATTTCGTGACGCTCATTCACCGACAGAGCTCGTGACGAAAATATTTCGTCACTAATACTTTTAGTGACGAAATATTAACTTTTAGTGACAAAAACTTTTTTCACTAAAAGGCAATTTTTTTGTAGTGTATCCATTTTGTTGTCACCATCAATTAATATTCGAATAAGTCTCTTGCCTACATATTATTCAAGATATTGCTCCCAAATCCCTTCTAACTATTATAATTAAAATATGTTTTATACTTATCCCTCACTGATGGTAAACTGTAGTGCTGGTATATTTGAGTCCTATATGTTAGAGAATATAATTCAAATAATAAAATCTTCCTCTTCCTATTAACTTAAACTTTTGGGATGAGTGGTAAATTCACATGGTATCAGAACTAAGGTCCTAAGTTCAAGACGTGACTCCGCACTCTACCTCTATTTCAATTAAATATTGCACGTGTTGGGCCTTCCAATTAAAGGAGAGTCCAGCTCATATGTGAGGGAGAATGTTAGAGAATATAATTCAAATAATAAAATTTTATTCTTCCTAACTTAGTGTGTAGATTCATACAATAAATTAACATATTTTCCTTTGTCCAAGTTATATATCAAGTTAAAACATAAAGATGTAGCCTTAAAGTTTTATATAGTGTACACTTAGGAAGTTAGGCCTCTCTAAACCATCTGAAATCTTTTCTTCTCTCTTTTTTTCTAGTTAAACATTTGCTTTTATATTTTCTACAACTATGTTCTAAACCATCTTTGCAAAAAATAATATCTCCACTTTCTAATTATATGAAACCATAATTTTAACTCTAGGATAATATATATCTAGGCATTTTAAAAATCTATTATCTAACTCACCCGCGTGAACGTGGCTAATAGCTAGACATGCCAATAATATACCCTCTGATGCATCCTTCTTGAATGGAAATATACGACTTTGTGTGATCTTCGATCCAAAGCGTCTAAATGTTGGACAGGTACCGTAGGCAATATATAATATAAAACTGCATCTCACTCAATAATTCATGATATTCTGTTGTCGACCCAATTCTATATATGTTATGTGGGTATTAGGTATAGTTGATGGTGACAGATGCGACAAGCTCGAATGGATTAATTTGGATGTGGGCGAATCAGAATCCATAGGCGGCTGCTTCTTCTACATATGTTGCTTTAGTAAACGTGGTGCATGTGGATCTGCTTTGTTGGCGATCTACGCCAAATTTGTAGCCTTTAGGCCATCCCACGAAGTGTTTATGCAATTCTTATGTTCATCTTTTTGGTCGGAGATTCTGAGAGATTTTCTGTTTTTTGTTTTTGTTCCATAAGACAGCTTCATATATATATATTTCGATAAAGGGGGCGGCCACCAAGTGGCCAGGATCACTGGTTTCCAGCAGCCTTCATTCACATCACACATAAACAGCGGCGATCGAAAAGATCTGACTTACAAATAGGCTCACAGACATATGGCCCGACACAAAAGAAGAAAATCAAAGGACACGAACGCTCACATATTTATCTTTTAGCAGAGAATTATCTTGTTCACATATATTGCAAGGAGAACATTATTCACCGACATGCAGTAGACGTACGATCAGAAGATCAAACCGTCATATCGGTAATTGTGTTTCAGGACATAATCGATAAACTTTTCAAACTCCTCTCTATCAATTAAACCATTGTGGTTCTCATCAGCATGGAGGAGTTCCGGAGAAGCTCTCATCTGAGGCCACCTCGATCCAATCTGTCCGAATGCTTCCTTCAGCTCGCTTTTCGACAGCTTCCCATCTTTGTTTTTGTCGTCACGGTTGAAAACACCTACTAGATCATCCCTAGTATAGGTAACGGGACCAACAGATTTAGGGTCATCCCAGACGACGTTGAATATAGCGTATCCCTCGTCATGATGTTGGAGACTTTGGCACAGGCTTCAACAATGACTTCTGCTCAACTCACTCTGGTGAGTCTGGTCGTCTGCACCTCATAAATGAGCTTAGGGAGTCGCAATGATTTATATAGCTAAAGATCTGGGTACTGTTACGGCTTACTCATCAATTTTTTTTACATCGTTATACGGGTATCTTAATTTGTAGCAGTGTACGTCTTTATTCTAAAATGCGAGTATTAATTATAAGTATATATATACAAAAAAGAAATAAATAGCGGCCGGGGAATCAATAAATAATCACAAGTTGATACGATCCTCAAATCCACGATTCCAGCCACTATATTTGATATATACTGCAGGAGTACACATTTCTGGTTTACAAATATTAGTCACATGCATTAATTTCTATCAAATTGTTAAGAGAGAAGCAACATGTGTATATATATATATATAAACGCAAGCTACCCGAAGAGCCTCAGCACACGTTTTTGAAGCTTTCATCATTTTTGTTGAGGATTCAAATCAGTTGAAGGATAGAACTGCAACAAAGACATAATTTACTAACTAAGTTGCAACGAATAATAGTTTAGAGATAACGACAAAAGTGTGATAATTTTGATGATACCAATACTGAATCAAGTCCAGCCCAAACTGATTTGGGCTGAAAAATATGATTACATCTCAATTGAGGCCCAATGACTACAGCCAAACCCGTACTGTGTTAAATCTAGAAGGAAAAACCGCTATACGTGTCACAAGCGGTTACATAACAACTTGCGATGAACAATAACTCCACGATCCCTATGTTCTCGTGGCAGAGGCAAGTAACCGTTATGGAGACGCGAGAAGAGCATATCGCGGAGCACAACCTTATAGGGATAAAATTGCCTCTAAATCTCCTGCCAAAAGGAAAGAAAGGAACATGGGAGAAACACTATAAAAGGAGAAGTTGTCGATAAAACAAGTAAGTATTTTCCGAGTAATTGAATAGTGAAATTTGTATAAAAAAGAGACTGACTTAAGCATCGAAGGTTTTATACCCCAGTGCCCGGGCTCCTCTTTGTTGTTTTATAGAAAAAGGATACGCGAAGACCGAGACACATTTACTCTGACGTATTGAGCATAAACGTGACTTTTGGGACGGATGAGACAAGAACTATGCATAGTCAATGCTAGATTGGAAGAGGTCCTGGCCGAATTGGGACGGATGAGACAAAAAGTGGACAAGCCATTGCCGTTTTCTTTTGAAAATATGATGCATTAGGTGGAATCTCCATTCAGCTTAAATATTCTGGAAGTTCGACTACCATCCAAATTCCACATCCCAGTAATTGACAAGTACTCAGGGGCGACCGATCCACTTGATCACCTAGAAGGCTACCAATCGCAGATGGATTTGCTTGTAACATCCAGCTCTTTTGCACTTATTTGGTATATATGTGAGATAATATAAATAGTATGTTGTGGAATTTTCTTACTTCTATTATTCTTCGTGCATCTTTAATTGTCCTCCATTTACACCTAGGTGATTATATTTGTTTTTATATCATTGATGTAACGCCCCTTCCTTGTATAGAGTTATAGTATATAGTGCTCATGTGAAAATTTTGTATTTGTGTTTACATTCAAGAAGGTCATTGGGATGGTCGGGGCAAGCCTGTAAAATCTTGGTATGACAGGTCTTAGTGCTGCACGCCCAAGTTGAGTTCTCAACCCCGAGTAGTTGAGCTCTCGACCACGATTAATTGGGTTCTCGACCCCCAGGCTGTGTAAGCCCTGGACCCCGAGTGGTTTAAGCCCAGGACCTCGGGCTGTTTCAGCCCTGGACCCCGGGCTGTTTGAGCTTCTGGTATGCCCAGCTTTTACGTTAGTTAATCTTCCTTTTGCATGCTACCTTTTACGTGTCCTAACCGTATGCACAGCATTAAATGCACTCTTATCCCATTTCACATTTTACTTCCCTCCTTATTTGACCGCCTAAATGAAGATGGTCATTGGCTCTCTCTTTTTGGCGTGTTGCATGTACAATAGATGTACGAGATGAAGATTCTGGTGGCAGCAGACGTGTACGACCTCGTTATCCCTCTCTCTCTCTAATGATTGGGTCTAGACCTATAGGCTGGTAGGGGGAGTACAACGTGAAGTCGTTGCTTTCTACTTATAGTATCAACTACAAGAATAAGAGAGATACGTGAAGTGGAGTGCTTCCGAGACATATAGAAACTGCGAACTTTCACCAAACTGATAGAGAGAAAGGAAGGGAGAGTGACGTGAGAGAGACCACCTAACCGAAGGAAGGAAGAAGGAGAAACCAAGGGAAAAAGAGACCGAGGTAGTCTCAGTTTGCACCTTTTCCTTCCTTTTAGCTTTTATCTCTTCTTTTTCTAACGTAGTGTGCTACTATTTTTAGGTGTTTTCATTCAAGGAAAGGTAATATACACTTGACTGAAGTAAGGGTGAGCTAAGTTACATTACGGGGGATTAGCAGTAAGGGTGTAGAATTGTCTTTAAGAGGGGTATTGGGGTGGTTCGGGTAGTACTTAAAACGTGACTTTTGCCATGAGATTAAAAAAGACTAGTAACTCATTCTTATCATTGTGATAAAATACGAAGGAGAAAGGACTAAAAGACGTTGGGGGAACCACCTAGGGCTAGATCCTTTGAGTTGTAAAGTTTGAGAAAGAAAAACTCATTATATATATGGTCGGGAAAGCCTTTTGTTTTATATGCCCGAGCAAATTATTGTTGAACGCCTTGTTGTTATATGCCTGAAAATGACTTGTTTTGTTTTATATTGGTTACATGCTCGGAAAAAGACTTTTATAAAATATGACCGGGAAAACTTTTATAAAATATGCCCGAGAAGACTTTTATAAAATATGCCTGAGAAGACTTTGATAAAACATGCCCGGGAAAACTTTTATAAAATATGCCCCATAAGACTTTGATAAAACGTACCCAGGAAGACTTTTAAAAAATATGCTAGGGAAGACTTTGATAAAATGTGCCCAGGGAGACTTTTATAAAATATGCCCAGGAAGACTTTGATAAATTTACCCGGAGATATCTTTATAAAATGTACCCAAGGAGACTTTGATAAAATGTGCCCGGGAAGATCTTAATAAAATATGCCAGGGGAGATTTTTATAATACGTGCCCGGGGAGATTTTTATAACACGTGCCCGGGGAGATTTTTATAACACGTGCCCGGGGAGATTTTTTATAAAACGTGCCCGGGGAGGATTTTCTTTTGAAACTAATCAAGAGCTCTAAAATCCTTTCTTTTAAAGAAAGCCAGTCCTTATTGGGTTAGCAATGAATAAATAACTTAATTGTATAAGTTGTTGGACTTGCCTATTAACCGCATGTGGTACATGTTAGGTTGGACCGAGTCTACTACAATAATATCATGAAATGAACACTCACCTATGGATTAAGAAAAGTTACTATGAATTTAGGTTTCTTTATTTTATATGCATTTTATATGACAATTGGTCCATGAAATCTATTACTCATTTTGATACCTATTGCATCAACATATCATGGGTATAGGAAAGCTATTGACCAAAATGACCACATGACCGAAATGAAACCTATACCCAGAGGTGGTCCGACGACAGGGTGACGGTACCGATCATAGTGGGATAGTGCAAGCCACCACTAAAAGGATAGTGGTTCGTATCCCTAGGCGTAAAACAATATACGCTTGATAGGGTCCTAGTGCCGGGGCACGGGACAGTCCCAGAGGAGAGAAGGGACGCACAACCCTGACTCTGGGGGTTAAACAGAGCGATAAAAGGACACCTTAACAGACAGAGAGAGGAAAGAGAGAGAGAAAGAAAGAAAGTACAGTGACCGGGAAACAGATGCATCATTCCTGCATTGCATCATTTTCCTGTTTAGTGTTATTGATGCTTACAGATTATTTTGATTAATCATGCTTATCTATTTTGTGTGACATATTCTTTTTTCCCCCCTTATTGAGTTAATAGGACTCACCCCTTTTATGTTTAATCTCTTGTATGTACTGTCGTGGACATTGGACATAGTTTTTTTTTTTGTTCTTTGTAACGTGCTACCTGTATATAACAAAAATCAATATGTATGTGTAATTCATTTTATTCTATCCTTCCTTACGCAACAACCTGCTTTTAAATTTTTAACTGTAGTTTTGACATCTCCTTAATTAATCCATTTATTTTCCCTATTTAATTCCGTGTGACTTGTTTGTTAAATCCCTGAATACTATTATTTTTCCTTCCTTAATATACTTATACATTTCAAGACACAATTTCCGCTAAGCTTGTTTTTAAAGTTAGTTATCAGATTTATTTGTGCCATAATCCCCGCTTGTGTACATTTCATTACGATAGGAGAGCCTAGGGGTAAGTACTGGCACGGGGCGTGACATTGCTGGACACCCAAGACGCAATCAAATGCAAGGCGTTCCCCACAACATTAGCCGGACCGGCTCGTATATGGTTTTGTAGATTAAGACCGAACTCCATTTCATGCTTCAAAGAGCTCACCAGAGCTTTCATCAGCCACTTCATAGCAAGCAAAAAGTAGAAGAAGCCAGCCATTCATATCCTTTCCACCCGGTAGAAGGAAAGTGAAAGTCTTGCAGATTATGTGGCACGCTTTAACCAAGAAAAACTCAATGTGGAAGATCAAGAAGATAAGGTGGTGCTCACTTCCATAGTAGCTAGTTTAACTAATGGGAGATTTTCTTTCTCCCTAAGGAAGAAACCTTCGGAGACTTTCGAAGAATTCATGGAAAAAGCGCAAAAGTATATGAATGCTGAGGATATGGTAATAGCTCGCTGGCAACAAGTCATCGATCAAGGAAGAAGCACAGCTCAAGATGGAAGCATACAAGCAAAAAAGTACAAATTACTACAATGCCAAGGTCAGACCCCACAGTTTCAACCGCGGGGATTTAGTCCTCAAGAAGATGTTACCGAGGACCAAAGACCCATAGCAAGGCAAGCTCCATCAAAATTGGGAAGGCTCGTATCGTATCGTCAGATCCAAGTGACCAGGGATGTAGTATTTAGAGGATCTCCAAAGAAAGGTGCTACAACATCCGTGGAACACAATGTATCTCAAAAAGTACTATGCATAAATATCCCAATTCTGTTTATCTTCACGTGTTTACACGTATGTTATGTTTACATGTCATGTACTATTGCCTACTATAAATGAAAAATTTGAAGATTTCTCTTCAAAAATCATTTGCCAAACAAACGGTGAAAAATTAAGATGACCTCGGAGAACCCCGATTCCCAGTCGCATCCAAGACTTTAGAGAACTAAGGTTCCCAGTCCCTCTAAGAGTAAGATGACTTCGGAGAACCTCAGTTCCCAGTCGCATTCACGGACTTAGGAGAACTAAGGTTCCCAGTCCCTCCAAGAGTAAGACAACCTAGGAGAATCCTGGTTCCCAGTCACATCCACGGACTTAGGAAAACTAAGGTTCCCAATCCCTCCAAGAGTAAGACTCTTACAGAGAACCCCGGTTCTCATTCCCATCCAAGGACTTACGAGAACTAAGGTTCCTAGTCCCTCCAAGAGTAAGATGACTTCGGAGAACCGCGGTTCCCAATCGCATCCATGGACTTAAGAGAAGTAAGAGTAAGACAACCTCGGAGAACCCCAATTCCCAATCACATCCATGGACAACTAAGGTTCCCAGTCCCTCCAAGAGTAAAACGACTTCGGAGAACCTCGGTTCCCAGTCGCATCCTTGGACTTAGGAGAATTAAGGTTCCTAGCCCCTCCAAGAGAAAGACGACTTCAAAGAACCCCGTTTCCCAATCGCATCCACGAGCTTAGGAGAACTAAGGTTCCTAATCCTCCCAAGAGTAAAACGACCTCGAAGAATCCCGTTTTCCAATCGCATCCGTGGACTTAGATAACTAAAATTCCCAATCTCCACGAGAGTGAGACGATCTAGGAGAACCTCAGTTCCCAATCACATCCACGAAGACTTGAGAAAGAAAACAAAAGGTCCCCGATCACATCCGTAAAAGACAAGAAGGGACCAAGTTCGGCCAGAGGCAAAGAATGGAAGCAAGCCGCCAAACACAGCCAATAACTACAAGAAGAAAATAAATGAAGCTCATGACAAATGTAACATGCAACGAAATCAAAAACAAGAACTAAGAATTGTGTCCGACGATACAGCCAAAGTCGAAGAAAATATTAAAGAATATGTTATTACAATGTCTCGTCTTCTGCAAGAGGAAGATGGATGCCACAAGTTCCAAATGTCTCGAGCTTCTCATAGATTTCCATAACACACCTTTCTTTGCGAACTTGAAAATGGCTCCTTTCCCTCATATAAGCGATGTCAAGAATTGCCATGGCCACTCCAATGCATCTGCACGCTAGAACCACAGGATCGTCAGGGAAAGCGGGCACTGCCGATAACGCAGCAACACGAACAGTGAGACCAGTGCGAGACTCCTCCAAGCCTTTCTTCTCAGCGATAAAGGAGTCAGCAGGCTCGCACATAGCAAGACGAAGCTCTACTGCTTCAGCCTGCAACTCCTCTTCTCTCTTCGATGAAGACGCGCAAAAATACTCAAACGCTGCAAAAGCTTCGCTTTCTTCCGAGACAGGTTCAACTCGAAATCTACGCGCTCTTGTTCAAGTGCGTTAATGGTCCATCTTAACTCAGCAATAGTAGCATCCCTGGAGACGATGTCGTGCTCCAAATCTACCACCCTGGTCTCGTACGTTTGAACTTGAGAATAGGCACCACGAGCCACAGCCTGCAACTCCTCAACTAGTTTCCTTTGGGACTCCAACTCGCCTTCAAGCTTTCCAATCTCAGACTAGCATATTCCAGTTCCTCGTCATGCTTCAACTCAGCCACATCGAGTGCAGCGACCAATGACACACACTAAGATAGGCTCCGCGGAATCCTATCTACCTTCACTTGTCGGGGAACTTGCTGAGCATCTTCCATCATCTCTTCATTCAAAAGAGGTTGGGCATACGATCTTGAACGCCATGCAGGAGGTGTCGAGGGCTCAGAATCAGAATCCCCAAAACGTCTGAGGAAGAAGAGCAGGTAACTTGCTTCTTACCCTCGACCGAAAGAGTGGGGGTAACCGTAGGGGCACCAATGACATCAGCCCCTGATAAACTGGGTTTACCTGCCGGTGCAGGTGCAGAAGTATCCAGACTGCTGACAATAGCTGTCCCAAGCACACTAGGTTGTTCTAAAAAAGGCACAGCCACAGATGGAGAAACGATAGATAAGGCCCCCAACGATGGGATTGCATCGGACTGCGCTTCGAGTCTGGCTCTAATCTTTGGTAAATCTGATCTGCTTGAAGAAGTAGAATCAGATAGCAAAACCATATGCTGAGGGTTAGAAAAAGCTATAAGTCTATCCCTTTCATCAACCTCTAAGCGGTCTGTTGTGGAAACTCCAGGCAGATTTGACGTCGATGTGGCAACCAGGTTAGAAACCCTAAGAGATGAAGAGACTCACCACTAATGGAAGGAGCCACCAACGCAGCGTTAAAAGAAGGATTCCCGATCTCACAATTTTTCTTCATTATAGGAACCGGTATCTCCGTATGAACCCCGAAAATAGGGCTTAATACATGAGGAATATCCTCAAAACCTACAAACGATCAAATGACAAAAAATCACGACTAGCAGATAAATGGAATGAAGTTATAAAATACTCACCGCTGCCTGCCCAGCATTTGGAAGATGTATGACCCAAAGAAGCTTCTTTAACTCCTTCCTCCTCAGAAACCATGGGGGGAGACGTTCTTCTTTTCTTCAAAGAAGACCTATGAGAGGAACCCTCAGCTTCTTGGGAATATCTCCATTTGGTAGATGTACCCCCTAAAGGACAACGAGAAGAATCTTTTTTGAATCCTCACGCTAAGAACGTTCATGAGAACTTTTCTCAAGACGAAGAGAAGGATTCACCCTAGGAGAGGATTTGAAAATGGTATGTCCCAACCAACCCTCATTCTCCCTACAAACCAAAGCATTCGAGTCTATAGAACTTGTTTCCATAATAGAGTCCACATGAGCCTATTCCGTAGAGGTAAGGCCCGTGATTTCCTTCCTATAGTGATCTGGAACAGATCCAAACACCCTACACATAAAAGACTCATTCCAGTGGTCCTCACCGAGGAAGTGCTCCCACCCAATACCAGACATGAAAAAATAACGGTCATGCCACCCCTTGTTAGTATCCAGGTAAGAAGTAATCAGGGAAACCCCTTGATTACGAGGACGAAAAAACCAAAATTTGTCAACTTAGGAAGAACAAATGGATGTATAAAACCATAGAAACTCCTTCAGAGTATGTTGACATTCAAGTCCAAAGTACATCGGCCACATAACGGCGCAACCCATTAAAATCCTCCAAGTGTTAGGGACACAAATGCAAAGACCTCAAATTTTTTGCACACTAATGGGAAGAGGAAATCTTACCCCAGATTTTAAAGGAGCCTTGAAGAAACACATTTCCCCCTTGGCTCCATTGGTGTGGGGCGTCTCGTCAACTGATGGAAGACAAAAATGAATCCCTCTGGGGAAATGATACTCAATGTAAAAGATCTCAAAGTCAGCCTCCACCATCTGACTAGGACCCCAACGGCTCTCATGCCTTTCAGGCACCTTAGGAACTCAGGTAGCACCACTTGAAGAACCTCTAACATTCACCATTATGCAAAAGCAGGAAAGCGAGTAATGGCAAAGAGCAAAGGATGGAAGACAAAGAATCTAGAAGGATTGGGAAACAGAAAGAAGAATTTGGGAAATGACGAAGGCAAGAGAGAGCAGCCCTAAATAAGAGAAGGCACAACGACCAAGAGGCCCCTCAACCAAAGATGCACCATTTCAAAGAATTCCACGAGAAGTTTTAGAACGATGTCAATTAAGCCTGTAGCTGAACAGTCTTGAGGATGACGGTTAATTGAAGAATGAAATGATGTCTAGATATGAGAGGCGACACATCAGAAGATTTTCTACAACTCCCAAAATGACTCCCATTAAACGACGATCAACTGACTCGAAGGCATCAAATTATCGAATTACCCGTCGTTGGGGAAGGCAGGCAAAGCATTTCCTCAGGAAAACTTACGGACACACCAAAATAAATTCGTACTCAAAGCCACAATAGTACCCAGCATGCACCTATGGGAGCCACGATCAAACGGATACACCGGCCACAACGTCTATAAAAGGACAAACAAACACCCCAAGGAGGACAAAACATCCTAAAGATGGCAACAAAAAGGTCAGAAAATGACTTTAGTGCAAATGACGAAGAACAATCAGCTCCCATACCTCCCATGAATTTAGTTCTCATCATCATTGCCAACTATGTCACAAAACGCGACATTGACGACTATAAATAGTTCAGATTGGTGTCCTTGAATGAATTGTCCATTAAGAGGATGAATCTGGAGGACTACTCCACTCCTTGGTTGCAATCCCCACTTGGCATAAGGTCAAATGATATTGCCGTGAAACGAGAGACCCTCACAAGGTTTTTGTAGAAGTGGCCTGGCACCTTCGAGAAGAAGGAATAACTTTTGTGGCCATCAAAAAATTGAGGGCATCGGCTTCAGAAGGACAGAAGTCAGGGCGCTTCTTCTTGGCCATCCTATACCATTTTGCAAAAGAGTAGACATTCTGGGCACAAGCCCGAAATATGATTTGGGATTTACGGATGCAGCTTGGGAAGGAAGGGATGCGAATACTGACAAACATCATGCGAGGGTGGCTGACACACCACATTGGATATGGCGAACTAATTTTTCGTGTGATAAATTACACCCCTTGCCCAAACTGCTATAACCCTCCTTTAATGGCGAACTGCAAGTGGAAAGGCCAGAAAAAGACCTTTGTAAGACGTGTTATGTAAATTGGGTGTTCAAATGCCTTTATTAGTACATGTTAAGGCAATGGCCTGGTCCAGATGCTTTGTTTCCTTTCCTGTAATTAATAAAATTAACTTTTATTCCATAAAAATTCTTTTTATTCTTCGCAGCATTGGACAAAATATTCCAATACGAACCAAACCAATTGGTTGCAACGTTACTGAAGAGATAATTTTGCCAAAAATAAACCAACATCACTGTAGCTGCACATCGATCAAAAACAGGTGCCATATTTGGCCCTACTGTTCAAATCAAAAGTTGATCTAAAGTACATAATCTCAAGCCATCGGACACTATAAAGCTGCCACCATAAATACTATGGACTACTCCAAAGCGTGGTGAAATGATATACATCGACTCAGACGATCACCAGAAGGCCACGCGTCACATACACGATAATCAAATCGGAGCGTCAAAGGTCGAAAGCTGCAACATTAAAACCAACAGACTGTTTGAAACACGGCGAAGCGACATATCCTTAAAATCATAGAAATGCCACATTGAAGGCATGTGTCGACACATTGCACTGTCTCCCGAGAGCAAAATTTTAGACTAAGTATCCAATGTGTCGACACATTGAAGGCATGTGTCGACACATTACACTGTCTCCCGAGAGCTTATTTCCAGGCCATTCAAAGTGATTTTTTTGCTAAGTATGGGAAGTGTCGACACATTAAAGGCATGTGTCGACACATTGCACTGTCTCCGAGAGCAAAATTTCAGACCATGTTTTAATGTGTCAGCACATAGCACAATGTGTCGACACATGGTGCAAATTTGCAAAATCCTGGAATGACTCCAGATCGTCTAAAATGGTTCTCAAATGACTTTTAAACCCCTCCAACGGTAAAATGAAGCCACTTGAGACCTAGGGGCTATAAGAAGAATGAGATGGAGAGAGAAGAAAAAGCTCGATCATCATCGCAACATCTAGAGAGAGAAAAAGCCAAGATCCAAAGAAATCCATTTGCTGATTCCTTCAAGTCCAAGAGCTCTCATTGTAAATCTTCTTCTCTTGCTCATTATTGACGACCTAAATCCAAAGAGAGAGAGATTTCTTGAAGAAGAGACAACACACTTGCAATCAATCGTGCCCTAACTTCTAGAGAGAGAAAGTGCTTTGAAGAAGAGGGAAGACCGCACCTACCAAGAAAGCTTGAGCTCCTACTTGCCAAACTTTAGGTTTCATTCAAGAATCTTGTCTTCTTGCACTTATTGAGCTTTTCACTTGCTGATTTGGCTTAGAGAGCCATTCCACACGTTGTGAGCTTTCCACTTGCATATTCGGCTTAGAGAGCCATTCCTTATTGTACCCATTATTTGTAAAAATATTTGAGTGTTGGGAAAACACTTGGTCCTACTTGTTAGAAGAAATCCCGTAAACACTTGTCCTACTCGTGAGGGTAGAAGAAATCCTTGTTTTGGGATTTGTGAGGAGTGTTGGGTAAACACTTGTCCTACTTGTGAGAGTAGAAGAAATCCCTTGGGTTTTGGGATTTGTGAGAGAGTTGAAGCGTGAGCTCGCAAAACGCTTTGTAAAGGTTCCTTAGCACCCCGGAAGCTAAGGTGTATTTGCTATTTGGAGAATAGTGAAGGAAGCCCAAGGAAGTCAATAGCCTTGGGGGTGGACGTAGGCAAGTGTTGGCCGAACCACCTAAAATACGGTGTCATCTCTCTAACTCTATCTCTCTTACTTTTCAGTACATATTCATACTTGTGGAGATTTATGCTTTATCATTATTGCTTATATTTTGCTTAGCATTATACACTTTCAGATCTTCCTTTTTAATTGTTAAAAGGGGTATTTTTTCAGATTTGGGTTTTTTTCGAAAAAGGACTAAAGTTTTTAAAAACCCAATTCACCCCCCTCTTGGGTTGTTATTTAGACTCACAATTGGTATCAAAGCTGAGGTTTAATATCTCTATCTATGACAACCCTTGTTAATACCTCCTTAGCTGAAGGTCTATCCACAAATAGACCTCCCTTGTTCAATGGAACGTGTTACAACTATTGGAAGGCTAGGATGACGATTTACATCCAAGCCGTGGACTATGAACTGTGGAGAGTTATCTCAAATGGTCCTAAATTTCCTAGAGACAAGGAAGGTATGTTGAAAGATGAAAAAGATTAGGATGATGCTGATCTTAAGCTTATGTCCTTAAATTCCTAAAGCTATGAATGTTTTATTGTGCACTTGATTCAAATGAATTTAATCGTGTTTCCGGTTGTGATACCGGAAACAAATTTGGGACAAACTTCAAGTGGCCCATGAAGGTACGAATCAAGTCAAGGAAAACAAAATTAGTATGCTTGTTCATAGTTATGAGCTTTTTAAGATGAAACCCGATGAAAATATCTCTTCTATGTTTACTCGCTTTACCGATATTATAAATGGTCTTAAATCTCTTGGTAAAGAATACACTAATGTTGAAATGGTGAGAAAGATTCTTAGGTGTTACCAAAAGCTTGGGAACCCAAAGTCACTGCCATTCAAGAAGCCAAAGATTTGACAAAGCTTTCTTTGGATGAGCTCATGGGATCTCTCATGACACATGAGATGAATCAAGAAAATGGAGATGAGGATGAAGGAAAAGGCAAAAGAGAAATTGCCTTAAAAGCATCATACTCTATTAGTGAAGAAGAGGAAGTTGCAAACCTTTGTTTGATAGCAAAGGAAAATGGATGAGGTACAATCTTCACCTACTCAATGTTTTTCATTTGATGAATTGCAAGATGCATTTGATGAACAATACCTTGAACTAAAAAGAATATTTTCAAAATATTGTTCTCTCAAAAAGAATTTTGAAAGTATTGCAAAAGATAATGATACTTTAAAATTTCAAGTCGTTTCTCTTGGAAAGAATCTTGCAAGAGTCACAAAAGAAAATGAAAATGTCTTGCAAGAAGAGTCAAATGATTTGAAATCTGAAAAAATGATTTAAAAAGGAAAGTTGACTCTCTACTCAAGATCTTGCAAGATTCACTCAAGGAAAAAGAAACCTTGATATTTTACTTGGTTCCCAAAGATGTTGTTTCAACAAAAGTGGGATTGGCTATGATTTGGTTGGTGATCAAAAGCTATATTCGGATATGATTATTAAATCATCTACATCTTTCACCATGTGCAATTTCTGTGGAAAGAATGGACACGTTTCACACACATGTCCAATTAGAAAGAAATCCACTCATGGGATCAAATTTGTATGGATTCAAAAAGACAAGGTGAAGGTATTTATTTCTAACACCAAAGGACCCAAAAGGATTTGGGTACCAAAAGACAAGACATGATTCTTTTTGTAGGAGTGCTTGAAGTCAATCAAAGTCAAGGAACATTGGGTTCTTGATAGCGGATGCTCCAAGCACATGACAAGGGATAAGAGTTGGTTCAAATCTCTTAGCCAAAAGAAAAGGGATCGGTTACTTTTGGTGACAAATGGTAAAGGAAGAATACGTGGTATTGGAAATGTCGGTATGACTCCTAATCCTGCTATTGAACATGTACTATTTTTTGATGGTTTGATGCATAACTGATTGAGCATCAATCTATTATATGTTAAAGGAAACCTAGTCTTATTTGAATCATATATATGCATTGTTGAAAACATTGAAAGCAAGAAAGTCTCGTTTGTTGGACATCGACAAGAAAATGTGTATATTGTTCACTTAGAGAATATATCTTCTAAAAATGTAAAATGTATTTTCTCTCTAAGTGACAAGGATAGTTGGCAATGGCATAGAAGGCTTGCTCATACAAGCATGAACTTGATTTCAAAATTAGCCAAAAAGAATCTTGTTTAAAGTTTGCCTAACCTTATTTTTGTAAATGATAAGATTTGTGTAGCGTGTCAAAAAGGCAAACAAACCAAAATTTCTTTTATGCCCAAAAATGTGATGTTCACTTCTATGTCACTTCAACTTCTACACATGGACTTATTTGGTCCAACCCGAACGTTAAGTTTGGGTGGCAAACATTATGGCTTTGTTGTTGTTGATATTTTCAGTAGATTTTCATGGGTTATATTTCTAGCTCATAAAGATGAGGCTTTTCATGCTTTTGAAAAACTTAGCAAGTGAATTCAAAATGAAAAATGTTTTGCTATTTCTAGCATAAGGAGTGATCATGGAAAAGAATTTGAAAATTCCTCTTTTGAAAAGTTTTGTGTTTAAAATTGTATTAACCATAACTTCTTGGCTCCTAGAACTCCTCAACAAAATGATGTTGTAAAGAGGAAGAATAGGACTCTTGAAGAGATGGATAAAATCTTGCTATGTGAAAACAACTTGCCTGATTACTTACGGGCTGAAGCCATTAGTACAAGTTGTCTCGTTATGAACCGTTGCATGATTAGACATTTTCTTAAGAAAACTTCTTATGAGCTATGGAATGATTGAAAACCCAACATTAGTTATTTCCATGTTTCGGATGCAAATTCTTTATGATCAACAACAAGGACAATTTGGGTAAGCTCGATGCAAAAGTGGATAAAGGTATCTTTCTTGGTTATTCAACTTCTAGTAAAGCCAATCGTATTTTCAATAAACATACTCTAGTCGTTGAAGAATATTTTCATGTAGTATTTAATGAACCTAACGTTTCCTTGAGAAGATGATGAAGATATTGTAGATCTTAACAAAGAGGTTGATAAGCTTACAATCGACAAAGACAAGGAGGAGACACTTATGCAAGAGCAAGAACCTCGAGAGCCTCAAGGAGAGTCTCAACAAGATAATGATGATCTACCAAAGTCTTGGAAGTACGTCAAGAGCCATCATCTCCAACAAATTATTGGTAATGTTGAAAAAGGGGTAAGGACTCGATCTCTTGTACACCTTGCTAATAACTTTGCCTTACTTTCTCAAATTGAGCCAAAGAATATTTCTGAGGCAAAAGATGATTAAAGTTTGATTCATGGCATGGAGGATGAAGTAAAACAGATTGAGAAAAATATGGTATGACATCTAGTTCCTAGACCCGAAGATCATCCAGTTATTTGTACTAAATGAGTTTTCAAAACAAAATGGATGTATCTGGGGATGTGGTAAGGAACAAGGCAAGGTTGGTAGCCCAAGGTTATAATCAAGAAGAGATAATTGATTTTGATGAGTCCTTCGCACTTGTTGCTAGATTAGAATCTTTTCACATGTTTTAATGATTTCAAATTATTTCAAATGGATGTGAAATGTATATTTCTTAATGATTATCTTGTCGAGGAAGTGTGTGTAGAACTACCTCCTGAATTTGTAGATGAAAAGCTACCACACTATGTGCTCAAGCTCACAAAAGCACTATATGGCTTGAAGCAAGCACCTCGAGCATGGTATGGACGGTTGAGTTCCTTATTGAAAATGGATTTCACGAGGTATGATCGATACCACTCTCTTACTAAGGAAAAGGAAAATGAATTGCTTATCTTTCAAATATATGTTGATGAATCATTTTTGGTTCTACTAATGAGTCTCTTTGTGAAGAATTTTCCAAAGTCATGAAAGGTGAATTCGAGATGAACCTCATGGGAAAATTGAATTACCTTCTCAGACTTCAGATTAAACAAATCATGAGGGCATCTTCATAAACCAAGCCAAATACACAAGAGACCTACTCAAAAGATTTGGGATGGACAATTCAAAACCTATGAGTCCATCTACAAAAATGGAAAAGGATGAGAAAGGTAAGGATGTGACCAAACGAAGTATCGAGGTATGATTGGATCTTTTCTTTACCTCACTGTGAGTAGACCTGTTTAATGTTTGTGTGCATGTGTGCAAGATTTCAGTCTTGCCCTAAGGAGTTTCATCTCCTTGAGGTTAAAAGGATATTTTGTTACCTTGTTGGCACACAAGATCTTGGTCTGTTTTATCCAAAGAGTGTTGAATTCAATTTACAAGATACTCGGATGCGGATTATGCCAGTTGTAAAATTGATAGAAAAAGCACTAGTGGTGTGTGTTAGTTTCTTGGTTTTGTAAGAAACAAAATTTTGTGGCTTTATCAACCGCAGATGCCGAGTATATTGTTGTTGGTAACTGTTGCACACAAATATTGTGGATGAAACAACAACTGAAAGTTTTTAATCTTTATTTTTCTCTCATCCCGATTAAGTGTGATAACATGAATGCCATAAAACTTTCTAAAAACCTCATTCAACACTCCAGGACTAAACATATCGAGATCAAACATCATTTTCTCCGTGATTATGCTCAAAATGGTGATGTTACTTGAGTTTGTAAGCCCAGATCTTCAACTTGCTGATATTTTTACAAAACCCTTTAATGAGGATATATTTTGTTTCATACGCCAAGAAATTGGATTGAGATTTCCTTCGGACTAAATTGATGTTATGTGAGTGATTTGTCTTTTTGATATTAATTGTGTTAATTGATTACATTGGACATGTTATGTCCTTTGTTTAAAGTGCTCTATGTGCATTTCTTTTGAAATCATACATGTTAGTTGAGAAAACATTGTATGTACTCATTTTGCATGCCATGTTTTTAAACACTTGTCCTCGTGGCACACAAATACTCACCAAGGGCTAGGGGTTGACACTTATCGCTTCTCTTGACCTCCTAGAAACCTCTCATCTCTTCCAAATGGCCACATTCTCACATTTCTTTTCCAATTGGTATCTCATAAAGGCTACTACTAAAAAGAAGAAGCAAGGGCTGCTTTATGGAATATTTTTCACGCATATGTTTCATGCTCTTGAAGTTTATTTGACTGGGGATGCAAGAGAAAAATCCAAAAACTCCATGGAGTATAACAAGAAAACCCTTTGATTGATGGGTTATGTTCAAAATGATGATGGAAAATGGGTAAAGAAAGGTGTGGTGACAACTCAAAAATGAGGTGATGTGGGTTCAGATTATGAGGAAGAATAAGATGAAGATGAGGAAGAGGCTGACACTGAAAGGACTCCTATGGGTGAACAAACTCCTATTTCTTTTCTTCACTGTAGATTGGATCACCTTCCATATTTCCTGCTGCTAGTTCTCTCGTGAGCCTCACCTAAGTCAACATGAGGATTCAATTGCTGAAATCAAGGCGGAACAAAGAAAATTGAGTAAGAATATGGAGAACATTGCCACAAGTATGAAGCTGGGATTTGAAGATATCAAAAAGCTGCATGTTGTGCATACAACGCGTTTTGGGGCTCTTGATAAGGAAATGAGGGGTCTCAAGCATCAAGTTAACAACAGCATCCATGTGACTAGAAATGTGTTTCCGCATTCTATAGATGAGTTTGCTTCCACCTCTACTGAGCTTCAAGCTTCTGTGAAATCATCAGCTGAGGATGTTGTAAAGGCCATAGAGGTGCATATGGAAGTTGATAGAAATCTTCGGCCTCATGGAATGAAATGGACATATTAGTTTTCCACGACTTGGATGGACTGGCTGAAGAAGTTTGCAATTGTGTATCCTCCTCCTATCAAGAAATCCAAACCTTCCACCTCCACTTCAAAGACTCCACCTATCTAGCCAGCTGCCCTTGACCTCCCCTTATCCTATTTTTGATGATGCCAAAGGGGGAGAAGTTATAAGGAGGAAGAAGTTTTAAGGTTCTATTGGGGAGAAGTTTTAAGTGATTATGTTGACTCTCCAGCTCTTACTAGGACATTTCATTTTGATGATTGGTTGATCACTTGACTTGCCTTATCTATGCATATCTCTGTATTTATTTGTCTCTAGTGGATTATTTGATTATACTTATATCTAATTATCTCATTGGTATCTAAAAGGATTTGAGAAGTGCTTATCTCTTTGCACTTCATTGTGGACATTTGAGATTTCCTTTACAGGTAGTATTCCTAACTTTCAATTCGTATCAATATGAAGTCTGTGTTCTAATTGGAAAATTGGAAGTTTGGGAAGTTTGGAGGAAGCTTATAGAAGTGTTCTTACTTGTTTTTAAATTTTGGGAAACCTCCATTTACAAAGGAAACTCTTGCAAATTTTTTTGTAAAATCTTAAAGTCCTTTTTGCTAAAAATGTCATGAAAAACTCCTGCTTGTTCTCAGGGGGAGCTTTTCCATTTGTTAGCAAATTGTTGTTTTTAAAATGGTTTTTGTCATCATCAAAAAGGGGGAGATTGTTAGCCAAGGTTGTTTTGCAAACAATCCATAATTGATTTTGATGATAACAAAAAATTCTAAAGTTTTGAAGGATTTTAGATTTTACATTATCAATCCATTATTTCTATAATGTATTTCAAAGGATTGAAGTTATTTCCTTAAATATTTTTAAGTGGACTTGAACACCATTACACAAGTTGATAAGATCAATTTTTCATATTGTAGGTGTTTAAAGAAGTGTTGGAATGGTTTGGATGCTTTAAAGTTGAATTGGAGAAATTGCTGTCAAAGAACAAATTTTTCAAACTAAGTGTTCAATGTGTCACACACTTTTGCATGTGTCATTGCACACTCGCACTGTCTCCCGAGAGCTTATTTCCAGGCCATTCAAAGTGATTTTTTGGCTAAGTATGGGAAGTGTCGACACATTGAAGGCATGTGTCGACACATTGCACTGTCTCCGAGAGCAAAATTTCAGACCATGTTTTAATGTGTCAACACATAGCACAATGTGTCGACACATGGTGCAAATTTGTAAAAATCTGGAATGACGTCAGATCGTCCAAAATGGTTCTCAAATGACTTTTAAACCCCTCCAACGGTAAAATGAAGCCACTTGATGACCGTTGAAGACCTAGGGCTATAAGAAGAACGAGATGGAGAGAGAAGAAAAAGCTCGATCATCATCGCAACATCTAGAGAGAGAAAAAGCCAAGATCCAAAGAAATCCATTTGCTGATTCCTTCAAGTCCAAGAGCTCTCCTTGTAAAATCTTCTTCTCTTGCTCATCATTGACGACCTAACATCCAAAGAGAGAGAGATTTCTTGAAGAAGAGACAACACACTTGCAATCAATCGTGCCCTAACTTCTAGAGAGAGAAAGTGCTTTGAAGAAGAGGGAAGACCGCACCTACCAAGAAAGCTTGTGCTCCTACTTGCCAAACTTTAGGTTCATTCAAGAATCTTGTCTTCTTGCACTCTATTGAGCTTTTCACTTGCTGATTTGGCTTAGAGAGCCATTCCACACGTTGTGAGCTTTCCACTTGCATATTCGGCTTAGAGAGCCATTATTCATTGTACCCATTATTTGTAAAACATTTGAGTGTTGGAAAACACTTGTCCTACTTGTGAGAGTAGAAGAAATCCTTGGGTTTTGGATTTGTGAGGAGTGTTGGGTAAACACTTGGTCCTACTCGTGAGGGTAGAAGAAATCCCTTGGGTTTTGGGATTTGTGAGGAGTGTTGGGTAAACACTTGTCCTACTTGTGAGAGTAGAAAAAATCCCTTGGGTTTTGGGATTTGTGAGAGAGTTGAAGCGTGAGCTCGAAAAACGCTTTGTAAAGGTTCCTTAGCACCCGGAAGCTAAGGTGTATTTACTATTTGGAGAATAGTGAAGGAAGCCCAAGGAAGTCAATAGCCTTGGGGGTGGACGTAGGCAAGTGTTGGCCGAACCACCTAAAATTACGGTGTCATCTCTCTAACTCTATCTCTCTTACTTTTCAGTACATATTCATATTTGTGGAGATTTATGCTTTATCATTATTGCTTATATTTTGCTTAGCATTATACACTTTCAGATCTTCCTTTTTAATTGTTAAAAGGGTATTTTTTTAGATTTGGGTTTTTATCGAAAAAGGACTAAATTTTTAAAAACCCAATTCACCCCCCCCTTGGGTTGTTATTTAGACTCACATGGTGGAAGATTGCTGAAGTAAGATATCACTGAAGAAGATTTGATCATTCCTACTTGGTTTCTTTGAAGATCAAATCACCAAGATTCAAGTTTCTTCAGAGAATCTCAAGACGAGTTGCTGCTGAAGTTTCAGGAGTGGAAGGGCTGACGAGTTCGTTGGCATCTGCGTAAGAACTGACGGGAGTTGCTGGTCATTGAATTGTGTGTTGGGCACCGGCCCAAGAAGGTTTCTTGGGTGATTTTATTGAAGTTGGGAGATCTGAAAAAGTGAAGGGTTTTACTTAGGATCACCATCTTGTAAAGTTCAAAAGTTCTTAGTGAATCGATTGATGCAGCCTTCGCACACATGTAGTGTAATTATCTCTTAGAGGAAGACATTCTCAAGAGATTTTCATTTCGTAGCCAAAATTCCTTGTCTCCATTATCTTGGTTGCTTGCTTATTTTACTTAAGTTGTTCTTTTGAATTTCTTAATATCTTTATTCATCTTGATTGATTAATTAAGAGTTTAGTACCTTAATGAAACAATCTCGATATAAAGATTTTACCTATTCTGTCAAAAATTACTTTTTAGTCAGATATAGTCAGTCAATGGTTAGACATCTGGAATCCCAAATTTGACAGATTGGAGATTTTAATTCAATTGATATTCGATTTGGTATTTTCTGTGATAGAAAAAGGTGTTAAAATTTTTAATACCTATTCAACCCCCCTCTAGGTGTAATATTGGGTCTAAACTTAGTTTTCAATGACAAATATTGTCACGCATCAAAACCTTAACATTTTAATTGGAAGAGAGAGTATACAGTGGAAATATATTGGGAGTTCAGTGAGCAATGTGTTATTTAGTAATTTGGGGGTGTAACTTGCATAAAAGAGAAAAATAATAGTAAGAAGATGCACGTATATTTTCATCAAAATTATATTTTAAATACGTGCATATACCCAACGCACGATGACGAGTAATTTGAGGCCAGCCTTCTAGAATCGAAAGGCGATGCTCGAGGAATATTGATCAAGTAGAATATTTGACCTAGTAACGTGTTCCATAGTTAATTTGCTCTGTCACATTGGTGTAACGTCAAACCTAATTAATCTAATTGGAAGAATATCTACGTTTAGCCTTCAGGCCATCCATCCGACGAAGTGTTTATACAATTCTTATGGTCATCTTTTTGGTAAGTGATTCTCAGAGATTTTCTGTTTTTGGTTTTTCTTCCCCTAAGAATCTCTGCAGATTGCAGAGGGACATTCCCTACTTCCATACACAAGATTTAAGAGATTAATTATAATATTTTCTGTTCCATTGTGAGTTGCCTATAATCGATTTGCGCAAAGAAAGGGGTAGAAAATATTTAGCTGTGTTTCTTTATTAGTGTTTACCCTAACAAAGTGATATTAGAGCCATGTTCATTATCTGTATGAATTAAATGGAGGATTCATCTCGAATACTACAACGCAAGTTTCTACGCTTAAAAACATGCTACAACGTTCATACATTCAGGTTCCGTATCTTGAAATTACAGTGCCATAGAAGATTAAAAAAAAAGAAAAGAAAAAACTAGTTGTATGCAAGCTGTAGAAATGACAATACTACAAGTTTGTAGGAATGGATTGGAAATACACCCCCCATATAAAACATGCATGTACCATCAAGATCATAACGAGATTTAGTTAATGCTGTAACGATGTTTCAAAGCATATTCAACAAGATTGTCCAACTCGGACTCGCTTATTTGTCCGTCTCCATTACCATCGGCATGGCCGATTGCTCGGAAAGCTCGCCAGCCTGAGGCAGCTGAACCAAGGCCGCGGAAGGCATTTCTAAGCTCTTGCCTGTTTAGCCGCCCGTCTCTGTTTGTGTCAAAGCGTTTAAACATACCTCTCAACTGCTCTTCAGTGTATGGCAGCTGTGGCACGGTCTTGTGATCCATTTCCTTAGAGCAACTGGAGGCCACATTCTTTTGGCGAATTGTGTACAGCTGAGGCATATTGTACTACTCGCTGGAACTTGGATTTTTGACAATGCTTCCGAAAGCAGGAAAAGCAATACAAGCGTCTACTTGGTTCTGGTTTGCATAGGGAATTAGATGGTATTTATATTGGCTTAGCAAAAAAAATCATATATTATCCCGGAAGGGCTGGAAATAAGAAAATTTGGACAGAAGGCCCATCAAGTCTCTCAAAGCAGAATGGCTCATATATATATATATATATATATAGAACCACCCCGTCAATTTGACGCAAGTAAGATGATGCGATCCTTCGAATTTGGGGATGACGAGAAAGGCTCTTCCTCTTCTTCATGACTTCCCAAGACCCGGATAACGTAAGCAGAGAATCTGGGGACGTATAATATATATGCATGTTTTTCTGCTGCACATGGGCGGTATAATATATATGCATGTTTTTCTGCTGCACATGGGGTGGCTCGGATGGTTAGACGGGTGAGACAACATATGCTAGACTCCTAATTATAGACATCCTATATTAGTCTTAAAAATAGGAAGTACTTTGATAAGTTATAGAAAAAAAAACTAAAACTTTGAAAATATAATTTAATGAAAAGTCTAGAAAATGCGAGCATCGAAAATTGATTTACAAAATTGAAATTTAAAAAAAAAAAAAACCAGTGCATCCTAAAAACCAGTACTTGCAGTAATAACAGTCTAATTAACTCTATTTTAGTCTGTTTTCCTAAAAAATAGTACCACTCTCCACAAATTCTTTTCTTCAAAACTAGCACCACAACAGCCTATTTATTACTAATTAACTCAAGTTCAGTTTAACTATTTTCAAAGTAATGACGTATTCGGTTTTTTGTTTGGTGTTGAAATATTAAGATCTGATGTTTGTGCTAATAAAAAAAAGTTGTCTGCATATTGAAAATTTTATTAAGCATGACATATTCGATTTGGATTTATTTTCTAAATTAAAAGTTTTAAAAGAAGTAGGAAAAATAGAAATTTGTACTCCATTAGAAATACTTAAGTTAATAAAAAAAAACTAGATTGTTTTCCAAATTGTTTTATTGCATATAGAATATTACTTATCATATTTGAAGTTTTTTGAAATAAAAAATCATAAAAAATTATTTACTAACAACTATGTGTGGTTTAGCAATTTTATCTATTGAAAATGATTTATTGGCTAAACTTGAATACAAAAGTTTAATTATTAATGTTGTATCTAAAAAGACAAGAAGCAAATTTATGATTTAATTTTCAAATTTTTTATTTTTCTTCAACAAAAGGCCTAGTTTTCGTGATTTGCTTTAAAGCTCCCTTAAATGTTGAGCCGTTGACCCTTAACTTGGGTACCAATATTTAAGCATAATATCTTCTGAACACAAAGCACGGAAGAAATATCTTTTAAGCATATCTTGTAATGCCATATACGTCCCCAAAACAAATACGTATTCTCATTAATTATAACTACTATTTCTTCAATTTCCAACATACTTGGAAACAACTGAAGCAAGAGATAAAATTGAAATATGATAAATGAATATCGAGGAAACTTAACGACATATTGAAAAGGGTCAAGTTCGCCCCCCAAAAAGAAGAGAGACAAAAAAAAAGATAATTAACTAGGAAAAACCATTAAACATAGTGCTTCTGTATCCAGTTCCTACACATCTGGCTCTACTGAGAAGTGTACTGATCAGGTTAGGAGTACAATAACAAATTCCGAACATTCTAATGGACTTTACAGTCCGAGTATTAGTTAAGTAAAGAACTTACTCGCAAGGAGTATAATTCATAACTATGTTCTCATTAAGCCATCTTTTCTACAGCTATGTTATAATTAAGCCATCTTTGCACACTCTCCAATTATATGAAACCTTTATTTTTATTCTAGGAAAATATACATTTAGGCATTTTGAAAGTCTTAACTCAGGATAGTGAACGTACGTGATCGAGCTGGGCTATAAGAAAGGTGCAGCTCATTTATCAGTTACCACTTTATGCATGATTGATCATTTCATGATGCAAAAGACCTGGAGAAATTATCAACCATCTAATCCTGAATCGAGTTCTTCTACGAAAGTGTCTAATGGGTAACCCATGCCAACGTAATTGCTTGGCCCCCAAACATGGCAAATGCCCGCTAATAGATAGGCCAATAATATACCCTCGGATGCATGCTAATTGAATGGAATATATGACTTTGGGTGATCTTCGACCCAAAGCGTCTAAATGACGACAGGGAACAGTACGGTAATAATATAAAACTGCACTTCAGTGAATAATTATTGATATTCTGTTGCCGGTCTCTCTCTCTCTCTATATATATATATATGAATGGATTAATTATTGATATTCCGTTGCCTTTTCCTGAGCATATCCGAGCTTTGGCCCAAAAACGATATATCTCCCAAAGACATTATTCGGGGTCGATGAATGGTGGATAGAAGGAATAAACTTTGGATTTGGCTATAGCGTCAAAAGGAAGAGATCGAACAGTGGAGAAAAGTGGATGCATGTGAATGTCGTGTTTTTTTTTTTTGGTTTTCTGGAGGTTCATTGTTTCTGTCGTGATGAGCCCGCACGAGCTGCCACTGTTAATTTGTATTGTATTATTCCTTCTTCACTAATCTTTTCTTTTTACAATTTATGCATGGTATCCCACGTTAATGGATAAATTATTCGATCTGGCTAATTGGCCGGTTGGATCACTTCATGAGTCACCTGATTGATGTAGCTTTTTTGCAATTATTAGGAAAGCATCGGAGAACCCACGTTGATGAGTGGCAGACAGCTTGTGATTAGATGCAATTTCTGCTTATGTTATCCGAGTCTTTAGAAGTGACGAAGAGCCATCTTGCGTGATTGCCAAATTGGGAGTGCGGCATCACGTAATTACATCAGAATGATGTAAGGGTTTTCAGAGCTGCTTCTCTTTAGGGGTGAAGATGGTTTCTGATACGTATAATAATTTAATTATACGATGAAGATAGACTTTACACTTTTTAATTATTAAATTTTGAGATTAATTACAATTTTCTCTCTCAAACTGTCATCCTATAGCATCATGGTGAAATCTTCCAACTTGTCTCAAGGGACGCCATTCTATATCTTAACATTGAAAAATTTTAGGAATCTCTTGTTGGCTCTTATTTTAAGGCAAAATTGCACTTAAAGCCCTTGAGGTATCACAATATTGTAAATAAGCCCTTAAGTTAACGTTTTTAACAAATTGACTCTTGAAGGTCAAGTTCTCATTAAAAAAATAAGCCCCTCCATCCACTTCCAGTCAAACTCCTTAACGGCATTTATTGACTAGGATTTAAAATTAGGGGGACCCTCATTTTTAAGTGGACAAGTAGCACTTATTGAGTGGTTCTGACGTGGATTTTGAAAAAAGTATAGATACTATATATATAAAAGCATTTCCGTATTTTGGAAGGTTGGAATCATCGTGACGTTTTGCTGAAATGCCAAACCAAGATATGTTGGGTGGTCTAAAAACAGTCCGCATACGTCAATATATATATATACACATCAAACAAATCCATATCTTGAAGGTTGGAATAAAATTCATGATCACCTTTTTGGCTGAAACATATGGCATGTATAACGGAAAATTACATCGGATAAGAATAATTCAGAGAGCGAGGTGGAGTGGTATAAGCCATTGATAGAACAAGAAATCTTCTTTATATGTAATTTTTCAGGTCCAAAACGAACAATTCTTGTCAGTTAGCCCTGGATATGCATGTGGAAGATTCTATGCCAGTGGTGAAGCCGAAATTGTTGCGTCTACATATATGCAACTTTTAAATATTTCTTTTGGCTTGCGGACCCACATACATCAATCAATCCCTCGGCAATGGAATGGTTATTTAGGCACCGCCTTTACTCGATAACATATTCCTTCAAATTTCCTGGAAAGGAACAGTACCATCATGATTTGAATTCTTTGAAGCACTCATAAAGGCATATTGCATAAAAGTACTTAGTGGAAATGAAAGTCTAGTTTGAATAAGAATCCACGATTAGTAGGGTCCGATCGATCCTTTAATTTCCTTTCGTGGAATTAAGTTGATGGACTGGAATCATATAGCCCTGATCATGACCGAATATCGGCATGTCATGGAGTTATTCTATTAGGATAAAAAAAAACAAAAAAAAAAAAGAGTGTCTAATAATGTGTTGAATGTACAACTTACAACTGACACCTTGTAGTAGAGGCTTGAACAAAAGATTTAAATGACATGTTTGGTTCGGTATAAAACCTTTTCTGAGACAAAAGTTGAAAATGTTTTCTAAAAAAAGTAGCAATTGTTCCATAACTCATATATATGTTAAAACACTCCCTAAAAACTACAAATTAACCCCGCAGCCAAAACTAAAAATCTATATTGTTGTATAGAAACCTTATCAAAAAGTAGGCGAACGTTCTAACGTAGCAAACAACGTTCGAGCGAGAACCATGAACTCAAATATTGCAAAATCGACCGTAAGACCTCATTTCTTTACCCTCTCAAAACACCACAAATTGCCTTAGTTTCTTTTTCTACACAAATCTTACGTTTTTTATCTTATTCTTGTAGGAATATACTCAAATAAAGTTTCTTTATATTTTGAAGGTAAGATTTATCATCTTTATCAATAAATTTCTTCGATCCAAAGCAGCTAAATGTTGAACAGGGAACAGTAGGTAATAATTTAAAACTGCACCTCACTAAATAATTATTGATATTCTGTTGCCGATCGAATTCTATATATATTATGTGGGTATAGTTGATGGTGCCAGATGCGGCAAGCTCGAGTGGTTTAATTTGGATGTACTGGGCGAATCAGAATCCACAGGAGGCTGCTTCTTCTATCTATATATGTTGCTTTAGTAAACGTTGTTCATGTGGCTCTGCTTTTTTGGACGAACCCGAGTACTGCTGTTTGGCGATCTACGCCATATATATAGCCTTTAGGCCATCCCACGAAGTGTTTATACAATTCTTATGGTCATCTTTTTGGTCGGAGATTCTGAGAGATTTTCTGTTTTTTGTTTTTGATCCCCTAAGACAGCTTCATATATATATTTCGATAAAGGGGCCGGCCACCAAGTGAACAGGATCACTGGTTTCCAGCAGCCTTCATTACATCACACATAAACAGCGGCGATCGAAAAGATCTACTTACAAATAGGCTCACAGACATGCCCCGACACAAAAGAAACAAGACACCTACGCTCTCATATTTAGCTTTTAGCAGAGAATTAACTTGTCGGCCACATATGTTACAAAGAGAACATCAATATTTCACCGACAGTAATTGTTTTTCAGGACATTTTTCTATCTTCTTTCTTTTCCAAAGTTTTTCAGGACATGATCGATAAACTTTTCAAACTCCTCTTTGTCAATGAACCCATTGTGGTTCTCATCAGCATGGAGGAGTTCCAGAAAAGCTCTCATCCGAGGCCACCTCGATCCAATCTGTTCGAATGCCTCCTTCAGCTCGCTTATTGACAGCCTTCCATCTTTATTTTTGTCGTGACGGTTGAAAACACCTACTAGATCATCCCTAGTATAGGTAACGGCCGGACCAACAGATTTAGGGTATCTTTGACGTGATAGCTCAATATTCGCGCATTATGTTGGAGACTTTGGCACAGGCTTCAACAATGACTTGTCCTCAACTCACTGGTCGTCTGCACCTCATAAATGAGCTTAGGGAGTCGCAATGATTTATATAGCTAGAGATCTGGGTACTGTTACAGCTTACTCATCACTTTATTCTACGTCGTTATACGGGTATCTTAATTTGTAGCAAGTGTACGTCTTTATTCTAAAATGCGAGTATTAATTATAAGTATATATATACAAAAGAAAAAAAATAGCGGGGAATCAATAAATAATCACAAGTTGATACGATCCTCAAATCCACGATTCCAGCCACTATATTTGATATATACTGCAGGAGTACACATTTCTGGTTTACAAATATTAGTCACATGCATTAATTTCTATCAAATTGTTAAGAGAGAAGCAACATGTTTATATATATATAAACGCAAGCTACCCGAAGACCTCAACACAAGTTTTGAAGCCTTCATCATTTTCGTTCAGATTCGATTCCCATGCAAGAATTATAGTCTGCGCAGGAGAAGCTGAGGGCACACATAAGGAAATCCGATTCACAGGGTATACAACTTTTTTGTTTCTTCGACCTCTTTTTTCTTGCTCAAATTTATAAAATTGTGCTCCCTCATGCAAGATCATAAGTTGCGGGCTGGTTTTCATTCACCTTCTAGATTTCTCACGTGCAAATCGGATCTAAAAAAATGATGAAAGCTTCAAAACGTGCGTTGAGGGTCTGCAAGTAGCTTGAGTTTTATTTTCTTCTCATTTTATCAGGGCAAAATGGTCTTTTAACGTGTATTGAGGGTCACGTGGAATAGATTTCATTTAAATTGAGGCCTCAAATTGTTGAGGGATAGAACCTCAACAGACATAATTTACTAACTAAGTTGCAACGAGTGATAGTTTAAGGATAATGAGAAAAGTGTGATAATTTAATTTTTCACTTAAAAAATAAATACTTGTTTTAATTTCCCAGTCCAAATGTTTTGAGGAGCTAGTCTTCCGAATCATTGAAGGTTGAACAATTAAACACCCCACTTCAACGAGAATCTAATCCTGGACCAATCCGCAAAAGCTACGTCCCTTTTGCCTTTTCCTCGTGAGCACGTACGAGCTTTGGCACAAAAACGCGATATATCTGCCAAAGACATTATTCGCGGATCAGGGCGGCTCAATAAAAAATTACGGCCTAAGGCTATATTAAAAACTAGGTCTTATAAATTTTAATAAAAATTTGACTTTTTGAGATGCAAAATTACTAATCAAACTTTTATATTCAAGATTTGTTAATATGTCACTTTCAATTGATAGAATGGCTAATCATTTAGTCTTTCTTGTGACATCGTCAACCGTAAATAGGATTTTATTAGTTTAAGTTTTGAAAAACTTCTTTCTCCAGAAGCAACTGTTACTAGTATTGTTAAGAATATTCTATAAGCAATGCATGCATTTGGAAAACAATCTAATTTTTTTATATAATTTAATGTTTCAATTGGAGTATTGATTTGAGGTTGTAAAACTTCTTTTAATACTTTTAATTCTGAAAATAAATCCAAACCATCTATGTCAAAATATTCACCATCTTTAAGAAAACTTTCAAGATTAAGACAATATGTTTTTAAATCAGCATTTTCTAAAGATTTGAATTTGTTAATATTAAATAAGAAACCAAAAATATTTTCATATACTGTGAATTGTTCAAATCTATTTTGAATTGAAGAAATAGCTTGATCTACTATATATATGAAATAATCAATCCTAAAAGTTTCTTCAACTGATTTTATTGTTTCATCATTAACATTTTCTTCGAATTGTTTTTTCTATGTATTATTCGTTTTTCAGGAAATATAGGTTCAATTTCCATTTCAATTGCAATCTCTTTAGATGAAATTAAAGCAGATACAAATCCAGTTTCCCGAAAAAATTTTCAATAAGAAATAAGCCCTTTTAATTAATCTATGGCAACATCGATATGCATATCTATATTTATATAAGAGAATTGAGATTAATTACCATTATAAATTTAGTCGTTGATAAATTTTGCGGCAATTTCCATTTTATACACAAAAACTTATTGATGTGAAACTGTGATAAGAAAAGTTTTCTATAAATTTCCTTAGGCGATTCTAATGTCAGACTGCCGTTAAGAGAGGCCAATTACTTGCTATTGCAATAAGAATGGCATCTTACATATCACTTCAAAGGCATCGTTTTTCTGCGCATATTGTCACTTCAGAGTATCAAAGGCCCCGTTTTTCTGTGCAGAGTAAGGCCTTTTTTTACTATTTCATTTTTGCTTACAAATTACGTCTTTTACACTTCTCTTCTTACACTTCTTTTCACGGTTTTCACGGAAAAAGGCTGCATTACAATTTTCTTTCATTTAATGCTTACACTCCTTTCTTTTGCATGTCAGTACGTTTTGTTTTACATGTTTACAAGTTGCTTTCTTTCAATTTGTTGGCTTGTTTTTTCAGCACGTTCTTTTTTTTTTTTTAATTCTCTAAGTTACGAGGCCTTGCTCAAGGTGGGGCCTTAGACAACTGCCTAAGTTGCCTTACCCTTGAGCCGGCCCTATCGCGGATGATGCATGGTGTATAGAAGGAATAATTGGGTTTGGCTAAAGCGTCAAAAGAAAAGATCAAACAGTGGAGTAAAGTGGATGCATGCATGTACGTGTATGTCGTGTTTTTTGTATTGTATTATTCCTTGTTAATTTGAATTGTATTATTCCTTGTTCACTACTCTTCTCTTTTTTTTTTTCAATTTATGGTATCCCACATTAATGGAGAAATTATTCGAACTGGCGAATTGGCCGGTTGGATGACTTCATGAGTCACCTGATTGATGTAGCTTTTTTGCAATTATTAGGAAAGCATCGGAGAACCCACGTTGATGAGTGGCAGCCAGCTTGTGATTAGATGCCATTTCTCCTTACGTTATCCGAGTCTTAAGAACTAACGAAAAGCCCTCTTGCGTCATTGCCAACTTCGGAGGGTGGCATCACGTAATTCCATCAGAATGATGCATGTAAGGGTTTTCGGAACTGCTTCTCGATCTCTAGGGGTGAAGATGCATATATGGTTTCTGATACGTATAATAATTTAAATAAACGATGAAGTTACACTTTAAACCTTTTAACTAATTTTTTAAAAAAGTTATATCTTAATTTCTCAATCAGGATACATTCCAAATCAAATTATCAATATTCGAAATTATCGTTTGAAAATATGACAAATGTCACTCATCAAAATCTTAACATTTTAATTGGAAGAGAGCGTATACAGTGGAAATATATTTGGGAGTTCAGTGAGCAATGTGTTAAATTTAGTAATCTAGGGGTGTAAATTGTAAAAAAGAGAAAAATAATAGTAAGAAGATGCAAGTATAATTTTATCAAAATTATATTTTAGGGTTAATAACAATTTTTCTTCTCAAACTATCACCTGATTCTCAAATACCCTCACAAACTTTAACTCGTTGCAACTCGTCCCCACAAAATAAACTTTCCATTGTGATTTCATCTCCCAACTTACTAAAATTGTTACATTGAGCGGTTTTCGTCCCACAAAAACGACACGTGACCTTCTCCTTACTTGAAAACACAAATTTGACTAGCTCGATTCTAAGTGAATATTTTTTTTTAATAAAAAAAAAAAAATCATCTAACTACATATTACTTTTTGGCTCTACGAATTGTTAGAAGTACTGTAAAAGACTAGAGAAGACTCAAACGAGGGAAAAATTATCTTTTCAAATAAAAAGAATGTGACTTGTTGTTTATGTGGGATAGAAACCGTTCGATATAACAACTTTAGCAGGTTGGGAGATGAAATTACAACGAGAAGTATAGTTTGTGAGGGTGTGTTATAACAAATTAAAGTTTGTAGAAGTATTTGAGAATCGAATAATAATTTGAGGCAAAAAATTATAATTAATCCTATATTCTAAATATGTGAATATACCCAACGTACGATGACGAGTAATTTGAGGGCCTGGACAAGTAGCTTTTAGAACTATGTGACTTAATTTATTATGTGGGCTAACTCTCTGTACTGTTTGAGAGACATCTCTTTGTCTCTTCTTATTACAATGCTGGCCTTAAAAATAATCATTCCTAGAGGCCCTTTTTCTTGGCCCACAAACTTCGAACTGTTGGATTGGATCAAGTTTTGGTTCCTCTCCAATTTAGCTTTTATCTTTTAACTCACCCGAGAACGCGATCGAGGGATACAAGAAAAGGTGCAAACTTATGATCAGTTGCCACTTTATGCGTGAATCGATTCCTGTTTTACCGGGTCAAAAGGTTTTGAGGCCTGCCTTCTAGAATCGAAAGGCCATGCTCGAGGAATATTGACCAAGTAAAATATTAGACCTATAAGCGTGTTCCATAGTTAATTTGCTCTATCACATTGGTGTAACGTCAAACCTAATTAATCTAATTGGAAGAATATCTGCGTTTAGACTTCAGGCCATCCATCCGACGAAGTGTTTATACAATTCTTATGGTCATCTTTTTGGTAAGTGATTCTCAGATTTTCTGTTTTTGGTTTTTGTTCCCCTAAGACTCTATATATGCAGATTGCAGAGGGACATTCCCTACTTCCATACACAAGATTTAAGAGATTAATTGTTATATTTTGTGTTCCATTGTGAGTTGCCTATAATTGATTTGCGCAAAGAAAGGGGTAGAAAATATTTAGCTGTGTTTCTTTGTTAGTGTTTACCCTAACAAAGTGATATTAGAGCCATGTTCATTATCTGTATGAATTAAATGGAGGATTCATCTCGAATACTACAACGGTTTCTACGCTTAAAAACATGCTACAACTTTCATAAATTCAGGTTCCGTATCTTGAAAATACAGTGCCATAGAAGATTAAAAAAGAAAAGAAAAGCTAGTTGTATGCAAGCTGTAGAAATGACAATACTACAAGTTCGTAGGAATGGATTGGAAATACACCCCCCATATATAACATGCACGTACCATCAAGATCATAACGAGATTTAGTTAACGCTGTAACGATGTTTCAAAGCATATTCAACAAGATTGTCCAACTCGGACTCGCTTATTTATCCGTCTCCATTACTATCGGCAGGGCCGATTGCTTGGAAAGGTTGCCAGCCTGAGGCAGCCGAACCAAGGCTGCGGAAGGCATTTCTAAGCTCTTGCCTGTTTAGCCGGCCGTCTCTGTTTGTGTCAAAGCGTTTAAACATACCTCTCAACTGCTCTTCAGTGTATGGCAGCTGTGGCACGGTCTTGTGATCCATTCCCTTAGAGCAACTGGAGGCCACATTCTTTTGGCGAATTATGTACGGCTGAGGCATATTGTACTACTCGCTGGAACTTGGATTTTTGACAATGCTTCCGAAAGCAGGAAAAGCTATATAAGTATCTACTTGGTTCTGGTTTGCATAGGGAATTAGATGGTATTTATATTGGTTATCCAAAGCAGAAGTTTACCCAAAGGAAAGAAATTAGGAATCTAAAACATTCTTAACTCAATATCTGGAGGGCCCGCAAAGAAAACTTTAAAACTTCGCAATTTGAATAACCATGCATTAGTTGGTCGGTCGGTGGCACTTTTATTAGATTGGAACAACTCGATAGCACTCTATTGCTTCAGCCAGAAGATCATCAAATTTAACAAAAAAAAAAAAAGCAATTTGTTCGGAACGTACGTTCGGATCTTTTATTGTTGGATGTCATTTGGCATGTTTGGAAGTACTAATAAACCCTTAAATTTATAGATTTTGAGTCAACTATCTTATGTTAAACACTTGATATCTTTTTCTAACCTGAGAAACCGAAAATTCTTTAGCTCCAAAGGTGGAGACTAAAATATTTCTATTGTAATATTCCGCAATAGCAAAATATCGGTTTGGCTGAATATTGGTTGGATTAATTGCTTACGTACTCTCATGATTTTGGCTTAATTTAGTCCATATTAAATTAAGCCTCTTTTGCTACTTGGTTTCTTTTTCCTACCTAAATGAATATCATATCTACATATTTATAATTTCATCTAAAGGATATTGAAAATTTATATTGGCTTAGCAAAAAAATTCATATATTATCCCGGAAGGGCTGGAAATAAGAAAATTTGGACAGAAGGCCCATCTTGTCCCTCAAAATTGAATGGCTCATATATAACCCCACCCTGTCAATTTTTTGCAAAATTATGTGATCCTTCTGAAGTGGACGGTTCAAGACTCAATATACAGTTGCCGAACCTAGAAGGGGGTGTTGAATATGTTCTCAAAAATTCTTAGTCCTTTTAAATTTACAACTGCACAATTTCAAAAGCACTATCAGCAAATTTCAAGAGTACTCAAGCAACAGTATATTATGCGGAATTAATAACTCAATATGGACAAGTTATTGCAGATAATCGATTCTACAATATACTCAAGATTTAAGTTCAAAGAAGCAAAAGATTAACAATTGCAAAGTAACTAAATTCTACATTATCACAATCACACACAAAGACACCAAGAGTGATTACAAAAAAAAAACCCGCTTGAAAGAATCTTTCAAGAGGTAAAAACTCTCCAGGCCAGAAAAGGCCAATTTAAGCGAATTCATTAGAAACTTCAAACTCGGTACACAGTGATCTATAAACTACCCAACACATCCCATTGCTAATCTATTCTACTACCTTACCTGGAACACAACATCTAGATCTGTCTCTTACAAGGAATAAGGAACTTCTCTTCCATTTGAAGTTTTTGATTCCAAAAACAGATCTTCACAGCTAAGTCAATCTTTCCACAGACCACGTGTAGTTGGGTTATTCACAACTTGGTAGATCTCCAGCAACCTCTAGAGTTTACCTTCTTAATCAAGGTTTATCTTGGTGATCAAAATCAAATATGAGATAATGGGGGAAAGAAAAATCTCGTAGGGTTCAATCTCAATTCTTACGCAACAGACTACAGAAACATTAATAGAAAGGGTATCTTGAAGAAGGCTCTGGAAGCAAGGTCTCTCAAGGGTATAGTTTTTGGAACCTTATCAGAGCATGTGAGAAAAATGGTTTTTATTCTCTGGAGAGTCGAAAGGAAGGTTCTCACGAAGGTTCCAGTCTTCTTGAATTTTGAGCGCATCTGTTAAAGTCGTTATAATAGGCTTTTGCAAGTTCTAATCAAACTGTAAGTGAACTCTAATCAAACTTCGAGTGCTTCACAAATATCAATGTTCCGGCTTCGCATTAGTGAACTCCACGCAGACTTCAATCAAACCTTGACTATTCCCAGATGATCACCAATTGTGTTGAAACACTGATCGTGAGCAAGACTAGTTCAATAAACACAAATCTTAGGAATTAATACAGACATGTCATGAAGTCTTTACACCAACTTAAAATACATTAACACCTTCGAATTTGGGGATGACGAGAAAGGCTCTTCCTCTTCGTCACTTCCCAAGGCCCAGATAAAAGCAGAGAAACTGGGGACGTATAATATATATATGCATGGTTTTCTGCTACACATGGGCGATATGATATATATGCATCTTTTTGTGCTACACATGGGTTGCTCAGATGGTTGGACGGGTGAGACAACATGCTAGACTCCTAATTATAGACACCCTATATTATGTCTTAAAAATAGGAAGTACTTTTATAAAAGTAAAAAAAAAAAAACTAAAACTAAAACTTTGAAAATATAATTTAATGAAAAGTCTAGAAAATACGAGCATCTAAAATTGATTTGCAAAATTGAAATTGAAAATAATAAAAAATTCATTGCATCCTAAAAACTAGTACTTGCAGTAATAACAGTCTAATTAACTCTATTTTAGTCCATTTTCCTAAATAATAGTACCACTCTCCCCAAATTCTTCCTTTCAGAACTAGCACCTGCCTATTTATTACTAATTAACTCAAGTTCAAGTTTAACTATTTTCAAAGTAATGACATATTCGGTTTTTTGTTTGGTATTAAAATATTAAGATCTTTTGATGTTTGTGCTAATAAAAAAGATGTGTCACCATGTTGAAAATTTTCTTAAAAATGACATTTTTCGTTTGGATTTATTTTTGGAATTAGAAATTTTAAAAAAAGTAGAAAAAATAGAAATTAATACTCCATTTGAAATTCTTAAGTTAATAAAAAAAAACTAGATTGTTTTCTAAATTTTTTATTGCATATAAAATATTACTTATCATATTGAAAGAATTTTTTTGAAATTAAAAATTAAAAAAAAAATATTTACTAACAACTATGTGTGGTTTAGCAATTTTATCTATTGAAAATGATTTATTGACTAAACTTGAATATAAAATTTTAATTAGTAATGTTGTATCTAAAAAGACAAGAAGTAAATTTATGATTTAATTTTTAAATTTTTTATTTTTCTTTTAACTACAAGGCCTCGTTTTCATGATTTGCTTTAAAGCTCCCTTAAATGTTGAGCCGTTGACCCTTTACTTGGGGAACAATATTTAAGCATAATATCTTCTGAACACAAAGCACGGAAGAAATATCTTTTGAAGCATATCTTGTAATGCCATATACGTCCCCAAAACAACTACGTATTCTCATTATTTACAACTTCTATTTCTTCAATTTCCAACATAATTGAAAACATTTGAAGCAGGAGATAAAATTGAAATATGATAAATGAAGATTGAGGAAACTTAACGACATATTGAAAAGGGTCAAGTTCGCCCCCAAAAAGAAGAGAGACGGAAAAATAAAGGATAATTAACTAGTAAAAACCATTAAACATAGTCCTTTTGTATCCAATTCCTATACATCTGGCTCTATTGAGAAGTGTACTGATCAGGTTAGGAGTACAATAACAAATTCTGGACACTCTAACGGACTTTACAGTCCGAGTATTAATTAAGTAAAGAACTTACTCGCAAGGAGTATAATTCGAAACTATGTTCTAATTAAGCCATCTTTGCACATGATATCGTAACTCTCCAATTATATGAAACCTTTATTTTCATTCTAGGAAAATATATATTTAGGCATTTTGAAAGTCTTAACTCACCAGTGAACGTACGTGATCGAGGGCTACAAGAAAGGTGCAGCTCACTTATCAGTTACCACTTTATGCAGCAATTGATTGCTGTTTTTAATTACAGGGTCTAAAGCTTTTGAGGCATGGCTTCTAGAATCGTAGAATATATATTGTTGAAAAAAGGTAACATGCATGACTGATCATGTCATGATGCGAAAGACATGGAGAAATTATCAACCATCTAATCCTGAATCGAAATCTTCTAGGAAAGTGTCTAATGGGTATCCCATGCCAATGTAATTGCTTGACCCCCAAACATGGCAAATGCCCGCTAATAGATATGCCAATAATATACCCTCGGATGCCTGCTAATTGACTGAAATATAGGACTTTGGGTGATCTTCGACCCAAAGCGTCTAAATCGCGAACAGGGAACAATACGGTAATAATATAAAACTGCACCTCACTAAATAATTATTGATATTCTGTTGCCGGTCGAATTTTCTCTCTCTCTCTCTCTTGTTATGTGGCAATAGTTGATGGGTGCCAGATGCGGCAAGCTCGAATGGATTAATTTGGATGGGGGCGAATCAGAACCCACAGAAGGCTGCTTCGTCTTTGTTGCTTTTGTAAATGTGGTGCACGTGACTCTGTTTTTACGGACGAAGCCGAGGTACGTAGTGCTGTTAAGGCAAAGGACTCGATCGACCTTCACAACCAAGTACTTTCCCGGGTCAAAAGGCAATGCTTGAGGAATATTGACCAAGTAGAATAATATCAGAGCTAGAAACATGTTCCATAGTTTGCTCTATCACATTGGTGTACCGTAAAACCTAATTAATCTAATTGGAAGAATATCTACGTTTAGGCTTTAGGCCATCCGACGAAGTGTTTATACAATTCTTGTGGTCATCTTTTTGGTCAGTGATTCTCAGAGATTTTCTGTCGCTACTACTTACGACGTTCGAATGGAGTGCCCTTCGTGTATTCCATAGATAGTGAACAGCACAAAGTTGATTGGCAAAATAAATTTCAACAGATCTGTATTGTTTATAGGAACCAGAATTCTTCTGATTTGGCTGACAGGAATATACATGGGACGAAGTCGCCGCACTATATTGCAATTTCGGGAAGAGAAGGGAAGTATAATCCGTGATCAGTTTAACTTCGCACGCAAGTTTCTACGCTTAAAAACATGCTACAACGTTCATACATTCAGGTTCCGTATCTTAAAAGTACAGTGCCAGAGAAGATTAAAAAAAACAAAAACAAAAACCCTGTAGAATTGACAGTACGAGTTTGTTGGAATGGATTGGAAATACACCCCCCATAAAATGGACCATCAAGATCATAACGAGCTTTAGTTAACGGTATAACCATGTTTCAAAGCATATCCAACAAGATTGTCCAACTCGGCCTCGCTTATTTGTCCGTCTCCATTCCTATCGGCATGGCCGAGTGCTCGGAAAGCTCGCCAGCCTGGGGCAGCCGAACCAAGGCTGCGGAAGGCATTTCTAAGCTCCTGCCTGCTTAGCTGCCCGTCTCCGTTTGTGTCGAAGCGCTTAAACATACCTCTCAACTGCTCTCCAGTGTATGGCAGTGGCACGGTCTTGTACTGATCCATTCCCTTAGAGCAACCGTAGGCAACGTTCTTTTGGCGAATTGTGTGAAGCTGAGCCGGCATATTGTACTACTAGCTCGAACTTGGATTTTGACAATGCTTCCGAAAGGAGGAAGAGTTATATAAGCGTCTACTTGGTTCTGGTCTGCATAGCGAATTAGATGGTATTTATATTGGTATTAAAAAAGCAGAAGAAGTTTACCCAAAGGAAAGAAAGAAAGGAATCTAAAATTTCTTATCTCAATGACTAGAGGGCCCGCAAAGAAATTTTAGAACTTCCCAATTTGGATAAACATGCATTAATTTGTTGGTCGCGCGGGGGCACTTTTAGATTGGAACAATTCGATAGCACGATCTATTCCTACGAGCAGAAGATCATCAAAAGTACCAAAAGAAAAAAGAAAGCAATTTGTTTGCAAAGGATCAATTGTTGGATGTGATTTGACATGTCTGTAAGTACGCTTTGATTTTAATTAGTATATGTATGTTCAATTTTAGAGTTTTTTTAGTGGACTTATAATATATATAACGTCTTCTACTTAACTTAAAAGTTTAAATTTATAAAATTTAATTAATTATGTTATGCTAACCACTTACACTTATAATCTTTTTTTAACCGGAGATTTTTAATGTTTATACTTTGATGTGTGTATATTTGAATTTTTTTTTTATATACAAAAAAATCAAAAATCATTAGCCTCGAAAGGATTTGCATTAGTAAGAAAGCTCGCCTGGTTGCTCAAGGCTATGAAAAAGAGTATGGTCCATATTATGCCGAGACATCACGTTCAGTCCAGTTGCTCAAAATGGTACCATTCGCACCGCTTACATTCAGCACTGGCCCAACTCTCATCCCAGTTAGACGTCAAGAACGCTTTCCTTCACGGAGATCTCAAAGAAGAGGTCGAGGCCAACCTCCCGGTTATGAAGACTCTATTCATCCAGACTATTTGGTGTAAGCTTTCAAAGGCTCTCTATGGACTCAACTCAAATAGGCTTTGAAAAATTAAGCCCAGCACTACTAACATTAGATAGTAGTTCAGCTGGATCACACCTTATTTGTTTGTCAAGCGCTTCATATATCCATCCTTGCCATTGAAGTTTTTTATATATATATATATATATATATATATATATATATATTACCGGCAATGATTCTGCTGCTATTCATCAAACGAAGCAACATCTTGGCAAGCAGTTTCATATGAAAGATCTTGGTCCTCTAACCGGGATTGAAGTTTTTCGGTCTCCGGGTATGCATCTAACTCAGCAGAAGTACGCCATGGATCTTCTAAGCCGCCATGGAATGCTTTACAGGTTGCCCCGTGTGACTCTAGCTTAATGCCAAGCTGTATTCTCATGATGGTGAGCTGCTATCAGATCCATCGGCCTATAGGAGTATGTATGGTGGGTGGTCTCCAGTACTTCACTCTGATTCGCCCAGAGATTTCGTTTGCTGTTGGACTTATAGACAAGTTTATGCAGTCTCCTCGCTCCCTCATTTAGTAGCTGCTAAACGTATTTTGAGATATCTAAAAGCTTGACTCTTCTGGAAACCTTGCCATTACTACCTACCCCTATTCTATTAGTCAAGCTTGGCAACCCCTACCTCTTAAATTAAAGCTGAAGTAAGGTATTAATGCTGGTGATGTTACAGATCGTCGCTCCACTACTGGCTTTTGCGTTTTCTTCGGTGACTCTCAACTATCTTGGAAGAGCAAGAAAGAGACAGTGGTTGCTCGCTCTAGTGCAGAAGCAGAGTAAAGGGCTCTTGCTGATACTACATCAGAGATTATTTTGTTGCGATGGTTACTTAAAGATATGGGAGTGACTTTTTCTGGGCCTACTATTCTCTTTTGTGACAACAAGAGTGCTATCAAAATAGCACACAATGATGTGATGTGTTTCATGAGCGAACAAAACATATCGAAATAGCCTTACTCACTTAGGGCACTTCGTTCGCCATCACTTTCTACAGGGTTCAATGCCATACATTTCCTCAGAGCTTCAGATCGCGGATCTTCTTACGAAGTCCCACACCACTGTGCGATTCCGATACTTAGTATCTAAACTTCAGATGTTATCCTTTGAGGCATCTTGACTTTGAGGGGGGGTGTTAAGCATATTGATTCATATTGATTCTGTATCTTCTGTATTAAGTAAGTAGGTCTTGCTATATATAGCACTTTCCTTTTTTTGATGCTTTTTCACATGTATATTATAGGGCTTTAAACCCTCAGTGAAATACATAGATTTTCACCCATTTTCAAATCAAACGATTCTATTTTAAAAAAAAAAAACAATAAAAAATTTATAGTAAGTAATCGAGGAATTAACTAAAACTACATTTGACTGACTATACTTCTCTTTGTCCCCCGCCGGGTGAGCCTAATATGAAAAATAACTCTAAAGGAAAGGAGGATACACGTCTTGGAGTAAAGGACAGAGCACAAAAAGCTTTTTTTCTGGAGATGGAGAGAAAAAAGTAAGCGGGGTGCTTTATCTCTTCCCTCCCGGTGTCCCCATTAGTTGATATACGGAATTGGAAAGGAATTCCAGATCATTCAGATTTCAGGCGGGAAATGGATGGAATCGAGAGGGAAGAAAGAGTCCGGTTTCAAAGGCTTGATCAACTTTGTAATCATGGATCATCAACAAATCCCTAAATGCTTCTTTATACTGTCGCCACGGAAAAGGTTCAGGTAGGGAGAACTCTTAGATTCTCAAGTTTTAGAGAAGTTTTTATGAAAATCCATCTCCACCTATGTTGTGCCCTTCCTCCCAAAGCATTCCGGCATCTGTTATTCCTGGTCTCACCCTGTGAAGCAAAGTCGGACAAGAGGGAGAAAGACATGGAATTGATAGGGAACTGTAGCCAAGTGGCTAAGGCATGAGTCTGCAAAACTTCTATTCGTCGGTTCGAATCCGACCGGTTCCTACAGCGCCGACCCATTCCACCCATCATTTTTTACATGGTTAGTGGATAGAACGGGGGCCTCCGCTTGCTCCTTCGTACTAGTGGCTTAGCTGCCTTAGTTTCCCTTCCTTACCGTATTCCTTTCCTTATTAGCAGTCTTATTCTTTATGTCTCTAGTTTATTTTATCTTTCTTTAGCAGCTATCCTTGCTTCGGCCTTAGGTCTTACAGCTATGGTACTATAGACATATCTAGTTAGTCTTCTTCTTTCTTCGCCTTTGGCTTTCGTCCTTCGTCCTCTTTACACTTAGTTGCTTCAGCCTTCGTCTTTCGGCTTTAGGACTAACTCAGTCTTCTTTAAAAAATAGGTATTCAGTGAGGTGAGTGACTCTTTCCGGCTTTTGTTTAGGTTCATTACGGCAGTTGTGAGTTTCGTCTCTTTATCAGTTAATTCGGTATCGTTTATTAATTGCGCATATTAAGGGTAGTCCTTCCCCCAGGTGCGCCTAAAGTCTTATGATGATCCCTTTCAAAGCCCTAGGTTGGGTTAAACCATCAGGCTCGACTATTAAATCAATGCAAGAGACTAATCCTAGTAACCATCCCCGAAATCCAGAGAGGTGTTCTTGAAGACATGGCGGGCTCCAAGCTTACACCCTTCTCTGCTACCAAATCATAGATCTTCCAGAGAAGACCAAAGCGAATGAGCTCACTCGATTCGCGTCTGATCCTCCATAATTTCTCATAGACTGATGCAGAAAAGAAGTCACTTAAGGAAACATCCGGTGAATTCGCG